>VBSM01002616.1:30228151-30249390 GCA_008086735.1 Cheirogaleus medius | reverse complement strand
TGAGAGCAGAGAGCCAGGAGATCGTCCCTACTCCGCCATTTTTGACAAAATCCATTTTAGCATTATTTAAATAAGCGATTCATTAAATTAAAAAAGTTCTCAAAACAATTGCTTCTCAATATTTTCACCAACTTTTAGCACAGTAGGGAACATAAAAGGAAACAAATCACTATGCAAATATAATAAATAGAAATAAATGAATTAAATTATGTTATTCTTCTGTTCAAAAGCCTCTGGTGTCTCCCTATACCTTTGGGACATCTTTTTCAGCTTTTAAAACCGTGCGCAATCGATTCTAATTCTAACAAATTAATTTATTGATTGGTTACTTGGATGATTCTTTTCACAAACACATATATGCCATATACTTTCCTATTTTCTTTTCTGCTCTGACCCTCCATAGTCTTTGCTGCAATTTGAACATACTCTGTACTTCACTGCTTCTCTGTCTATGGAGTTTCCATTTATTCAACACCTACCATGCATTAAAGCACATTTATGAATTAATTTATTCAAATATTCAAATTCATCTTTCTTCCATTTGAAATAATTCAATTTCTCACTATTTACTCTAAATAGACTATAAGCTGTGAGATTTCGAGCTACCGGGTTTGGGATGAAGGCTGATTGAGCAGTTCGGATAATGACACCTGCCCCCAATTGAGGATGGAGTTGTTCATCTGATCTTGCTGCCTGTATAGTAACCTCTTTCTTTTTTTTTCTATTTTTTAAAAATTTTAATTTTTTCTTTTAAGAAATGGTGTCTTGCTATGTTGCCCAGGATGGACTCAAACTCCTGGGCTCAAATGATCCTCCTGCCTCAGCCTCCCTAGTAGCTGGGACTACAGGCACGCACCACCACACCTGACTTTATACCTTCTTGTCTTGTTGGCTTAGAGGGCTCCCTTGATGTGTGCTTAACTGAGGAAAGTTTACAATTGAATTTAAGATGCGACAGAATGTTGTATTCCAATCCTAAGGTAAAACATTACAGTCTTGCAGGATCTAAATTTAGATTTTAATATTTTCAAGTCTGTTTACAATCACTCTAAATGCATTTCTCAACGTGCCCCTTTAGAGCTGATTGGAATTTTATGCTTTACCCCCATATTTTAGAATTAGTTCCGTAAGAAAAAGCCCATAAGAAGCATCTATGGCCTGCTTACTACCCTTTTCACTCTTTTCCAGAAAAATCCTGCTATAACCACACCTGTCTTCTAATCATTTCCTTCCTGTCTCTTTGCTTGTGTAGTGCCTTCAGCCTCTATTGCTTTCCCCGTCCTTTGTATTCATCAAAATGACGTTAAATTTTATAGGTTTGGCTCAAGACCCATTTATATCACTATTACTGATTAAATTTGCTCTAAATTGACCTTTTTCCATTTTTATTTCTGCAAAGTTTTTTTTTTTTACCTAGTTAGTTATGCATGTTACATACTTGCTTTGTCTCAGAATTATTGTTTCATCTTTTAAAAATTTAGTCTGACTGGAATCTAACTTCCTCAAGGGCAGGCTGCATAGACGGCAGAAAGAGCATGGATTCAGAAGCCGCTTTGATTTGTGGCTCTGCCATTTTTCAACTACTTGGTCTTGGGAAGTTTACTTAATCGCTCTGATACCCAATTTCCGTCTCTGTTAAATGGAGGTAAAGATACCTTTATCATGGGATTGTGGTGAAGACTAAATGTGATAATAATATATAATGTGCCGTACATATACTTATTGCTCTAAAATGCTACTATCTTTTTTCTTACCTGATAGAAAAGGCTAGATTATAGTGTGTCAACACTTAACACAGAAGTTTATCTGTTGGATTTAATGTCCAACATGGGGCAGCAGGAGGGATGGCTCAATGGAGTGACTTAAGGACCCAGCGTGATGAAGACTTTTTTATATGTGCTTCCGTGATCGCAGAAACAGTGGGGAGATAACATGTACATTGACTCTTAAAACTTCTGCTTGGAAGTAATGCACTTTCCTCCTACTCACATTCCATTGGCCAAAACAAGTCACATGTCCATGCTTAACTTCAAAGGGGGCAGGAAGTACAATCACCATATATACTGAAGGCAGAGAGCCAGAAAGATTTGGTGAATAATAATGAGATATATCTTTCACAGCACTTGTAATGCTGCACATGGAACAAATTCTCAATACCAAGGTGCTTGTTGAATGAATATTGGCAAATTTAGGAATGAATTAGACCCCACAGTTCAATAAATCTTTCTCTATTTGAATAAGTTTACAAAACTATAAATGGTTTCCTTTTGATGGGTAGATGGAAAATTATCATTACCTTTATTTAGGAGGTTGTTCAGCCGCAATGCTGTGAAACCTTGTGGCTGTATCACAGAAGCATTGCATTTTAACGTGGGGAGGGGACTGATAGATCATCTCGTCCAAGGTCTCATCCAGCCCTGCCCCATGTTTCCCCAAAGTGGGATATTCAGCCTCTGCTTGAGTATCTCTGTTGGCTAAATAGACTGAAAGTTTGGCAAGAGTTTCTTACTGAGATCATTAAATTTCAGTAGAGTTTTTTTATGCAGGTTTGTGATTTACAGATTTATAGTTCTCTGTTTTACTTTTAGAGTGCTTTGAATTTTGGCTGTGCTCATAAATCTTGCTATGGTGCTAACATCTGGTAGCACAAAGGACATTATTTGGGGAAAAAAATTGATGCATCCTACTCCAACCTGTGGGTTAATTGTTGCTTTAATGTGATTGTTCTGTTTTATGCTTAGGCTTTGTCCCACCTTGGTGAGTACTGAGACATAATATTGCAATTCAGTCAGGAGAGCACCAGGTGGTACATAATGTCATCACTGAAGATGCCGTTACTATGGCATCCAGAACCCTATTCCAGCTCTTGCTTTCACCATCTTTCTCTGTTTTCACAGAGGGACAGAAGCTGCTGCTAACCAGATTTTAATATTTTAAGCATAGCTAAAAGGTTTTGTTCTTTATCAGGATAGATGTTCTTTTCCATCGTTCTTTTTCGTCAAGCAGTCTCACTGTGCATAATCCACAGCTTCCTTTGGTGTGAATAGATTCATTATCGAATAGAATATTTCAAAGTATTACCATTGTGACCTAACAGTTGAAACAGAGAAAAGAATGAACCTCTGGGAAACATATTAACAAATGAAAAGTTGACAGCCTTCTATACACTGCAGAGTCTCACTGGGAAATGTAACGTTTGTTCTTGTTTCTAACAACCTTAAAACATATGGATTGTTTATTTGGTTCTCCAGACACAGAAAGACGATCTTCTGTGTGGAAAATCTTTAAGGAGAACTTTGGACACAACAAAGGCTTATGATGTTAAGATTCCTGTTTATTAATTCTAATAAACCTTTTGGTGATGATTCAGTGATAATGTATGATATTTTGACATGGCCTTTAAGAAAGGGGAAATTCTGAATCTCACAACCAGCATTTTCCCAAAGCCTGTTCCGCAGGATATTATTGAATATTATATAACAAAAGATTTCATTGAAAAATGCTAGATTAAAGCAAATTAAGCAGGAGCTTTAGTATACTAACGCACAGTGTGATTTTCTAAGAGCTGGCTAATAATATATGCAGCGTTTTCATTCTTATTTCACCATTACTTCCCACCCCCTTTTTAAAAAGAGTATTTTAATGGCTTCATATTCTGCAAAGCAAATTTTGGGACGATCTGCCCTAAATTCATTCTTTGAATAAAGTTTTGACTGTCATATGTAATACCTATATGCAACATTTCTCACTTAATTAAGCAATGTGTGTATGATCAGATGAAGACATAGTTACTGTAAACAACAATGGATTATACAAATTGGAATCACTGTCAGACATGCTCCAGCATAATCTTCTGTGACAGATCACTGAAAGGAGTCACTGATTTAACTGTGGTTGCTGGGAGTTTATCAGAAACTTGGACCTCTTATGGTTTGAGGGCAACTGAGCAAGCTCCATTGTGAAGACACTATTCTTTCATGAATGGGAAACCTACATAGTGACCAGCTGAGTGCATAACACTGTGGTATACTCACGTTGGGTATAGTCTTTTTTTTTTTTTTTTGAGACAGAGTCTCACTCTGTTGCCCGGGCTAGAGTGAGTGCCATGGCATCAGCCTAGCTCACAGCAACCTCAAACTCCTGGGCTCAAGCAATCCTCCTGCCTCAGCCTCCCGAGTAGCTGGGACTACAGGCATGCGCCACCATGCCCGACTCATTTTTTCTATATATTTTTAGTTGGCCAATTAATTGCTTTCTATTTATAGTAGAGAGAGGGTCTCGCTCTTACTCAGGCTGGTTTCGAACTCCTGACCTTGAGCGATCCGCCTGCCTCAGCCTCCCAGAGAGCTAGTATTACAGGCGTGAGCCACCACGCCCGGCCCACGTTGGGTATAGTCTTGTTCCTAGTTTGCTCATATTCCCATTGGAAAGGGACGTCTTACACATATAAAAAGTGAAATTCCAACATATTTCAATACTGAATTGAGTTCTAAATGTGTTGTATAGACAAAATTCTGTTAAGAATTTAGAGGAGGGAGAGGTTAGTGGATTGGTTAGAAGGCTTCAGTAGTAGGTGAAATTTGGACTAGCTTTGAAGAATAGCCTGATTTTAAGAGGCTGAATTGGACTATGAACTCAGTATGTCTCCCTCCTCTCCCCTCAAATCCCCAATGATCTTAGTGATAATTTGAGATATGATATATTGAATTATAGCGTATGTCTAAAAATAATCTGGACATTTCCACGCTGTCAAGGTCATCTCTTATAATCCAACAAAATATTTGCTCCATCTAAAAAATGGCATGCACTCTTATTCCTGAATATAATGGGGAAAAGGCAGAAAAATACTTAGGGCAAGGGAGAAACTTGGTTATTTGATTTAAAACAGCTTTGCTGCCTCTCTGACAGTAATCTGCTGTAGCAGGTTTCTGTATCTTAACCACAGCAAAAGAAAAATTGGTGCTATTTCAAGACATATGGATTTGTAAAATCCTTTACTATTTTTTCACAATTAATTCATTATTCTTGATATAAAAACAGAAAATAAAAATAAAAAAGAATAAAAAAATTGAAACAGACATTTTAAAATCACCCATAATTTTAAGCCCAGAGATCAACAGCAAACTCATGGAAAATTATATATATAATTATAAATATATTTCATATATTCATGTATATATCTATATCTATGTATATATAGAAGACTATAATATATATGAAAGATTATATATGCTTATATTTGGTCTATAACTATTAATATATATATTTATAAATACATATAAATTATTGTTTTTATGCCAAATTGAAACCTGATTTTTTTGTATAACAGTATTGGTCTACTTTAATATATGTGTATCTTTTTTTAACCTGTGATGTAATGAACCAATCCCTTATTGTCAGACTTTTAGATTGTTTCTTCTATAGATTTGACAAATTCTTATTTTAAAATAAATGATTCAGATGATTGAGTCATAACTGAGTTCTTAAAATGAAAATCATCCAAGGTGTAAAAAGCATCATTGTTATTATTTGTATTACTGACCAGCGTAGGTGCTATGGTGTAACCTACCAGCCATCAGACAGGGCACAGTGACACAGCAGGATTTTCCCAAATTACGGTCTACTTATTTCTCAATTGCGTTTTGTAGTAAAAACAAAACACAACAATCTCCAAACTTTGAATTAGGATATTTTATTTTCAGCCTAGTTTAGACAAAGTAATATTTCTTTATCTTCATTTCTCCATGTGGAGGGAGAAAAACTCCTTTTGGAAGTCAACAGTTGCCACTCTGTCCTCTTTGGGCACTTAAAATGTTTTCATTGCACCTGTGTCTCAGTTATTGGTGTGGAGTCAGTCACATGCAGAGAAACTCTGACTGTTTTTAATATTGTTTTTAAGTTCCACCAGTGCCAGAGAGAGTGAGATAGATGAAGAGAGAGTACAATACACAAATATAACTGGTCCTCAACTCTTGGTGCACGTTAAAAACAACCGGAAATTTTACCAAATGCTCTTACCCCAGCTCTTTATACCTACAGAGAGTCTGTTTTAATTGGTCTCAGGTGAAGCTGGGCATCACTGTTTTAAAACTTTCCAGGCAATTATAATGAACAGCTAGACTGAGGACCACTAATGTAGAGAAGCCAAATATTTATATTTCATCTCTAATGGAATAAAACACTATATTCTTTCCTTAGGCCATTGTAAACATGTTTTTGTAAGATATATGATCAAGATTTTATTAGTATCTTTAAATTCACTTTGTTCAAAGAAGTACGGAGACAATAGAAATGACTTTTTAATTTTCCCTCAGTGGTAAGAAACAAGCAATTTTACAACAAGTAGAATAACAATGTTTTACTCTACAATGTAGGTAGTGAATTGATAGAATGCACCATTCGGAAAGGTAACGCAGGTAGAAGACAGAATAGGTTCCACAGGGTGTAGACAAAATGATATGTGATATATTGTGTAGGAAGAAGTTGGGGCTATTCAGAACACGTTTAGCCTTTGAGTGTGAAATCATGAAAATAATTACATATTTCTTTTCCAAATATCTTTTTGATTTAGAGTCATACGCTATCAAGCTGAAAGAACCACTGATTTTACTCATGTGGAAACTTATAATACTGCTTATCTTATGGGGTCGTATCACAGAGTTCTAGAGCTGGAAAGAGGCTCTGGAGTAATAGAATTCGAGCTCCTCTTGTACTTTCCCCTCCAAATTTTAAAAATTGTGGTAAAATACACATAATATAAAATTTATCATCTTAACCATTTTCAACTCCTCTTATACTTTTGAATTATGACATCCATAGCAAGTGATATACATCTTTTGCTTAAACAGTTCTAGTGTCAGGGAAATCACTATCTCACATTTAAGGAACATCTATTCTTCCTTATACTTCATAAAAATACAGTGTCTTATAACTTCCACCCCTTCATTCTATGTGGCTACCTGAAGAAAAAAAAAATCTGTAGAGGTAATTACTCTAAGAAAATCAAATAAAATAATTGGCCATTCTTTTCTGTGTAGATAAAAAGCATAAACACAATAAAAATTACAACATACTGTAAACTTTCTGATATTTACCCTGTATGTGAAATGAGGTATTCTAATTAATCATATTTTTAAGTTAATAAGACAGTCATCCCTCGGTATCTGAGGGGAATTGGTTCCAGGGCTTCCCATAGATACCAAAATCCATGGATGTTCAAGTCCCTGATATGCAATGGCTGTAGTATATGCATATAACCCACACACAGCCTCCTGTATACTTTAAATCAACTCTAGATTACTTATAATATATAATACAGTGTAAATTCTATGTAAATAGTTGTTATGCTGCATTGTTTAGGGAATAATGACAAGGAAAAGAGTCTGTACATGCTCAGTACAGACAACTATCCATTTTATTCCTGAATATTTTTGATCCAACATTGGTTGAATCCATGGATGCAGAGTGCATGGATGTGGAAGACTGACTACAATTCAATTTACTAAACAATGAGTGGCTTCTAGGTACAGAAATATAAAGATAAGAAATGTGAAACAAAGGAGCACAAGAAAGTGAATTTTTAGTTGTTTGAACAATTTTCAAACTAGAACAAGCTCTCTCAATCAGAGAACTAGCATTTATACTTGAATTTCTCAGATCAATATATTTATCAATGCCTTATACAAAGATCCAAAAAGCACATTTAACAAATTTCCAGACAACATAAGTCTGGGGATGAGATAGGGATAGAGGCAAATGGTTATTGCAGTGCTAGGGATTGGAGTCTAAGATAAGAGGAAAAATGTAGGCTCCTATATATACTTATCAAAATACCCTCTTGTATTATGAAACAAATAAAAAAAGGTAATTAAATCTCAACAATCAAAAACTGTGGCTATATATAAAACTTCATTTTGTCCAATATGTTTATATGTCATTGCCAGTCCTCAGAAACCCTGGGGGTGGGGGGAGAAGCCTCACTAGCCCCTGTTCTGGGAACCACTGGCTGCTTGGAAATGACTATTTCCATTGCACAATAGTGCAGGGTCATAAAAGAAACAAAAACATGAACAAGAACAGTCAATCTGGCTGGGTGCAGTGGCTCACACCTATAATCCTAGCACTCTTGGAGGCTGAGGCAGGAGGATTGCTTGAGCTCAGGAGTTCAAGACCAGCCCGAGCAAAGGGGAGACCCCCATTTCTACAAAAGATAAAAAAATTAGCTGGCATGGTGGTGCACACCTGTAGTCTCAGCTACTTGGGAAGCTGAGGCAGGAGGATTGCTTGAGCCCAGGAGTTTGAGGTTGCAGTGAGCTACAATGATGCCATTGCATTCTACCCAGGGTGACAGAGCAAGACTCTGCCTCAAAAAAACACAAACAAACAAACAAACAAACAAAAAGAACCCCAGTCAGTCTTTATTTAAAATTTTGATATTTTGTCATGGATTTTTTTGCATTGATTTTGATGTTTTAAAATATTGTGTTCAAAGGTTGTCTTGATTCCTGAGAGTTTTTTTGCCAATTAAATTTTGTGCTTAAGGTGAGTACCTTACTTGCCTCACCCTAATCCTGGCCCTGATATTATTAATATATTGAATAATTGAATAATGATTCATTTAAATATTAGTAAGCTAGAATGAATGAAAGTAAACTAACACAATGAAAATTTATTTCAGGATAAAACTAAATCTGAAAATTCAGAAAATCAACTTCAAACATTCAGGTTTGGGGCTTCATGGTTTAGCAACAGTTCATATGAGAAGGAATTAGGAGCTTTAGTTGACTGCAGGCTCACTATGGGTTACTAGTATTCAAACTCTAATGAAATTTAATGTGCAAAGAGTAAGAAATTACAAAAGCAACTTTATTCTTCACTGGTCAGGCCACTGGAGTACTTCTAGGTTCTGAATTTAAAGATAGACTTCAACTAAGTAAAGTGTCATTCAGGGACTAAGATAAAAGAATCTGGAAATGATGTTATATGAGGAATAATAGGAGGAAAAGGGAAAGAGTAGTGTGAAGTGAAGATTAAAAGCAGAGAGGAGAAGATTGATGTGTAACCTCCATCACAGTTACAGTTCAAACAGAGGTTGGGTGATGTGGAGGGAATTTCTGCTTTGGCTGGGAGGGTGATTAGATAATTTCTAATATTCTTTCCATTTTAATGATTCTATTAACCCTGTGCCCAAAAATTATTTAGCAATCCACTTTGGAATGAACATCCTTTTGCCTACTTTGATCTTAGAGGTTCATTTACTGACCGACCTACCCATTTCTGCTCTGCTACTCAATTAAGATGGATTAAAGCTAGAATAATTACATTTGCAATGAGAGCTATTAGTCTGAGCAGATTATCTCTATGATAATCTAATTGCATGGGTGCAAATGACTTTGCGTAAATGAGCATTTGACAGACCATTTCTAATCGCTCTTTGTGCAGAGTATAAATTGGTGTAGCATTTTAGATGAACCTTCGTTATTAGGTTTTAACTTTGATTGTGTTCTTCGTAGCAGGGAAGGGACAAGTTGTAATTTTACCTCCTAGAGATGTGCAGGTGAGAAAGCAGGGTCAGTAGAGAGAACTATCATTTGCCTATTTAAAATAAGCATACTTCTTTCCTCTGTATTTCTGTGGCAAAATGACAGACGATGTGTATGTACATCATGTACTGAGATAATAATTAAGCTCCAAGAACCAGAAGTAATGGTAACAGTATTTAATGAGATTAAGCCTCTTCCAAGATTACCATCTCCTTTCATCTACATTTATTTCCAAATACTTTTTCCTGATAGCTTACTGTTTCTTATTATACTTAAATATTTAAAATCATTTGCTTTGTCTCATAATACATATAGAATTAAAATATTTCACAAATCCTGGAAATTTTCCTGAGAAAGGCAAAAGTCATTCATATTGAATAATGAAAACTTTAATTATTAACAAACGCTGTAATTCACTTAAAAATAATATTATTAATGGAGCGCTAGTCTTATGATTTGTCATCCTTCAGGCTACTGCTGATATTTTTGTCCATATGAAGTTGCAAAACTGTGAAAGAACACAAAGAACTGAGTGTAAATTCATTACCACTGCTTTAAAAGCCCATTCATGTATTCAAAAAATATTTAGTGCTCACTTTGTGCCGGGCACTATGCTTAGTGATTGGCTTGCATAGTGAACAGGTAAACAAAGTGACTCCCATCATGAAGTTTGGGGACTAGATGATAAAACATTTAAACACATAAGTGAATAAATAATATAATTCCGGGCATTAATAAATGCTATAAAAGCAATGTAGGAAAGTGATAGGGCAAGGATAGCCTAATTTAGACAAGTAGAAAGACCTTTTCGAGGAGGTCACCTTTCAGCAAAGACCTGAATTAGATGAGCTAAGGAAAGTATTAATGAAAAAAGATCTGAGAGAAGGGGTGTGGGGGCCAGACTCCAAGATGACCCCAGGGGTTTTTGCCTCCTGGTATTTCTACCCCTACAGAGTCCCCTTCCACACTGCGTCAGGATTGGTCTACATGATGAGCAGAATACAATGGAAGTAATGGTGTGGAAATGCTGAGTTAGGACGTAAAAAACATTGCCATTTTCCCCTTGATCTCCTGGAACATTCTCTGGGGGAAACCGGCTGCCATACCTGAGCACACTCAAGCAACTCTATGGAGATGGCCACATGGCAAGGAACTGATGCCTCCTGCCAACAGCAAGTACCAATTTGCCAGCCAGCCCTGTGAGTGATCCATCCTGAAGGTGGACCCTCCAGCCCCTCAGTCAAGCCTTCAGATGGTGGGAGCCCTGGATGACATCTTCTTGCAACCTCATAAGAAACCCTAGCCAGAGCACTTAGCTAAGCCCCTCCTAAAATTCTGACCCCAGAACTTTGGGATAATAAATGTTTATTGTTCTAAATCATGAAGTTTTGGAGTATTTTGTTGTGCAGGAATGTATAACTAATACAAGGAGAAAGAGCAAGAGCAAAATCTTTCATGCAGGAACAACCGTGGCATGTTTGAGGAATGACAAAGAAGCCAGTGTGGCTGGAGATTTGTGTCGAGGGTGAGAGTCATGAGAGATTTCTATTTATGACTTGTTTTTATTAATTAATAGAAGGTAACCAAAATTTCAGAAGTACTCATAGGTATATATTGCATGCTCATAGGTTTTTCATTTATCTTCTTGGGTTTTATAACTTATGGTAAATCATGCATTTAACCTTCATTTGAAGCCCCTGTGTGACATAAAATATTATATTTCAGCTGTGGTCCAGTTTCTGATCTTTCCAGCAGATATGTAATGCTTTTTTTGTTTTTGTTTTTTTGGTAAAACATAGAAATACTTTGGATAGGTTAGCCATCCTAAGGCATGACAAAGCAACTTAAATCCTCCAAAGATTAATATTATATAGAGTGGAAAATAGATATTAAAAAGAAGTCAGGCCATGTAGTAATATTTGGTTATCATTAGTGATCAGACACAGATGAAGTCTTTGAGGATAAAATAAAAATAACAAATAATTTTTATGAAAAAGAGAATTTGCACTTTTTGATTCATAATTAAACCAAATATTTTGGAGAAAATAGGTCATTGTTAAAATCAACTTTTGGATCAAGCCAATGTTTGTGGAAGATAAGAATAATTAGAAAATGAATTTTCATGTATTAGGGTTTAGTTTATACTAATAATCATTTTCTAGGTTGTATCACGTAGGGAGGAAAAATAATACCTCAAAGCAATATTTTTCTGGCTTTTCTTACATCTCTATGGGAACACTAGTCCTACTTTAAATTCTTCACAAAGAATATCGGGTTTTCTCTAGAAGCGATTTCTCATGTTCTCCATGAATTAGCCCTTTGATTACCTCTTACTATCCACTGTTTCCGTTTTTCTACTCTCGATCAAATGGAGAGCCTCTTGTGTACCCCATAAGCAGCTCTGTTGCTGTTGCTGATGCATACTGATTGCTCTGCCGCTAATACTACTGATGATTCATGAAGCTTATTCCAAGGAGCATAATGTCCAAAGTTGAGACTGCTGATGTTTGTTCCAAGGCTAATGACTAATACTAAATATCCTTGTCAAAGTGCCACGTCTTCCTTTTTTTTTTTTTTTTTTTTCCTTTATTGAGACAGGGTCTTACTCTGTCACCCAGGCTAGTGTGCAGTAGTGTCATCACAGCTCACTGCAACCTCCAACTCCTGGGCTCAAGTGATTCTCCTGCCTCAGCCTCCTGAGTAGCTGGGACTACAGGCATGTGCCACCATGCCCAGCTAATTTTTCTGTTTTTTGTAGAGATGGGGTCTCGCTCTTTCTCAGGCTGGTCTTGAACTCCTGACCTCAAGTGATCTTCCTGCTTCAGCCTCCCAGAGTGCTAGGATTACAGGCTTGAGCCACCCCTGACCCATGCTACCTCTTCTGTAACGTCTCAGTCAGGTTTGCCAACTGATGTCAAGAATCCTATTTTGCACTGAAGGTACCATCTCTTGTTGCCATTGCAGTCCCAGCCTCCAATGTAGCTAGAATCTTTATTATTGATGTCTAGATGAGCATTTAGTGAAACATATCTTTTAAGTATTTCTATATTTATAATTGCAATTCCCTCAATCTAGTAGTCAGTCATAGGTCCATGAAAATCTGGTCTGGATGATAATTTGAGCGATCAGCTCCTCTATACTCAGAATCATTGTCTCTAAACAAAATATTTCCCCTGAGTCTCTGTTCTCTCAGGAAAAATTATTTTTTGGAGGTGTCTCCAAAACTTCACATAAATAGACTCATTGCTACAGCTTTCTTTTGTTCCTGATGTCGATAAGAGGTAGTTAGCCATCTTCAGCAAAATTGATCCCTCCTTTGGTATTCTCACATGTATTTCATCACCAAATCCTATGAGTGCTACTAAAATATTTCTTTCCTATACAGCCCCGCTTTTCTACTTTTACTCAATGGTGCATAAAAATGTTCGTCCTGAGCACAAATTAAGACAACGGTACCAAACTGTACTAGTAGCTGTTTTGTTCTTCATTGACACACACTTACAGTAAAAAAAAAAAAAATAATGGGTTTCACTTAAGAATATCTTTGATGAAGCAGTAAAAATTATTAATTTTATTAAATCTCTATCTGTGAGTACAAATTTTTTTGTTTTGCTTTATTATTTTAAGCTCCTCAGGTGATTCCAAAACTTATATCCAAATGAGAGCCCCCATCTCCTGTATCTTTTTTTTTTAGGAGAGCAATAAAACAAAAACAAAAACTCTGATATTTAATTACACTTTTATGTAATTCATTATATTTTATGTAATTAAAATTCAGTTGCAGTTAAAATTACTATATCAAATCTTAGGTTTCCCTATAGTATCATCAAAATTAAAATATTATGTACTTATATTGATGAAAAGTGAAACATTGTTTGGAAAGAAGGTGATGGTATAGATGTGTGTTTATACATATATGTGTATACTTTTTTCTTTTTTCCTTTTTTATAAAAAGCCTTTTTTTTACACTTAACAGAGGTTAATTGAGCAAAGAATGATTCACAAATCTGGTGTTTAAGCTTTTTTATTGGGCAAACATATGTTTTAAGTGATATTTTAGAGTATGTACTATTTTCTTCTCCAGGTATTGAAAAATTCCATTTTACACATATTTTTAATATTCTGTGTGACAAAATAGGCTGTATAAAGCCCTTCTGTACATACTGAAGTGTGATGGTTGTATTGAGAGAAAGCCCTTGTGTGATTGTTTGATTTGTGAGCTGAACTAACTGCTTTTACAAAAAACATTTTTACCTGAAAAAAAATGTCCGGTAGACAAACTATAGTTGTTTGAATTTGGTTATTTGCCAGACAGTTTCTCAAAAATGAGCAAAGTGAACCTGTTCCTTCAAGGAACACAACTGACAGTACTTGTTGCCAATGACAAAATTTGAGCTTTTAAATTTTACAAATTTTGGAATTTGTACATGGCACAATGAGCTGGACAGCTTCCAAATACTTAAAGTTTTTCTGGTAAGGTCAGTGGTAATATTAACAAAAGTGTGGCCGAGTGAGGATTCACACCCAGGCATTCCGGCTCCAGTGTCTGGGCTCTTAGAGAGTTTACTCTTCGTCCTCCCCATGCATTTCTGTGGAACCAGTGAGGTCTGAACCCTTAGCATGGCACTGACAATCTCTACATATGATACAATTTTCCTTTCTTGCTTTACGTGGGTTCGCTTATTGAGCCACTCATTCTCCTCAAGTTAAATGGTGTGCTATTCCCAGAGAAACAAAGTTGACTTTCAGAAGTGAGAACACGAGCGCCCGCGGGGCGGCCCCCAGGGCGGCGGGTTGTGGTTCCGGTTCCGGTTCCGGTTCCGGTTTCATCACGGAGACACGTGAAGATCGGTGAGTTGGCGCGGAGTTCGTCTCGGCTCTGGTGGTCGCGCTGGCATGGATTCCTCTTCGTCTTCCTCCGCGGCGGGTCTGGGTGCTGTGGACCCGCAGTTGCAGCAGTTCATCGAGGTGGAGACTCAGAAGCAGCGCTTCCAGCAGCTGGTGCACCAGATGACCGACCTTTGCTGGGAGAAGTGCATGGACAAGCCTGGGCCGAAGTTGGACGGTCGGGCTGAGGCCTGTTTGGTGAACTGCGTTGAGCGCTTCATTGATACAAGCCAGTTCATCTTGAATCGACTGGAACAGACCCAGAAATCCAAGCCAGTCTTCTCAGAAAGCCTTTCTGGTTGATCTCAGCATTACCTTTGTGGAAAAAGAAGGTAGTTCAAGAAATGAAGAGCTGTTGATGGGATGATTGAAGGAATGGCTGTGGGGGAATTGGCTCCCAACTTTTGTTACTCTTGGGACATCATGTCATCAGAGAAAGAACAAAGACCAATTTGTGTGTGTGTGAGGGGGCTTGAGGGTTATATGTGTATTTGGTGTTGAGGTCAGTTAAAATAAGTTCTGGTTGCAGAAGAAAGCAAAGCAATCCACTTGTAACTGAATGCATATTCTGCCAGCCGCATGTTGTAACATTTTACTGTACCCCAGACTAACTGACGCTATCTGCTTCAGTAAACAGCTTGCTTTGAGGTAGTTCTCTGTGCAGGGGCTCAAGGCCGGCCCGGGGCTCCTGCCATCTGGAGAGAACATGATAGAATATAGAAAACAATACCCTCACTTGTGTGCCTCTAGTTACATAGGCCCTGACCCCATTATGTGCCTCTAGTCATGTAGCCCCCAACCCAAAATAGTATAAAAGCTTTCTGCCATCATGGCTCGGGGCTGTTCTCTGTGATTGCATCTGGCGAGACAGGAACAGTCGCTGGCCCGCTAATAAAGACTCGCAAATTCAATTTAATTCGGACTCGGTGGTCTTTTCTCGCACTCGGAACCATAACATTTGGTTGTGTTTTTTAATGCTAATCTTGTGAAAATAATTGACAGATGAATGGAAAACTAAAAAAAAAAAAAAAAAAGAATGAAAGAAAAAGAAAATAGAACAGAAATCTTTTAGTACAGTGAAATATAGGCATCATTATATGAGGAGTAGGAAAGCTGATAGTGGGATAAACAGAAGGAATGAGTGGGCTATGTCTATCAGCAAAAAATCAAAGGGACCCCAGGGAGCACTTGGGAATACAAATGTGTCTATATTTAAGTTAGCGCAGGCAGGCAGAAGGTGAGCTGTGGGTTTTGATAATCTACAAGAATGAAAGGAAATAGTAAGTCCTGGATTGAGGTAGATAAAGGTTGATCTGACAGATGATACTAAAATCAGGCAGACAATTTGGGTAGCAGGAATCAGAACCCTAACTGGCCAATCCTATAGTTTGGATATGGTTTGTTTGTCCCCAGCAAATCTCATGTTGAAATTTGATCTCCAATGTTGGAGGTAGGGCCTAAGGGGAGGTGTTTGGGTCATAGGGGCAGATCCCTTATGAATAGATTAATGCCCCAGTGAGTATTTATTCTAGTTCCCTAGAGAGCTGGTTATTAAAATGAGCCTGGTACCTTCTCCCTCTCTCTTACCTCTGTGATCCCTGTACACATCACCCCCCCTTCGCCTTTCACCATGAGTGGAAGCATCCTGAGGCCCTCACGAAAAGCATAAGTCGGGGCCATACTTTTTGTACAGCCTGCAGAACTGTGAGCCAAATAAACCTCTTTTCTGTATAAATTACCCAGCCTCAGTTATCCGTTTACAGCAACACAAAATAAACTGAGACAGTCAATAATCGGGGTAAGGAGTTTGGGAAAAGGTGGTGTTTAGCACTGCAGAAAGTAACCTAGGGCTGAATCAAACCATTGCCTTTGACAGTGAACTTCCACTTAATTTAGGCTGGAGGTGGCCACTGAAATTTTATGAGCAATTGAAGTTAAGTGAGGAAACCAGATTGAAAAATTGCTAAGGAGAATTCCAGTTGTTGACAGGTATATGTGTGTGTGTGCGCGCATGATATAGTTGAGCCAAGGATCAAGGTCATGGGTTAATTACTTTAGGTATCACTAGATACACAGAAGGGAATGTAAAAACGTAGGTCTGAAAATCAGCTTATAATAAGAAGAGGGACAAGTAGGGCAAAAATATCATTAATAGAAATTCCAACTGAAGGCTATATGTCTAACCAGGTAGGAATGGCACAGGCAACTGACAAAATTCCAAAGAGCAGGTCTAGGTCATGTTTCTCAGCATCAAGGAAGTTGGCAATAAGTTTGAGATAATCATAGGAATGCTAGGAGTCTGGCATCAACCATAAGACAAGAACAAATCACCAAGACACTGGAATGCCACTTAAGAATCTCAGTTGCTGAAGACCTGGCGTGTAGATCAAAGCTTCAGATACAGGAGAACAAGGTACTTAGTGAGAAACTCGCACCCCAAATCAGAAAGGTGCTGAGCTTCCAGCCAAGGCTATGTATATTCCTCTTTCCCAGGGCCAATATTAGACTCAGAGTCTGGAATAGGACTCGGGGCCAAGAGGTCCTACTTCTAAGTAAGCAATAGAAAGAACCTAGGTGGACTATTATTGTAGAATATTAGTAATATACTAGTGCTGATGAAACCAAAGCAAGAACATTCCTAATTTCTAGAACTGTGAGTAGATATTATTAACTTATTGAGTATATGTTAAACAGATAAAAGTAACAATATTAACTTAAATTTGTTTGAAAGAGAGTTTGAGGAAGAGTGGGTTAAAGTAATTTTTTATGTTAAATAAAAAGAGAGTTTTGTGTCATTACATGTTAATTTTTGTTGCTTTAAATTTGGATATTTAAAAAATACGTATTTGATACTGTATGTAACTCCAATGTAGACCCTTGAAAATGAACATGAAGACAGTCATATTCTATTATTAACCAGTTTGAACCTTCAGCTGGACAAAAAGTATGGATTCAAGATGACTGTACGTAACAATACTTTGAGATTTATCTTGCTACACGGTCCCCAGATTTGTGGGTGTTTGGAGGGTCTCTCCTACTGTATCCTGCATGTCCTTAGTTCCTCAGTGGGAACTCCTAGGGCTATTTATCTAGGGGCAATATTTTTTGAAGTTGCCAGGTAGATAAATACACTCCTTTTTATGACCTCTTTGTCTCTTTCCCCATCTCAACAGACAATTTAACACTCTGCTTCTCTCCCTAAGGATTTTACCTTTTCTTGAGTCATTCAGTCCCACTGGGGACAGCACTTTATACACTGTGAGAGTTCTACAGGACACCTCCTTGTTTTAGCATGTCCCTTCTGCATTATAAGCTACAATTACTTGGTTTTTTTTTTTTTTTCTCCCCAGGTTGAGTCAGATTACCAAATGCCCTATTTTTTTTTTTTTAACCACAATTTAAGTAAAATCTTGGTCATAGAAAGGAGAGGGATTGGTCTACGGCCATACCAGCCTGAACGCGCCCGATCTCGTCTGATTGCGGAAGCTAAGCAGGGTCGGGCCTGGTTAGAACTTGGATGGGAGAAAGGAGAGGGGATGGGTATGTAAAAGAAACAAGTTTATTAGCACATATATTAGCATAAAATTTATATATGTATATAACTAAAAATCACTGTGATAATTTTCCATAGATCTATTTGTGTTTCTGAACATCTTATGAGCAGAGGCACTGGCTGCTTTTGTTCTGGATTCTTTGTTCAAGGACATTCTTTCAGACAATAGTCTTGGAACACAGAGAGAGTGTCTTCCTCTGGAGCAAAGAACAGATATGCTTACTGTTCATTATAAAAGATTTAGGTTTCCTAATCTTTGGTTCCTGACCTGTAATGCAATCTACTGTGTATGCAGATGTTATCTGGTCTTTACTGTGAAGAATTGAGAACTTGGCCCGAGAAATGCTGATACTCTGGCTACTACTATTGCAGTAATAAAGTTCTTTGCTGGGCTGGGATTAGGTGAGAACAGAGAGACATCTAGGGTGAAAAATTTGAGGAGAGACTCTTTAAGGCTGATCTGCACTTGCATGATCTTGAGAGTAAAAGCCTCTTTCATAGGTACCTCTCTTGCCTTATTCTAATCCCAGCCCTGGTCCTTTGTCTCTGACCTGCGACTCATATCTTCTGCAAGCATGCATGATACCATGGCAGGCTGACTTACCTTGCAAAAGAGTGAAATTTCAGGCCTTTTCCAGTTCTTGACAGTACTGGCAATGAAGATGGGGTGTGGATGAAGATATGGCTTTCTTGAAGAGGAAGAATAAGAGCTTTGTAGGTTGATTAACAGGATTTGAAGGAAGTCCATGGAAGTTGGTACCAAACATACTGACCAAATTGTGTGGCCAACTGGGCCATAAATGACCTTCCTCTTCATTTCCTGTTAATGAGGTGGAATTGGGGGGGGGTGCTTGTAGGCCAAGTATGAAGAAATAGGTCCAAAGACTGTTGCTTCAAGCATGTTCTGTTTGCTAACTACTGTGGGTGGGGGAAACTCTTTGCCAATCTGGTGGTTAGCCTCACGTGTGCCCCATTGTAATAACTAGTAGTAAGATTTGTCCAGGATGGGCAGAAGGTTCCAATGTCTTTCAGAAAACAGTTGTAGAGATATGTTTTGAGATTTATCTTCTATCAGGGTCTACAGATTTATAGGTGTTTGCAATGATTCTTCTACTTTACAGGTCCTTAGCACCTCAAAGGGAGCTGAAAGGAGGAAAACTTGTGGCTGCTGTAAGCAGAAACCAGGTGAGTCATGAGAACTTTGGCTGTTTCTCTTCACAGAGGAGAAGGCAAGATGCATAATGCTTGTTAAGGAAGAAAGGCAACAGCTGGGCTGTCTTACCACTCAGCTTCTCATTCAGTTAATCATGCTAACCTTAGATCCATGTGGCCATGATGGTAAATGGCTCAAAATTTTTTGTGGTGGCTGCTACAAGGGATCTTTGGCTTCTTATAGCCAAGGGGAATTTTCCTGACAAATTCCCATGGGAAGCCATAAATGAACCGTTGGCTAGTATGTAGGCTCTTATTGCCCCAGAGTGGGTTTACAATGCTGATGCAGGTGACCCACTGGAGGATGAGATAAATTCTTGTGATCAGTCCCTCAGTTGGAAAATTCCAATAGCCGTTATGTTGAAACCAGGGTAGAACTTGAGAGATCTTGTCCTGGCAAGAGGCAGAGATCCCCTGGATTAAGGTGCATTCCTTAAAGTTGCTGCTGTTACAGTAAAGCTTGAGACATCCAAAGGTCATAAACCCCATGACCCCAGCCAGGAAACAATGTGGTCATGGCTGCTAAGACAAGGAGTCCCTAAGGCTGAAATAGATGGTGTCAATAATGATAACCTTGCCGCCTGGGGTAGGGCTTTGGGTCAAACACAAGGATGGCAGTTCATTTGGAGGAGCTGTAAGCAGCTACTGTGCCACTCAAAACTGAAGTGAATGTGCCTTGTTTATTGGCACAAAGCTGCTCTCTCCCTCTCCATTCCCTAATCTCTTTGTCCCCTCCTATCCTGGGTTAAAGAGGAAGGTGACTAGTGATGAGTCTCACTGTCTACAAGAGGTCACCAAAGGCCACTGGAAGCCATCTGAGTGTGCTGAGGAACTGGGAAGGGGAGGGTCTTAAACCTTTACCACTCTGATGGATATGAGAACCCAAGTCAATCTCCTGCCTTTCCCGTGGGAGGAGCGGCCACTGAATTCCACTGATGGGGTCTGGGCAAGGTTCATTTCGGGGAAGGAAAGTTAACATAACCTTGTGGTGGCTCCTTTGGGCCAATTGAATATACTATTTTTATTGCTTCTACATAGAATATATGATAGGAATTGATATATATTATATGCTTATATTCCCTCCCCCCCCATGATTGTAGGAGGAAATTTTCTCAATTGGAGAGGAGCATTAGCACCTCTGGGCCCCCCAGATCCTAATAATCCCTTTAACTAAAAGTCTCTGTGGCTGATGATATTGCCAACTGGAACATCTGGCAAAGAGAGGCATGTCTCTTCTGTGACAAGGTTACCAGGTACACTGTTTTTGAAAAACAGCTATTAGATTTCTACTGGGCTTTTGTTGAAACCCGAGCCATAGAGCCTTTGTGACTTCCGGCTTGACATCCTGTATTTGGGGTGGGTCAACTGAGACTCACTCACTCACAAACTAGAAAGGGCCTAAGACTCCTCACTTGCCAAGTGGAAATATTATATTCAAGGCTGCAGCAGCTGGTCCGTCATCAGAGGATCTTTTCAGTTCGTAGGTATGCTCTTCCTCTTGCCAATTATACTTGGAAGATTGGTGATCTACCACAATTTAAATCAACAATTGATTATTGATATTCTTTTAGGTTTTCTCAAGTTTTTCCTATTAATAACATTGTTATAGTGAGTATTTTTTGGAATTTATATTTTTAGAATATGTCTGTGTCTGTAGGGAAAATTTCTAGCTGGGGAATTCTTGGGTCACAACAAAGTACATGCTCATTTGTTTTTCATTCCTTTATTTAGGGTAATTGAAGACTTTAGAGTCATTATTAATGTCAGAACTGACACTAAGGTTGCTCTCAGTCTCTGTTTCTTATTGATTGTCACCTTGAGTAGCACTTGTAAAACTTAAAATGCACAATTATACAATGAAAAACCTCTGTCCCACCCATTGTCCAAGGTTATCCTTTCAGAGATATTTTATGTAAATACAATCCAAATATATTCATAGTCTTTCTTCTAGTTTTTTGAAAAAAAACTGAAATGATTAAATATTTTACACACTGTTTTATATTCTAAGTTTTTCTTTCATTTTTTTTTTTTTTGGAGATAGAGTC
>VBSM01002616.1:30207183-30224853 GCA_008086735.1 Cheirogaleus medius | reverse complement strand
CTGGGCTCAAGTGATCCTTCTGCCTCAGCCTCCCAAATAGCTGGGACTACAGGCGCTTTCTGCCACACCTGGCAAATATTTTGTTTCTATTTTTAGTTGTCTGGCTAATTTCTTTCTATTTTTAGTAGAGACAGATCTCCCTCTTACTCAGGCTGGTCTTGAATTCCTGCCCTCAAGGGATCCTCCCGCCTCAGTCTCCCAGAGTCCTAGGATTACAGCCGTGAGCAACCGTGCCTGGACAGCCTCCTTGTGTTAATAAGCTTGTTTTTGTATTTGTTCTTCAGTGAATTGCCTTACCCTTTGCCCATTTTTCCATTTGCTTATCTCTCTTTTTAAAATTAATTTATTTATATATTAGGGACATTAGTCTTTCTTATATGTGTTACATTTTTTTCTTTGTCTGGCATTGTGTGGCTTTCTTTTTCCTTTTCTTTCTTTTTATAACAACAGACAGGAAGGTGGCTTTCTTAATCATGTCTTTCATATATAAAAGTTTGAACTTTTAATATAATATAATCTGTTAGGCGTTTTTTAAAATTAATTCTAGGTTTCCCGTCTCACTTAAAAAGCCTTCTCACCTTGTTCTTAAGCAGTGTTCTATTAGTATGTATTAATATTTTAAAAGATACATTGCTTACATTGAGCCTTTTAATATTTTATTTCATATGTGTAAAGAGGTTATTAATTCACTTAAGTGTCTTTCAAATTCATAACTAGTTGTCCTAATATAATTTATTGGACCATACATGGTCCATCCTTTCCCAAATTATTTGTAATGTCAGCATCATCATATATTACTTTGCCATGTATACCTAGATCTGCCTATATCTATAGTAGTACTATGAGGTTTTGATTAACAGTAGCTTTTATAGTATTTTTCTATTTTGTAGGACAAGTACCCACTTGTGATTCTGCTTTATCAAAAATTCCTCAGTAATTCATTCATGTTTATTTGGTTATATGACATTTGGATTTTTTTGTTGTTGTTTCAAAATCCTGATTTGATATTCTGATTAGGATTTTTTATGTTTGTGTGTCTATTTAGATGAGATTAACATTTTAAGACATTCTGTTTTCTCATTTTGAGTAATGGATGTTCTCTTCATTTATTTAGGTCTTCTATTATGTCCTACATTGAAATTTCATTGTTTTATTCATAGAGCTCTTATACTTTTCTTGTTAAATTTATTTCTAGATATTTAGTAGTTTTTGTCATAAATGTGAATACTTGTCCCATTTTAATTTCTAACTGGTAATTTTAATGTATAGAAAAGCATTGATTTTTTTTTACATGCTTTTATCTTGAGGACTCTAATTTAATTTCTAATATATGTTTTAGTTGAATGTTTTATATTTTGTGGCTATTAAATCAAATTTCATGGAATAATGATAATTTTGTCTCTTTTCCAATATTTATGCAATATATACCATTTTCTTGTGTTGTTATGTAAGCTTGAACCTCAAGGCAATGTTGAATAATATGGTGACAGTGGGTATTCCTGTCTAATTCTGATTGTAATAAAACTGCTTTGATAACTCATCGGTTACTCTGTGATTGGTTTTTGAAAAATCTTCTTTATTGAAAGATTTTGTTTTAATGTGGAGGAAATAATGAATTGTGAGAAAAATGTATCAATATATCCAGTATCAGCAATAACACTTAGGGGAATAATGGCCCAAATCACTGAATCAGGAGACGTATTGGAATTCCAAACACACCAAAAGGAAATACTTATTTGGTTCAACACCAAAATCATTGCAACAAAGCAGGTACTCACATTCCCCACGCAGGAGGAGTATGGTTTGGTTGAAGCATGGATTATGTATCTGGCAACCTCAAGAAATATTTCTTCTGAACATCTCTTAAATGTGTACCTCCTCAGATTCATTCTGGACAACAGCTAGTTCATGTGGAATTCTTCAATTAGAAAGAAAACAAATAAACAATAAAAAATAGCCCAGAAACAAAACAAAACAAATAATAACAAACCCCCAATCTCTAAAATTTGTCCATGTGCTGTAATGATTCACTTAATACCTTCAGAATTATAAAGATTTTTCTCAATCTCTACGTCTCCTTGATTCTAGTTTTGTTCTTTTATTTTGCTTTTGTGTACTTCTTTCCCTCTGTGTCTTCTCTCCTCTCTCCCACTCCTTCATTTTTAGGTCATATGTGTTTGTGTGTGCTCAGGAGTGGTGTTTGTGTTTCACAGTGTGTGTTGGGGGGTGTTCATGTGTCTGATTTTGTCTCTCTAGATCTTTCTGGATCTTTATGTCTTTAAGGACCTTTAAGTGCCCTAAAGGCATTTACTGACTCTTTGTCATTTTCTCTATTTTTCTCTCCCTCTCCTCTGCCTCTTCTCAGATAGATGCTACCTGACATTTCTTGGTCTCTGTCACAGCCACAGCCAAAGGACAAACCAAGTAACCAATTTAGTAAGTACTGTGCAATACAAACAGCAGCTGGAACATAAATCCAGCCAAAGTAGCATTGTATTCATAACTCCTCAGGCAGCCCTCCTCTTGACCACATGGATATTTTATGCTTGTATCATTAAACCTTTAGAAAATAACTTCATGTGCTGCTTTGAAAATGTACTAAAATATTGATTATTAACAGAGATGCAGGGCAAAAACCATTTACTTCTTTATCATCTTTACCTTCTTCTCATTAGAAATAGAATTGGGATCAGCCCTTAACTATTGGTGGAAAAAATAAATAGTCCTGGGTCAGACTGCCCAGAGTTCACTCAGGCAGTCTTGAAGAGACTTGGGAAATCTCAATACTTCACATTTTCTAGTGGTCTGATAGACAGAGACCTATTTTCCAGTGTGGAATCAGGGCCAGAGAGCTCAGTATAGTAGATTATGGTGGCTGCTTACATTGGTTTTCTGAACTTGCATTTCATCCTTCTTTGTGGAGCGGATGGAAAACCATCAATGATATTTCCAGACTCAGTTGCAGGTGGGTTCTGGACATGAATCACATTGTGCTGATTAGAAATGCTCAGACAGAGCGAGGAGGCAGGGGAAGAGGAGGCCGTCTTCACTCTCTGCCTGGAGGTTGGCAGGGGCTGGCCTCAGCTTTTCCCTTTCTAGCCTCTGGCTTTGCAGTGTGGGCTTTCAGGTATGTGGCTGTAGCAGTGGCAGCAGCAGCTTCAAAACTGAATACCAGCTAATCGATGTGACTTTGACACAGTAGTGGCCGCCTGGCTTTAGGTTGATCATATATCCATGTACCTGGAGCAGTCCTGAATTCTACCCACTGCACCAGCATGACTATTTTATTTTATTTTTTTATGTAATGGGGGTACAAATATTGTTAGGGTCACATACATTGCCCCTACCACCCCTCCCCCCACAACCAGCATGACTATTAACAGAGCCCCCTTCACTCTAAAAATGCTCCGAGTTTGGACAGTGAATCTAGCAATCCTACCTCTAATTCTTCCAATGATTTTGCCAGCACCTAATTACCTGTATTTGTGTTCTTTCTGTTCGAAATGTCTAGAGTGTTTACTGTGGCCTTCCATGAATCCTGACTCGTGTTAAAGATAAAAACAAAGCCAGACAGCAAAGTTGATAAAGACATATTTTATTCAGTAATAACTATTGTCACAGGGTAGAATAGCCAGTGTTAACTTGGGCTCAACTCTGCTGAAACAAACAAATACTGGGTTGTGTGAAAGGAAAGTCACTGAATGGTGTTAAGAGGGCATTTGGTCCATGTCACTAGGCCATGCCATTAGGTTTGCTAATTGGTGTTTATGTGGAGGAGAAACAAACTTGTTGTGTCTTCCTGGCAGGCGTAGTTGTGCCAGTTGGAGCAAGGCTACTGCAGAAGTTAGGCCTTACCCCCCCACAGGGACTAAGAGTCATCTCCTTAATGCTTGCATTTCAGAGAGATGGCTCCCAGGTCCTTGAAGAGACCCTTTTGGGTTTTACACCTCAGGGACAGAGAAAGGATTTATAATTCTCAGCTGGGCATTTTAAGGGGGAGATGGGGTCACGATAGGGACACAGTCTTAATCTGCTAGAAGTCACACTAGAGTCTGGTCAAGACGAGAGTCTTTGTCACTGATACACCTGGGATTCTGGAATTTTGCTTGAATTACTTTGAGACTGGCATTTAATGCTCAAAAGACATGGTACATAGAACCTGATTTCAGCATTCACCTTTTTCAAAAATGATTACAAGAGGCCGGGCGTGGTAGCTCACGCCTGTAATCCTAGTACCCTGGGAGGCCGAGGCGGGCGAATCGCTCAAGGTCAGGAGTTCGAAACCAGCCTGAGTAAGAGCAAGACCCCGTCTCTACTATAAATAGAAAGAAATTAATTGGCCAACTAAAAATATATATAGAAAAAATTAGCTGGGCATGGTGGCACATGCCTGTAGTCCCAGCTACTCGGGAGGCTGAGGCAGAAGGATTGCTTGAGCTCCGGAGTTTGAGGTTGCTGTGAGCTAGGCTGACGACATGGCACTCTAGCCTGGGCAACAGAGTGAGACTCTGTCTCAGAAAAAAAAAAAAAAAAATGATTATAAGAGGATCAGTGTGACTCCATCATCTCCAAGACCAACAGACACCTGGAGTGAGAAGCTTTGGAGTGTATATTTACAAATATAAAATAGTCTTTCTTTTCCTATTGCTAACTTGGGTTTTAAAAAGATATTTACTTTAATCTTTATCACCTCAATTTCTATCCCTGCATTCCAACCAACCATTCCAACCAGAGAAGGAAACAAAGGGAAGATTAAAATATTATAACTTGTGACTAATGCAAACTGTGAGGGATCTAGTTTATGACCTGAACATTGAAAAGAGACCTAGAGGCACTGCTGTCCCTGTGCAACCAAGCACCCGTATCGAGCTTTCTGGCACTTATTCTGAGTCTGGCCTGCGGGGTATCACCAGTCCTGTCTGCATTTCTGATCAAGACAGTCACTATTTCAAGAGCAAGAATTTGGGGACAGAGGTGCAATGTACTCCAAATCTCTAAATCAATTGCGTGTGGAGGGAAAAATTTATCTGTTCCTTAGAAAGAGGCACAAAACACAACATTTGATTATACCACTTTGCCTGCTGACACTTGATTTATTTTACCAGTAGATCTGTTTTTAAAAATAGAAAGCAAATTATTGTGCCTGAGTGACTTCAAAGCCTTCCCATCATTCCAATTTCAACCACGTTGCTTCCATGGAGGATACAGAGGGGCTGACGGTGCCGTGTGTGGGAGTGAAGAGGAGAAAGGGAGGAGGGGAGAAAGATTCAGAGAAATGATGAGGAGGGGCAGGTTGCCAGAAGCTCAGCAGTTTGAAATTATAGCCTGAATGCATTACTTATTGTCTGTCCTCAATTTAACTAAAGCTTGCTTGTCTTGGAAAGAAAATCAAGAAGTTACATTCTTGAGGTAGGAAGGAAAAGATTCCAAGGTTGGACTAGAATCTACAGAGAATATTTTCATAAAACATTTTCCACATCCAGGCCCTTCGTCAAAACATGATCTGGAGAGAGTGATATAAACAAATAAAAAATTGCAAGCATTTCAACATTAATTATTTTCTTTATTTTGGTTTCATTTTGAGGAGGATGGAGAATGAAATAACTTCTTAAGAAAGGTCTTAAACAAGTCAATTCAAGACAATCCCTGGTGAGAACTAAATTATTTACTACTTTAATCTTCATAAGATTTCTCATCATTAGTTTTGTCTTCCTATAGAAAAAGTTGTATTATGTTTTTGAGGGACCATAAAATTTATGCACTTTGTGTTCCTTTATGCACATTTGATTTCTGAATTCCTTGTTCTTCTAAGGAAGGGAGTAAAAAATCCCTACACTAAGCCATTCTGCTAAGAACTTGGAATGCCTTGTTTGACTCCCTCTCTTGAACTCTTTTAATACTCAGACTTTAATTTCCTTTGAAGAATGCTCCTCAGACTCACTGCTTTTCCTGAGTTTCTGGTATGTCAAACTTCTTATCTCATGTATCCAAGCTTATTGTTAGGAATTACAGATAACCCAGGAATTTGCAAATACTACGATTTACAGATGCAGAATGAAACAAACCTGCCCTTTGCAACTACATGGCTTAGTACCCAATGTATTTTAAAATTTTGTTGTATTTCCTTCTTTCCCCTCTCTCCTTTCCTTCCTTCATTTATTCACTCATATATTTCACAGTTACTATAGGCCAGACCGATAATAGCTAGAGAGAGCGAAAGGTAAAGCAGTGTGGAAATCTAGTAAATCTCTAAGCTTTGGCTGATAAGACAAATGGTAAAGTCCACAGACATAGCTAGTGACTGAAAACTGAGTATCACAAGGAAAATATGTTGGTAGAGATATAGCCCCAGAAGCTGTGCCTGAAACAGCCACAATTTGCAAATAGAGAATATGCCCTGTATAAGATATTCTTAGCATAAGGGCACCTCAATGAATATTATGACTGGAACACATTTTTTTTTTTTGAGACAAAGTCTCACTCTGTTGCCTGGGCTAGAGTGCCGTGGTGTCAGCCTAGCTCACAGCAACCTCAAACTCCTGGGCTCAAGCGATCCTTCTGCTTCAGCCTCCGGAGTAGCTGGGACTACAGGCATGTGCCACCATGCCCGGCTAATTTTTTCTATATATTTTTAGTTGGCCAATTAATTTCTTTCTACTTATAGTAGAGACAGGGTCTTGCTCTTGCTCAGGCTGATCTTGAACTCCTGACCTTGAGCGATCCACCCGCTTGGACCTCCCAGAGTGCTAGGATTACAGGCGTGAGCCACCGCACCCTGCCGACTGGCAACACATTTTGAGCTAAGTAGAAGGATCCCCGCTATCTTAGATTTGTTCATCACTACTGACTTTGTTTGAAGGAAGGTTTTGTCTTGGTTGTGATCCCACAAAAGCGAAATCTGAAAAAGGACTTGGGGGTAGGTAGTTTTTCTGGGTGGATCCAGTGAGAAAGGAAGGGGAGAGAAGCCACTGGAGAGAGTGTATTAATTGAAATGGTTATCTCCGTAGGCTGTGGGCGTCCCCAGGTGGACACCCTCAGGACTTAGTATTGTTCCGCTGAGGGACAAGGAAATTGCAGCATTTATCTACCCAATCTCTTCCATTATTGGTTGAGGGTTGCACTTCTAGACTGCCTACAAGTATGGATAAAAAGAGCCTTGCTTATAGTAGCTTTGCACCATATTAGTAAGAGTGGGAAATGCAAAGCATGTCCAAAGTAGAAAAACGTTAAGATTTTTACACTGCCATCTATGCATGCAAGCGGCTTGAGCAACCTCAGAGAGAGTCCAAAGGTGGAGGAACAGACAGGGAAGTGTGTCCCAGGTGGGAACTTGTCGACGTCCCCAGAAATTGTCCACAACATCTTCAGGAACTCAGAGCTGGGGCTGAGGGGCTATGGGAGAGAGTGGGGCAACAGTGTCCGCTATGGTCCTTAAAATATTTAGATTTTTACTTGGTGAAACTTGAGCTATATTAAGAGTGATGCTTCAAAAGCCTCCTCAGTGGTTGCTTTTTGCTGGAATCCAGTCTGTACTTGGAGGTGCAGTATGCCTTTATATATGACACATGCATGTGCTAAGTCTGCTCATGCTGGGGGAATTATGCCCTCACATATCAAACATGTATGTACTGAGTCTGCATATGCTAGGTGAAATGTGCCTTTCTACACTGAACACATATGTGCCAAATCTGCACATGCTAGGTGAAGTGCCTTCATATATTGTGACACCCAAGGTCACACTACCCTGATCCACAGACTGCCTTTTGCTGAAAAATAAAGTTTCTTTTTACTTCCTCTATAGATCTCATGATCTTTTTGATAACACTATGAATTACATTTTATCTTGGTTTGTTGGGTTAATTATTGACAGCTTATTGTAGTTCAGACAGAAATAATAGCTTTGACCACACCATTTTATAGGCCCATTCTGACATGTGTTTTTATGCTGAAAGTTTAAAAATGCTACCCAACTGAGTGATATATATATATATCTCATGTTATTATTATTATTATATAGAAGTCATTCTACTTATGTCAACAAGTAGTTTCCAACTCTTTGTGAAACTGTCCAAAAATCATCATTTAAAAAAATTTTTTTCATTTGGTATTTATGTATTTATTTGTTTATTTAGAGACAGAGTCTCACTCTGTTGCCCTGAGTAGAGTGCCATGGTGTCAGCCCAGCTCATAGCAACCTAAAATTCCTGGGCTCAAGTGATCCTGAGTAGCTGGGACTACAGGTGTGCGCCACCATGCCTGGCTAATTTCTATTTTTTTTTTTTTTTTTTAGTAGAAACGGCGGGGGTTCTCACTCTTGTTCAGGCTGGTCTCGAACTTCTGACCTCAAGCGATCCTCCTGCCTCAGCCTCCCTTACAGAGTGCTAGGATCACAGGCGTGAGCCACCATGCCTGGCCTTCATTTGGTATTTAAAAGGTAAAATATTTCATGTAAGAATCTCTAAGCAGAGATTCATGTAAGAATCTCTAAGCAGTTTTACAGAGAATAATTTCACTAACCATTGCAGTATGCGTCTCTGATAAAGAAATTCTTAAAGGAGCAAGATGCTCCATGGAAAGGAGGGAGAAGCTAGCTGGCTTTTATGCTTTGCAGGATTTGTTTCACATACATATTCAGAGAGGAGTGGAGAGGCTTATGAATATTTATGAAGTGAGCAAACACGTAGCAGTGAGCAAAGATATATGTAACACACATCCTATGTTCACTTTGGAGTGGGTGGAGTTTTAACGTTAGAATGAGGTGGAACTCAACTCTTTATGCCAGGTCTTTTACAGGCACAAGGAAAGTCTGTGAGCAGACTCCGGGAGCCATCCAAAACCAGTCTTTGTGTCTAAAACCAGTCTTTGAATCTGTGTTGTTTATCAGGAAAACGTTACTGAAATCAGTGTCTTGTCCAATCAAAGCTGTAGTTGTGGCTTGTGGACTACTGGGGTGGAGAGTCAGTCCGCATCTGGCTGTGGGTGAGCTGCAATTGTTTCAATACTGCTTACATGGGGCCAGTGATTGTTCAGCTGCTAGAGAAAAAGAAAAAAAAAAAACTCTCATGGTAGTTAGAACATAATTTATTCAGTAAGTGTAAGGGGTGCATGTCTTAACCCTTGTCTGGCATGGTGTTTGGTCCTGTTTATACTTTGGTCTGTTATTGCCACAAAGAGACTGTTCCATCAATCTTATGATCTCTATTTTAACAATAGGCCAAAAAACATAATGCCTACAATTTAGGATGCTTTTCCATAATTAGTGCACAAGAACTGAGATAATGATTTTATTATGATGAAGAATAAGATAAACACAAATTCCAAGATCTTTATGCATTCAGAGAATATTCTTTATAAAGAGAATTATTTTATGTGCAATACCCACAGTTAGGCATTTATAAATAAATGTGAATATTTTTCAACTCTATGCTGTCTTCTGTACATAATCTTTGTGCACAGGCAGAAATTACAGCAGCCAGTTAAGGTGTGTAGTGGTCTGTGCTACTGAAAATAGTTGTGCAGTATTTAATTTACATGTAATATTTGGCATCTGCCACTGACACAATCCATAACAGGGAAAAATTATGTGAAAGATCTGAAAAATCTTTCTAGAAATAAGGCGAGGAAGAGGAATATTTGGTATATCTCACATGTTGGATAGTTTATTCTTTTCATGTTTATTTAATGTCTATTATGTGCACTATTTTTTTGTTTGTTTGTTTGCTTCACATTTTATTCTCATTACATTGGCCTGGGAGAGGAAGGAGTCATGCACCAATGAATAGATTGTGCTATTTTTTGTCTTTTAGATTGATCGGGATCCAGGTTCTAATTGTCTCTAAATTCAGGATCTGGATCAGAATCAGAAAAAGGTGGGCCACTGCTGTGGGGACAGGGGGCTGTCAGGAAAAAGGGAGGGGACAGACATGGAGCTGACTGTGGGCTGCCATCTGGGTCCCCGAGGATCCTGCACATAGCTCCTGGGTGGAGGAGCCCACAGCGTCTGCTCGAAGTGAATGGGGTTGGCACAGTCTCAGGGCTGGCACTTGGGAGGCAGGTCAGCCACGTCTGCAGAGGGAGGACCTGAAAAGATGCTGGCCTTCCATCTGTGTCCCAGAATCCTGTGTAGGGACCTCTTCATGAGGACAAGGCTGGCGTTGGCTCCCTGGGCTCTACTTGGCCTCATGAGTAATGTAGTATTAATATAAACTCTGCAAACTCTCCCCCAGACACAGATATTCCTGCCAGCTCCTTTATATGCCCTTCTGCTCGAGATGCTGGACAGCAGCTTTAGACTGTTCATGATTTTTCTCACTCAACACTTCAAATTCAAGAGATGTCCATTCTGGCAGGAAACTCTGGATTTCCTGGTCACTCCATGGTTTAGTTAACTGGTCTGATGGTGTTTCTGGTTTCTTGGTTTCTTTTACCTTTTCTTCTTCCTGAGGGTTTCTATTAAGAGTAATTTTAGTCTGATGTCCCTCTTTCTCCATTTTTATCCCTGGGATTCTTCTCACTGCAGTTACAGAGCCTAATCCTGGGTTGACAGAGCAAACACTTACTCTTCCCTGTGGAATCCAGGAGTCAGGAGGTGCCTGAGTGTGGAAATGAGCCTGCTCCTCTCTGCTTCTAGGGCATATCTATTATGTGCATCATTAAAGATGTAAAGGTAATAGAACACAGTACTTTCAGTTGAAGAATTCTCTCAGGGGAGAAAAACACACAACTTTTGCACCATATTTGCTGTTGCTTGGTGATAAAAATGCATTCTCTTACAGGTCTCTGAGGTTAGACACAAGTGAAGAGAGCCCTTAAAAACATTCTCTTGGATTAGGATTTTAAACTATCTTTTCAGAAAGATCTAATCTAAAAAGAGTGCTTTACTGGGTTTTATTTCTCATCTTTAAAATGAGTGAACTATGTAGAATCCTACATTGTAGCATGAATGAGTCAGGGGAGAGTGAAAAATTCTCATGAGAAAAAGAAATTGAGGCTCACAACCTGAAGATCTTTTAAGACCATATACATAGAACTGTGTACATCAGAGAGCTTTCACTCAGGCCTAATGAGAGTTTTCTATGACCGAGTAAACAGCTATGAAGTTTCACATTTGAATCATTCATCCAGCTGAATCACCCTGAACTGTTAATATTTTAATTTACACTCATTTTATAAATTTGTTACTCAGAAAGTCTACATAATTGCACATTGAAATCTGGGGAAAACAAAGGCAGTAGATTTTACTTCATATTTGTCAGATATAGTGCATTCCTGGTATGCATATGATTAAATAATTTGGGGCAATTTTGCTTCTGATGCAATCAGGACAACATAAAATTTGTCAGCAGTAGGTGAGCTGTAAGAACCAGCTGTGGCAGACCCCCCAGGAGAAATAAGTATTTTATTTTGTCATGTTTGGTATGCAGCCTCATTTTGATTTTGATTAGATTAAGCTTTTCTTTTTCGCTTACTTTCCTATAGCGCCTTTGTGAGGGCAAACATGAGAGGAGCTTTAAAAATAGCATATTTAATGAAGGGAAACTGCTAAGACACCACTGTGGGATGGTGATTTGGCTATAAAATTCTCTGAGCCAGGTGATATGTTTATGATTAACTAACTTCATTCAGACTTACTTATTTAATATTGGCACTACTTCAAGTCAAAAAATATTCTCTCATTCCTATCTTTCAAAGGATATTGTTTATTTATAAGTGACACTTAAAAGATGCCAGTGAGGTTGAGACAAAAGCAGGTGGCATATTCCAAGGTGTGTGTCTATTCCCCAACATGGCATGGATTGTTATTTGTGCAGGGTATAAAAGCTATTGGACACCATCTTGAACAACCACCTAGACCCTGGAGCCATTGTAGTTTTGGTAAAGATGCTTCTGTAAGGGGTTGGGGGATGCTGTAAGGGGATGGGTATTCTTCCTGCACTTTTGCATTCAGTTACCTAGGAAATCCTCTAAGACTGATACATGTATCCAGTTCTGTGACTGCAAGAGACCAATCTGGCTCAATTTTTATGTAGCACAGTTGTAAGTTGTTTTTCAGTTGCTATGGACCAAACAGGTTGAAGGTCACTTAACCTGATTATGCCCAGATGAACCAAGTGTGCAACCAGGGGCGGAACCTAAGTGCTTGGACTGAGAAGTGGGGACCGAATTAAGAAGCAGACCCTGCATGGCAGGATCCAGTCAGATCATGTCTCCTGGTGTCATCTCATTGCAAGATCCAATCAGATTATGCCTCATTACCCTATGCTTATAAATCTAGCTCAATCCTTTTGAGGGAACTGTGTTGGGAACTATTCCCAGTGTGCTCCTTACTTGTGCCAAGTAACAAAAACCCTTTTGCAATAACCAACTTGGCTGTGTCTACTGGCCTGACACCTGCCAAGCCAATGAACCCCTCTGTTTGGGAGGTCACAGTACCTTGCATGTCACCACGCTGTGCCATGCACTTCATTATGTTGTCTTAAACCTGTCAATGGGCCTTTGGGTAACTTCTCTCCCTGTAATTACAATTTCCCTAAGTCCTACCTGTCTGAGGATAGAGATGAGGTCCTGTTTGACACTAACAAACACCCAAATTGTGATGGCATGTAGCCCCTCCCCGTGTGAGAACCACCCAGGGGGAGAGACCAGTAGTGAGGCTACTTCCTTTCCTCATGCCGAGTCCCTCCTTGCTGTCGTCAGTCAGCTCTCCCGTTGCTGGGAATGCTCCTTCTGAGCTTTACCGCCATTGAGATCTATTCTGGGCTGGCAGCTGCCCTTGGACCCCTCAGCCCCAAGTCTGAATTGAGGTCAGCGGTGGCATGGGGTGCTGTAAAGGGTGAGAGGGATTCAGGATGCAGGATGGCTGTGTCCTGTCTCTGTACAGCCCCATTTTACCCAGGCCTGAAGTTGCACCGCTTGTGCCGTTATCACTCGGCCCTCCCCACGCCTCCCTCTGACCCACTGATCGTCACTGATTATCGCTTCTTCAGCTTCCGTTTCCAACTCATTTTTCCACAGGGGCTCAGGGCACGAGGGGAGACAGAGGCCATGCCTCTTCACTGTCCTCATCTTCCCCGTCCCTCCCTCTTTCAGGTGTCCTAACACCCTCCCGTACGCCACTTGGCCCTCTTTCTTTAGATAAGAGACAAAAAGCCATCAGGCATCTCAGCTCATGCAATGGACAGTGAAGGGATCACGGGTCCACCAGTTCCACAGACGTGCAGGCTCTGAAACCCACTTTGGAATCAGCTGGGGAAATCAGTTAAAACGATCCCTGAGCTGTGATGGAAATACAGGGCGGTGCGACTCCAGCGGGTTTTATCCTTCACTTATCCCAACACGCAGGGTTAGGACTTTCCTTGTTTCTGACTCGGCTCACTTTAGGAGGATTTAGTCATGAAACACCACTCTGTGTGCCTAATATGTAATGATTTTGAGGAAAAGAGAAATAAGAAGCACAAAAAAACTATTCTGAATTTTAATATCTAAAAACTTCATGTTATTTGAAAGTTAAGAATATGCAAGGGTACTAAAAGGCATCATAGGAAGAAAATAGTACCCAAAGAACAATGGAATCTGTCAGGAGAAACTTCCCATTTTCATGTCATTTTGAAGGAAGCAGTGATTTATTATTTCCAAATATATGATTAATTTTTAAATGTTTTTAATTGTATCTTTTATGCTGTACTGAACAATGCATAGTAATCTACCCATTTTAATATGCTAGAACATCTGAGTTTCCTTGACAATTCAATTTTTTTTCATGAAAAACATGTGGTGCCCTGATCTCTGGCCAAGGCTCTATGGTCTGTGCCTTACTGCCGCAGCCTGTGCCTGAGGTTTCAACAACATTCATAGTAGAGAGGCCAAGACCGACTGCAACTTCCTTCTCTTCACTCCTTTGAAAATGTTTGCGTTGCAACTGCCACTGTTCCTCCCACAGTGCTTAATGTCGCTGACAAAATATTAAGGCTCCAGAAGCCCCACTGTTTATTAATAGTACAGGCTGTAATACTTGATTGGTACTTTTAAAGCGCTTCGCTCACATGGTCATGTTTTATGTGATAACAGTCCTATAGCTTGTACCTGTGACTGATAGGAATTCATTGCGGGGCTTGGCTAAGAGCCTCTCCACTTCGTTGGTGTCCTAACTCACAGTCCTGGGCTCCTTTACTGGACTCTGTTGACTTTAGAAGATATGATTAGAATCCTTGATGGAATGGCTTGGTTAAGGTTTCTATTGTTTTGGAAAAGCCATTTAGAAAAAACTGCCAATGAATTATTCATTCATTCATTTTTACATTCCTTAATTAAAATATAAGCACTTACTATTTAGGTTTGTGGCTGTATCTGGGAAAAAATAATAAAAACACTCCATTTTTATGGAGCTTACATTCTAGCAAGGTGTGAGTCCATGTGCAAACCATATAAGTGGGTTATATATTATGCAACATAGTGGGAAGTGCTAAGGAGACAAAGTGAAAATGAGATTGGTGGTGGGCTGTAATTTTAGACAAGGTGCCCAAGGGTGGCTTCACTGAGAAGATGACATTTGTGTAAAGACCCAAAGGAGAAAGATCTGAAGGAGGTTAGGCTTATATAGTCCATTTTATAGCTTAAAGTTTTTGAATTTTCTGAATTATCTTCACATTTATAATGTCATTTGGATTTCCCCAGGGAGAATATTTACAGATGAGAAAAGTAAGTTTCAAGCATTTGCATAAGGTCACACAGCCAATTAGGGTCAAAACTGGACATAGAAATTTTTTTAAATCTCTAGTCACTGTTGTTTCCATTGTACAAACAAATTCTATAAACCAAGACTGAACATCTTTTTGGGATTTATAGAAAAATGGGTTTAATATTTTTGCAATACAATTTAAAAACCCACTATTTTAATTAAGAATGCAGAAATTAAAGTCTTCTAATAACTTTTAATCATACTTGAGTCATATTCAATTGCTCAAATTTGGTACAATTAATTGTTTTAACAACTTTTCATTTTGTCTACTTAAATTCAATTAAATTGTATTAAGTGTCAGCCATGTGTGCAGGAAACTGTTCTGTTCTATGAATAACAGAGAAGGATCAAAAAGCCTGAATAGTCAAATGAGTTCTCAAGGAATTCTTTCTAGTATTTTTTGTGACTGTGACAATCTAGATCTTGAGGTCTTGTTCTTGGGGTCTTGGTTCTGGTGATGGTATTTAGGACATGAATAATTTTTATTCCATAATCTCTATCTAGGTATAAATCCTTAAGTGGGCCCTTGGTTCTTGCTTGTAAACAGTCTCAGAAATACTGGGTGGCTAATTGTTCCTGTTAAGATTTTTTTTAAGGTCACTGGAAAACAAAATGCATAAAGATGTTCCCTAATACCATTGGCTCAGAGGACAAATTACAATGCTTTTAGTAAATAAAAAGACTCTTTACTTGATCGTATTTTTAAAAAGAAGAATGAGAAATGTAGTTGTAGCTGTCTTTACATACTGTTTCCCTGAAAATAAGACCTATCCATAAAATAAGCCCTAGCGGGATTTCTAAGCATTTGCGCTATATGAGCCCTACCCCGAAAATAAGACCTAGTGATGGGCGTGGCCACGCAGCATATCTGCACAACCCATGCATTTCGTTGAGGAGCGGTAAAGAAGACGAGCAGCCCTTCTCATCTGCCCCATGAGAGCTCTATTGCTCGACATGAGAGATTGGGGCCAATGGTTCTAAAGGAAATAGAGTCGCAAGAAATTCAGGATGGAATTCGGGATTTAGAGAGTTATGATGATGTTCCAGAAGACGACGACTGAACTATATTTGAATTTATGTAGATTGTTGTGCTGTACTTAAAAAAAATAACACATCCCTGAAAATAAGCCCTAGGGTGTCTTCTTGAGGAAAAATAAATATAAGACCCTGTCTTATTTTCGGGGAAACGTGGTAGTACTGAGCACTTGATGCAGGTTTTCTTTTTAAATTAAATCCGGTAGGACTTGCACATTGCTCAGAATTCTGTGGTACCCAGTAGACAGCAACTTGGCGATGGTTTGCAATATTGCAGGGTGGCACTCTATTCACCCTGGCCTCATCACTAGGCCTGTGGGGGAACTGTCAGGAAACACAGAACATGATGTTAGTCTCCTTCCTTGCAGTCAAGATAGCTGCAAATTGTGTTTTTGCCAGGGCCCTTTGAAAAACAACCACTTCATTAGGCAACGGACATGCTCATCAACATCAACTGCACCTCCTAGAGTTCTCAAAGCCTCCTGGCTTGCCTCTCTGCCTCCCAACGAAATAAGCAATTTTCTCTAACTGTGCCCACTGTTGTCCCTGTTTACTGAATTAGAGTTTCCAGGTTTGGTAATTGGTCTCCTGCAAATGTTGCAGCCACAAGTGGTTTTCCTCGCTCAGCTGCTGTGGCTCCCATGGCAACAGACATGTTTACATTCACAACATTATTCAACTTCTTTTTTTTTTTTCTTTGTTCCCCACCTCTGCAACTCAAGAAGAAGAAAAACTGATGTGTGAAAAGGGAAGATATCACCATGAAAAGGGACAGGAATGGAAAAGGACCTTTAATTATAAGAATTAATAAAATATTCAATAAAGCAGAGCATGTTTGCTTTTAGAGGAAAGCAGCAAAGGTAAGGGCTGCTGGTGTTGTGAGAAGTGCTAAAATATTTTAAAATCAGAAATAAACATAGATCTTGTTTCAGGCTTGGATATAGAGTAAAATTGCCTTTATCTTGAAGGTAGGAATTGCTCTGAATTTGACTCTAGGAAAAGATTATATGTGAAGACAGTGGTTTTCATATCTTCCTATAAAGTTTTTTTTCTTCCTGATCTTAAGGTTTTGGGGCCCTACCACTGAGCCTGTGGAAATAAACTGTTCGGTACTGGTGTGCATCAAACATTGTGAAGCAGGAAGAATGCAACTTCTCTGTAAAACACCACAGTCTCTGGTTATGTTCTTCCTGTGTGTTCGTGCAACTTACACTTCAAGTGAGATTTCTTGCAGTTTGAGGACAGTCCTAGTCATGCCTTGAGTCTGAAGTCTTTCTGCTCATTTATACCTGGAAATGGAAGCTGAGACCCATTTTATCCCTGTAAGTTGTTCTGTAGCTGATGTGTAGACAAGTTGCAGGCAAAAGAGTGCCATAGAACCATTTTTTTTATGCAGCTGGACAGGAGAAGCTAAAACATTTAAAATATACCTAAGCTATTAACCTCCACTTAATCCACTTTTAAAGGAGGTGGGTACTGGGGAGGATTCTTTAGTTTTGTTGAGGGGGGTGTAAAACAATGCACAAGAATCTAAAATAAAATATTAAGATAAATAAATTTAGTTGGGTTTCTGGATACAGGTTAATACCAAAATCAGTTACCTTTATATATACCAGCTGCAAAAGCGGGATGGTGAGGGGAAAAAGCAGAGATAAGGAGTAGAGTAAACTGCTAGGGTATAGATCTACCAAGAAAAATAAAATCCAAGGAAGGTGGCAGGGAGGAGGGGAAGTAGAGGCTTGTAAAGGGAAAGAGACGGAAGAGATGTGAGTAGTGGCATGTGGAATGTAACTTTGGGGGTGTGTGGGCAGTATCTAAAGAGGGCTTTAAAGAATACTTGTGTACTTACTGGAGATAAGTGATATCTCATTGCAGTTTTGATTTGCAATTCCCTGATG
>VBSM01002616.1:30181338-30191466 GCA_008086735.1 Cheirogaleus medius | reverse complement strand
AAAAAAAAGCATTTGACAAAATTCAATGTCATTTTATGATAAAAGAAAAAAAATATCAACAAATTAGGTATAGAAGGAATGAGACTCAACACAATAAAGGCCTGATGTCACAAACCCACAGCTAACATTATAGTCACTAGGGAAAAATTGAAAGCTTTTTCTCTAAGATCCAGAACAAGACAAGAAAATCTACTCTTGCCACTTCTACACAACATATTACTGGAAGTCCTAGCCACACCAATTAGATAAATGAAAGAAATAAAAGGCAACCAATTTGAAAAGGAAGAATTTAAATCGTCCCTATTTGCAGACAACATGATAGTATATATAGAAAATTTTATGTAACCAAAATGTTTGTACCCCATAATATCCTGAATTAAATAAATAAATAAATAAGAGAAAATTTTAGAGACTCTACCAAAAAATGGTTATAATAAACAAATTTAGTAAAGTTGTGGGCTATAAAATCAACATACAAAAATCAGTAGTGTTTCTATATACTAACAGCAAACTATCTGAAAAAGAAAACAATCCCATATCAATAGCTATAAAAAAATTAAATATTTAGGAATAAATTTACCAAGGTGAAAGATCTCTACACAGAAAATTACAAAACATTGATGAAAGAAATTGAAAGAGACACAAATAAATTGAAAGATACTCTGCACTGATGGATGGGAAGAATTAATATTGTTAAAATGTCCATATGACCCAAAGCAATCCATAGATTCAAAGTAATCTCTACAAATATATCAATGACATTCTACATAGAAATTTTTTTAAATCCTAAAATTCATATGGAACCACAAAAGACCCCAAATAGCCAAAGAAATTTTGAACAGAAAGAATAAAGCTGGAGGCATCACACTACCTGACAAACTCAAAATGTACTACAAAACTAACCAAAACAGCATGGTACTGCCATAAAAACAGACACATAGACCAATAGAGCAGAATAGAGAACCAAGAAATAAATCTAAACATTTCCAGCTGACTGATTTTCAACAAAGGTGCCAAGAATACAAAACAGGGAAAAGAGAGTTTCTTCAATAAATGATATTGGGAGAACTGGATGTCTATAGGCAGGACAATGAAATTAGACCCTTGTCTCACACCATGTAGAAAAAATCAACTCAAAATGGATTAAAAACTTAAATGTAGGACCCAAAACTCAAAAACTAGTAGAAAAAACATAGGGAAAAACTCCATGGCCTTGATCTGGGCAATGATTTTTTTGTATGTGACCTCAAAGCACAGGCAACAAAAGCAAAAACAGACAAATGGGATTATATCAAACTAAAAAGCTTCTGCACAGCAAAGGAAATGATCAAGAGAGTGAAGAGACAACCCACAGAATGGGAGAAAATATTTTCAAACTATATATCTGACAAGTGGTTAATATCCAAAATATAATAAACTCAAACAACTAAAAAGCAAAAAAACAAAGAACCCAATTAAAAAATGGGCAAAGGACCTGAATAGACATTTGCCAAAAGAAGGCCTGCAAATGAAGGGAGGGAGGAGGAAGGGGGAAAGAAATAGTTGGTGACAGATATACTAAAGCTTATTTTAAATCTTTATCCTGACTCACCAAATGTCCTGGAGGGTTGTGTCTAATGTAGGACTTGTAACTAAACAGATATAAATCTACCAATGTAGCCCCTTTTTCTATAATAAAATGCAGAAATATCCTGAGGAGTTCCGTGTCAAAGAAAATGACTTTGAGTGATGTTTAAAGTACACCACAGGGATGAAACCCTCAAGAGATTAAAAAAAAAAAATACTGCAGACTAAGTGGAAGTCTATACCATGGGTGGAAAACCCAAATGCTTCCATGGGCCAAGCAGGTAACACATATAACTGAGGCAAGTCAGACGTTAAAGGATCAGGTATGGTGATGACTGTTGCTAGCTAGGAAGCAGATGCCCCACTGAAAAAAGGCACCTGCTACTCTGCATTGGCCAACTTCTGCTCAATAAGTAGATCCAGCAGTGCCAGGTGTTACTACTTTTTAAGAGAAGTTGAAACTCTGGATAATGAGTGTGAAACTTCTATAATTTTTAAACAATGTACAATGCAGACAAAACACTTTGTGTGCAGTATGGTGCCTTCTGGTTTACAGGATCTGGTAATAGTAGTGATTAATGTACCTAAAGTCATCAAAACCTCCACGTTGGTGGTAGATGGTCTTACTTCCCTAGGGAGATTAATTTATAGGGAGAAGAGTAATTTGGATTTGTAAGTCGGACTCATAATCAGGAGTCAGCAAGAAGGAAAGAAATGTTCCTTCCACTCGATGACAGCCAGCCACCAGAAACAGGGAAGTACAGCTTGGAAAATCAGGCACACTTGGACCAAATTTGTAAAAGAGCCATCTTAAAGACTAACATTCACTGAGCTCTCTCTATGCTCGCTGTTAGTTAAACTGATGAGAACTAAAAATGACAGTGATACTGAGTAAAGGAGTACTGACTGAGTTTCCCAGGTGTGCCTCATCATAGTGAAGTTGGACAAGTGAGAGGAAGGAGATCAGTGTACATGGGCAAGCCTGCTCCTCAGTCCCAGTTAAGGTGATTAGTATCTTCCCTGTCCCCTGAGTCAAAAGAGGGCTCAGCTTGGAAATGGGACTCCCTGAGCTGCTTCTAGTATGGCAACTTGCCCACAACTTTTAGTACCCAGGTGTCCATCTACAACCATTTTGTGGTCCCCAGCAGAGGTGAAGATAGCTATATGCTGGCTCTGGCTGGAACAGAAATGCTTTTGGGGATTTTGTTTTGTTTTATTATTATTATTATTATTTGTATTTGAAACAAGGTCTTCCTCTGTCACCCTGGCTAGAGTACAGTGGCATCATCATAGCTCACTGCAACCTCAAATTCCTGGGCTCAAGTGATCCCCCTGCCTCAGCCTCCCAAGTAACTGGGACTATAGGCACATGCCACAATGCCCAGCTAATATTTCTCTTTTTTGTAGAGACAGGGTCTTGCTCTTGCTCAGACTGGTCTCAAAGTGATTCCTGGCCTCTAGTGATTCTCCCACCTTGGCCTCCCAAAGTGCTAGAATTACAGGTGTGAGGCACTGCCTCTGGCCCAGAAAGACATTTAATAGCAACCTATGCTTTAAAGATTTTAACCCTAACTATAGTAGAACCCCTAAGGAGGATAAAATTAAATTCCAGTATGAATGTGTTGGTTCCCAGATATGCCCCCAAAAAACCTGATTGGCACAACCAGACTAAACATGGTAATGCCTTAAGATGAAATAGACAAATTTCATTCACCTCAGAGAGGAAAAGAAGGGGAGGAGACAGTGGGCTATGAAGGAGAAGGGACCCTAGAAAGCAAAAATGTATCCTGTGCTCCTTTTTGTGGAGTACTACAGAGATGTTGCTAAGGGAAAAACGTAATGAGGTAGAGAATTGTATACAATAGAATTCCACAGAGTTTGGAAGGCTTGATTTATATAAGGAAAATAAGTGATGAACCATGATTGCCAGGGAGCTATGGGATAAAAAAAATGACAATCATCAGGAGTGCAGGACATAAGCATTGCAGAGAATAAGGAAAGGAAGAGAGAAAAGCAGCAAAATGGTGAGGAGGCTGCAAAAAGGCAGAGGGAGAGATCTTTAGCAGTTGCCCTGAGCAAGAAACTTTGGGCAGAGTGAACAAATATAAAGATGTTTTTAGGAAGATTTTTAAGTGCTAAGCAACATAAAACTCCTATCCTGCTACTTCAAACAGATCATTCATTAATGTCTAAGAATAAAATTGAAAATGGGGGAGGTTGGGCAGTGGGAACTGGGAGGAGATGAGATGTATAAACAGACAGAAGTAGGCCAAGCAGCCCACCTTCAGTGGGGGTATAATCAGAGGGCCCATCAAGGATCAACATTAAAATGTATTTAAATAGCAGACTTCAAAATGAAACCTCTGATTCAATTATAGCAGTACTGAAATTGAAGATATATATTTTAGAAAGCTTATGGGGAAGAAAATCAAATTCTCTGAAGACTTGGAGATCTTTCCTCCCAGGGCAGAAAGAGCATGCAGGGTACATCATTACAATTGTCTGCACTGGGCACCGCTGCTCACAAGAACTGCAGTACTTAGCAAGAAGGAACTGTAATGTCTATTCAAAGTCCCATTTTAGAGCGGCACCCCCCACTTTACAAGGATTCTCAGTTCACAAGCCAACAAATTGTGATGTGTTTGTTCAATGCTGTTGGGTATAATTGATTTTAGATTATCCTGATTAAAGTGAGTCTAATTTTCAGGCTGTTGTTACATCAGAAGTCCCTGCTGAAAAGAATCCTTGTGAGGAGCTTCTGACAGTTTTGGCTTAATTACTTTCCATAAAATCTCCCTGAAGAAGAAGAAACTACAAACAGAGGCTATCCAAGCTTATGAATGCTTTAATACTTCAACTCATATGACAACTGGGAAAGCTCGATATAGAGAATGATAATTTCCAAACATATGCTCCTCTTTCCTATTGCTAAGTGGAAATAAAATATTGATTATCACTATTACATAGGGAAAGAAACTGAACCCTTTGATCTGATTATAGACAACTATCTGGGGGACAAAAATGATATGAAGGATATTTTAGGGAAAAAAATTACTTTTGAAACAAATACTTCACAATAATTATTATTGTTAAAGTAGTTGTATCGTCCAACTTGAAATACTATATTCCTCTCAGACACATTGGCTTTTCCAGTAGCCTCCTTTGTTTATAGGTTCATTCATTTCTCTGTTTTTGAAATCTAACTTATTAATTTTTTTTTTTTTTTGAGGCAGAGTCTTACTTTGTTGCCCAGGCTAGAGTGCCGTGGCGTCAGCCTAGCTCACAGCAACCTCAAACTCCTGGGCTCAAGCAATCCTACTGCCTCAGCCTCCCGAGTAGCTGGGACTACAGGCACGTGCCACCATGCCCGGCTAATTTTTTTTCTATATATTTTTAGTTGGCCAATTAATTTCTTTCTATTTTTCAGTAGAGATGGGGTCTCGCTCTTGCTGAGGCTGGTTTTGAACTCCTGACCTCGAGCAATCCGCCCACCTTGGCCTCCCAGAGTGCTAGGATTACAGGCGTGAGCCACTGTGCCTGGCCAATTTATTAATTATTAATCCTGCTTTGACATGCTAACTGCAATCATAGAGGCTTGAAAGGGTTAATGCAGCTCCTCAAAGGCCTAAGATGCTACCAGAAAATAGCTCAGAAATTAAAATAGTGCTTAACCTTGGTTGCACATTAGAATCTGTTGAAATGCTTTAAAACAAAAAATACTAATATTTGGGCCTTATCCCCTGAGATCCTGATTGATGTGATCTTGGATGGGACCAATATTATTATTTTATATAAGCTTCCCAAATGATTTTGATGTACAGCCACATTTTGAAACCACTGAATCAAGAAATTCTGTATAATTAATTCTTTATAATTAACATTTTAAAGATCAGTGAATCAAAGCTTTTCCTCTAAGAATTGGAACAAGACAAGATACCCACTCTCACCACTCTTACTCAACATAGTACTGGAAGTCCTAGCCAGAGCAATTAGGCAAGACAAAGAAGTAAAGGGCATCCAAATTGGAAAGGAAGAAGTCAAACTGTCTCTGTTTGCAGATGACATGATTTTATATGAATAAAACTCTAAAAGTACCACCAAAAACTCTTATCACTGATAAAGAAATTCAGTAAAGTTGCAGGACACAAAATCTATATACAAAAATTAGTAACATTTCCATAGACCAACAATGAACCAGCTGAAAAAGAAATCAAGAAAGCAATCCCATTTATAAAAGCTACCATAAAAATACCTAGGAATAAATTTAACCAAGAAGGTGAAAGATCTAAATAAGGAAAACTATAAAACACTGATAAAAGAAATTGAAGAGGACACTAAATGGAAAGATATCCCATGTTCATGAATTGAAAAAATGAATATTGTGAAAATGACCATATCATCAAAAGCAATCTATAGATTCAATGCAATCCATATGAAAATGCCAATGACATTATTCACAGAAATAGAATAAACAATCCTAAAATTCATATGGAATCACAAAAGACACCAAATAGCCAAAGCAATCTTGATACAAGAACAAAGCTGGAGGTATCACACTACCTGACTTCAAAATATCCAACAAAGCTATAGTAACCAAAACAGCATAGTACTGCCATGACAATAGATATATAGACCAATGGAATGGAAGAGAGAACCCAGAAATAAATCCATATATTTACAGCCAACCAATTTTCAATAAACTTGCCAAGAATGCTCACTGGGGAAAGAACAGTCTCTGCAATAAATGGTACTGGGAAAACTGGATATCGATACGCAGAAGAATGAAACTGGACCCCTGTCTCTCACTATATACAAAAATCAACTCAAAATGGACTAAATACTTACATATAAGACACAAAACTATGTAACTATTAGAAGAAAACATAGGGGAAATGCTTCCAGACATTGGTCTGAGCAAAGATTTTATGGATAAGAAGTCAAAAGCATAGGTAACATAAGCAAAAATAGATGAATTGGATTATATCAAACTAAAAATCTTCTGCATGGCAAAGGAAACAATCAAGAGAGTGAAGAGACAATCTACAGAATGGGAGAAAATATTTGCAAACTATTCATCCAGCAAGGGATTGATATCCAGAATATATAAGAAACTCAACTCAACAGCAAAAAAACAAATAATCTGATTTTAAAATGAGCAAATGAGCCAAATAGATTCTCTCTCTAAAGAAGACATACAAATGGCGATGGGTAGGTGAAAAAATGCTCAACATCACTAATAATCAGGGAAATGCAAAGGAAAACCACAATGCAATATCACCTGGCTCTTCTTAGAATGACTATCAAAAAAACAAAAGATAAATGTTGGCAAGTATGCAGAGAAAAAGGAACTCTTGTACACTGTTTATGGGAATGTAATTCAGTACAGCCATTATGGAAACAGTACAGAGGTTCCTCAAAAAACTGAAAATAGAACTACCATATGATTCAGCAATCCCATTACTGGGTGTATATATAAATACACACACACACACACACACATACACACACAAATGAAAGGAAATCAGTACATCATGGAGATATCTGAACTCCCATGTTTACTGCAGCACTTTTCACAATAGTTGAGATGTGGAATCACCATAAGTGCCCATCAGTGGATGAATGGATAAAGAAAATATGATATATATACACAATGGAATACTATTCAGTCACTAAAAAAGAATGAAATCCTGTCATTTGTAGCAACATAGATAAGCTTGGAGGACCTTATGTTAAATGAAATAAGCCGGGCACCACTCATATGTGGAAGCTAAAAAGGTCGAACTCATAGAACTAACTAGATAGTAGAATATGATTTCTAGAGACTAGGAAGGGGAGAAGTTAACAGACACAAAACAGATACAAAGTGAGAGGTTGGTTAACAGACACAAAATTATAGCTAAATAGGAGGAATAAGTTCCAGTGTTCTGTGGCAGCTGTCCCCAACCTTTTTGGCACCAAAGACTGGTTTCATGGAAGACAATTTTTTCATGGGAGCTGGGCAGAGGGAGGCAGAAAGGAGTGGGGAGGCGGAGCTCAGGCAGTGATGCTTGGCCAATTCTTAACAGGCCATGGACTGGTTGGGGACCACAGTTCTATAGCACTGTACAGTGACTATGATTAACAACAATTTATTGTATATTTTCAAATAGCTAAAAGAACAGATTTTGAATGTTCCCAACACAAAGAAATGATGAATGTTTGAGGTGATGGATATGCTAATTACCCTGATTTGATCATTACACACTGCATATCTGTATCAAAATAGCACTCTCTATCCCATAAAGATGTATAATTATTATGTGTCAATTAAAATTAATAATAAAAGCAAAAAAATAACAATTAACACTGGCACTTAAAATGCATTTCAATACACTGAATGCGATTCAAAAGATTACTCAATACCAGAGCAGGTTCACCTAGTAACAGATGTCTTTCCCAAGTACTAGCAGGACATGTAAGTCCTCCCAGTACCATCATCTAGAATTTTACAGAAAACTTCCCAGATGTTCCAAAATTGGAAATTGTTATTTTGCCTGATGCATGAATATAGAAGAGTATATACATTATTTCAGCTTACTGGTTATTCATATCAATCTATGGAAATATACCCCAATCACCACTATAAAACTATACCAAGTTCCCAGTCTCTGAAGTGAGGCACTGAAAGGAAATATAAGTCATAAGGATTATTTGCACATGTTATGATTGTATATGTAAAATAATCCAAAAGAATCTAAAATTAAAATATTAACATAAATAAGTGAATTTAGCTGGGTTATGGATATAAGTTAATACCAAAATCAATTGCCTTTATAGATACCAGCTGCAAAACACATAGATATAAATTCTTAATGATGCCATTTAGAATATCATTAAAATATCAACCCTCTAAAAATGTCTAAAAAATACATGATAATGCTATACAAAATATTATAGAGAGAGAGAAGACCAAAGCAAGTAGGAGAAAAATCACGTTCATAGATTGAAATATTCCATAGTGTAACAATATCAGTTCTTTCTAAATTGATTTACAGTTTCCATGCATTACCAACCAAATTTACAACAGATTTCTGGTAGAATGTTAACAAGATGATTCTCAAATATATTAGAAATGCAATGAATCAAGAATAGCAAAGGTACTATTGAAAAAGGAGAAGGAGTAGAAGGTAGTGATGGCGGGGGTGTTAGTGAGAGAGCATAAACCACCATGCATCAAAGTTTACCATAAACATGCAAAGATAGACAAGTGAACCAGTGGAGTAATATGGAGAGCCCAGAAACAGACCATACACGTATACATACACTCTACCCTAGAAAAAGTAAATAAATAGTGCAGAAACAGTTGGATAACCACTTGGAACAAATGAAACTTGAATCCAACCTCAGGCCATACACAGCTGGCCCAGCTGATTTGAATGGACTGCAGGTGTCTCAGTTGAGACTGACACTCCAGGATAGTCTAGGACAGCCAGTCTGGGAGGCTCAGCTGGGACTGCTCATCTTTGCTCTACATGGTTTCTCTTTCTCCAGTAATCAAGCTCAGCCTTGTTTACATGGCATCAGCATTGCAATAAAGCAGTGGTTCCCTACTGGGGTGATTTTGTCCCTGTCCCCCAGGGATATTTGGCAATGTCCGCAGACATTCTGATTGTCACAATTTGGGGCAGGGAAGGACGGTACTCGCTACTTGCATCTAGTCGTAGAGACCAGGGATGCTGATAAACATCCCACAAGGCACAGAACAGCCCCCAGCAACAAAGAAGTAGTTAATATATGGTCCAAAATGTCAATAGTACCAAGGGTGAGAAACACTGCATTAGAGTAAGTGGAAGTGGAAGCTGAAAGGTCTCTTGAGGCCAAGGCTTAACACTCATACAATATCATTTTCACTTCATTCTACTAGTTAAAGTGTCACAAAGCCAGTCCAAATTCAAGGGGTTGAGAAATAGATTCCACCTTTTGATGAGAGGCATTCCACAGAATTTATAGACACCTGTTATCTACCACAAAAGCTGATGTTTTGGTGCCGGGGGGTTGAACTACTAGGTGGATATTAATGTCTTTTAATGAAATAAGGAAGATTGATACAGAAATAGGTTGAGATTCGATAGGGGGATTCAGGAGTGTTTCTGAGATTTCAGAAATGGAGCACAAAGAAGACAGAGAGGCAGTAAACTAAGATACTAAGATAAGAAGGTAAGGGTAGTGTATAAAATTCAGGCCTGACAAGCTGATTTCGAGATGCCCATAATACAAGTCAGTTAAGTTTCATGAATGTGGGATGCCAAGAAGTTTTGGCAGTTAATATAGATAAATAAAACTCAAGGTTTATCTTATTGCCAGTCTTACCATAACATCATAACTAAAAAAAAAAAATCCAAGTTCAACTTCAAAAAAACACTGAAAAATATCTAAGTCTTTACAAAGGCTGTGTGATGAGGCAGCAAAAGGGAAATTACATCACATAGCAAACACGAGTATTCTTTTTTTTTTCTTTATATTTTCTTTTTTTTAATTTTTTTATTTTTTTTATTTCAGCATATTATGGGGGTACAAATATTA
>VBSM01002616.1:30115598-30146412 GCA_008086735.1 Cheirogaleus medius | reverse complement strand
TCCTTACCTAGGCCAATGTTCAGGATAGTTTTTCCTAGGTTTTCTTCTAACATTCTTATGGTTTCAGGTCTTACATTTAAGTCTTAAGTCCATCTTGAGTTAATTTTTGTGGGTAGTGAGAGATAGGACTCCAGTGTCATTCTTTTGCATGAGGCTATCCAGTTTTCTGAGCACCATTTCAGGACATCGTTTCTCCAGTGTATGGTTTTGTCTGCTTTGTTGAAGATTAGTTGGTTGTAGGAATTTGGGTTTATTTCTGGGTTCTCTATTCTGTTGCATTGGTCTATGTGTTTACTTTTATACTAATACCATGCTGTTTGCATTACTATCACCTTGTAGTATAACTTGAAGTCACGTAATGTGATGCCTGCAAATTTGTTCTTTATGCTTAGGATTACTTTGGCTATTTGTAAAGAGCTACAATTTATTGAGGGTCTATTATGTTCTGAGACATTAAATAAATTATTTCATTTCATCTTCTTGACAATGGTCCAAGGTAGATTTTTATTATCAATATTTTCATTGGTGAAGAAATTGAGATTAATGAAGACCACAAACAGATGCAGGATTTAAAATTATGTCTCTCAGACTCCGAGATTCACACTCAGATGCTATCTAGGAGAAAGTAATCAAATGACTTTTCATTATCTGACTTCTGCAGTTGTGACATTATGTGGGGAAGCAGAAACTGTTATGAGTGTTCACTAATGAACTGGTAGTAGAGTTTGGAAAATTGGTGCTTTGAAACTCTTTCCCTTTAAATATGTAGGCCTGGAATAACATTTTTGGATCAATAGTACAAATTGTGCTGAGAGACTGTATTGCCATGAATGTTGTCTTGGTGGTAGAAGGGCCTTGATTTTCTTTTTGCTTAGTTCAAATCCTGTATGTTAAACACAGTAATATTCAAAATATTTATTACATAACAGTAGGGAGCATAGAATTGTTAAAAGTTTTGTATGGTCACCTAAGGCAACAGTAGTTGGGTATGGCAAACATTGATTTAAAATATCTGAGCTGTCAAAGCAAATTTTTAAAGATACAGTCGCATTTTAGCATTTATGATATGAAAAAAGATAAAGCAGTGTTCACTGTCAACACAATTACATTTTGTTCCTGAGATGGAGTTCTGCAAACATATTTGCTTGCATGGATCTAAGAAAATACATTTCACCCTTGAGGAATTTTTATTTTTACTTGCCCATCTCATTATTATTTTCTCTGTTGTCTTAAGGAGATCAATCTTGAAGCCTTGTGTGGAATGATGTTTCCTATTTTATTGTACTATGTACTTAAAGTAACAGAATGCACCGGATGTTCTGACCAGCTGCTTGAAGTGGATCAAATGAATCTGCAGAGAGAAGTCAGGCAAGGACAACTGGCATAAATAAACCTGGCATTTGGGCACCTGTTGTATTTTATTTCATTAATAATTTATTTCTTTTTTTCATGAAACGCAGCTCTAAATCCTGGAGGCATTAGCTCTTGCTGGTCAAATATCTCATTGCACAAGACAGAGCTGGAAATAAAGGTTGTAAGGCAACTAGCTCCAATTTGTGATTTTGTCAGAGAAATTGGCTTCTAATACCTAGCACAGACCTGGCAGAGGAGGTGCTCACAAAATATGTTTTGAATAACAAATATAATACATACCTCTTATTGAGTGCTTAAAGGATCCCAAGCCTGTGTTAAGCATTTTGGAACTTGTATTTACAACATAAATATCTTTCAGCCAAAATCTCTTATGTGTCATGCTACAGCAAATGTGTACCTTGCCTTATAAAATAAATGAGCTCCTAAAATTTAAAGAATATGTAGGCCAGACCCTCAGTCCTGTCCTAACCCTTGGCAAGCAGATGATAATATTCTAATCTTGCTGTTAAAGAAATAGAGACTGAGATGAGTTAAGTAACTTATCTTTTTACTAAGATGCCAAGCTGGTAAGAATTCACTCTGGAGCTCTTTGACAACAAGCTACTGTTTTACCTGCTATACTCTATTCTATATAACTGTAGTTTTATAAATCCAGGCAATTTTTAAATGAATGGGAGGACTCCAATGTAAAGGATTCTTGGAGTAAAATAGTCCTTTAGGGAATGCATTTAAAAACAATGTACATTATCCTGTTGTTTATCTTTTGTAATTTTGATTTTTATGCTAATTTAAAGGGCACATATATCTCTAGCAATATTACTAGTATTATTATCAAAAAATATATGGTTTCTTTATATATAAGTATATATGACTAGGCAATATATTTGGTACTCATGCATACGTTTTCATTTAATTTTTACAATAATCATATATAAAGTGAGTATATTATCCTCATTTACATGTAGGGAAAATAAGATGCAGTGAGGTTAAAATACTTGTCCGAGGAGACACAACTGATAAGTTGGAGCACTCTGTATGTTTTTCCCACTATAATATGTGGTCTTTATAATTATTTTTAAGGCTAAATTATAATATTCTTTTCTGAAAAAATGCCAGTGATATCTCAGGTAAATATCTGTGTTTAAACTATGAAAACTAAATTGGGCTAATTGTTAGTCTATTAAGAGAATTTGATACAGTAGAGCTGATACTTTTTGGTTAGATAAAAATCTTTATATTTCATTGTTAAAGAAGAAATTATAGAAATATGCAAATAGAAGAAGAAATTCATCAATTATGGAATACATAGCCTAATTTCAGAATTTTTATATGCAGGATAACTGGGGAGCAGTATCTCCAGAGTTTGGAGAGAGAAGAGATTTCCCCCATAGAGGTGATACCCAGCCATGTTGTCATTAACTTGTCTAGGCAACAGAAAGATATTTTCAAATATACAAAGACTTTTAAACTATATGTCTTATGTACCCTACGTGAAAAATCTACTTGAATGCCTAATCTATTCAAACAGAAGAGTGAAACTATGGGAGGCAAACCGTGGTAGTAAGTACTAATGGTTTTAAACATAATCATTGCAATTTTAAACTTTAAATTTAGTTAAAAAACTAACTTTAATGATTATAATTCATGAGAAAAGCTATGTCATAAAAATAGTTAATAATCATTAATAACTCAGCTATAATACACAAGGGAGAATACTTAGAATATGTCACCAAAAACCAGGGGAGAAATAAAAGGGAGAGGTGGTAAAATTACATAAATTTTTGCATTGTCCATAGATGATAGTAAGTAAGTAGCATAGCATCTAAATATATAAATAAAACTGTAGAAAATAAGAAATCAAAAGAAATATAATAATAGCTCAGGATTTTTAATACTTCTTTCATCCTGGACAGATGGAGAAGCCTAAAAGTCATTACCATATAAAACCTCTAATGATATATTAATAATTTAACATAATTAATAGGATTTCTATAAACATTTTTATACCATAGAGGCTCCACCTTTTTTGTAAGTCCCTATGAACCGACAAAGAAAATCTTCATAAATTCTAGAAAGTAAAATAACATAATCTTTTAACATAATTTAATAAAAGCAGATTTGTCTAGCAAAAGTAAAAACAAATGAAAAAGTAACTTTAACTAACTCTTGGATCAAATAGAAAATAAAAAGTGAAATTGCAGAATATTTTGAAATTAAGAAAACTGTATATAAAAATCTAAGGAAAAGAGAATAAAGATAATTAAGCATTCAGTATAAGATATTGAAAAAATATGTTCAAGGAAAACAAAAGAAAGAAATGAATGCATAAAGATGAAAGCATTAATAAATAATTAGAAATAGAAAAATAGTAGAATTGAAATATCCAGGAGATTTAACACAATAATAACACAATAAACCTATTCAAATAAGTTCCTTTCTATTTAGCCCCATCAAAGGGTTGGGTGGGAAGAGATGAAAGCACAAATACATACACTTAAGCGTGAGGCAACAGAATGATTAACCTATATAGAAATAATTAATGGAGCTACAAGAAAATAGTTTTCAAAAATCTATGCTAATAAATATGAAAAGCTCATTTAAGTGGATGATTTCCCAGGAAATATGTTATCCAAATTAACTCCTAAAGGGAGAGAAAAATCTAAATAATCAATGACCACAAAAAAATTTAAAACTTGTGGAAAAACCCATTACCTTCATCTCCATCTACCATTTTTGAAAACAAGGACTTTGCATGTCTACAGTGTTGTGGAAACCTTATTTATTATATATAATATTGAAAAACTTACATCCAGTCGTTATTCTGGAAGATATTTCATCTGGTTTAGTTATTTTAATTGGTTTAAAATATTTGTTTGTCTGATTAATATTCTCTTTTCTCTATGGAATACAATGTCTGAAAATTTGACATTTGAAAATTGTTTGAAAATTGTTCTTATTAATTACAAAATCCAGAATTACCTTGCTGAAGGGAATCCTATTATTCAATTTCCTCCATTTCCAAATTAAGAAATAATACCATAAAGGTGATAAGATCTTTTTATTATCATGGTCACCAAGCAAACACTAGGAAAAACTGGTTACCTGTTCAGAATAGAAAATGTAGGAAAAGTTGCTTTGCCAAACCTTGGATGAAGAGAAAGTTGCTGTCATATGTAATTCACAACAGACTTTTCTCCTACAAGTGCTTTAACTGTAATTAACAACATCAAGTGCTTTCAGGTTCTTAATCCTTACATACACTCTGCTTTACAACAGAGTAGGGAAGCAAATTCGTAAAACTACTTTAAAAACTTCGCTAAGTTAGTAAAAGTATGCTCTGAAGAGGTTGCCTTCAAAATTAGAGCCGAGGGTAACAGATGTCTCAAAGGTTGCAAAGTTTGAGCGGATGTACAAGAATTTTGAAGTGGTCCAGAGGAATTACTAAGGGCCTTGTTGTTTATGAAAAAATGAAATAGTAAGTGCACAGCCTGGGTAAGTAATAATGTCACATCCTGACATTATCACACTATCAAAGCTGCTGAGAAAAAGCAAGCTGGGAGGCAACAGCTGTATTTCCAAATGATGAAAATGTTAAAGGTGTTTCAGAATCTGTGCAAGTTATTTATATTCATCAGAAAGATGCATTGATGAAGTGGGTTTCATTTAATTAGTATCTTCCAAGAACCAGGTCCTTCAAGATTTACAGTGCTTTGTGAATGAGGATCTGGGCTTCTTGTCTTCCATTTTCTCTTCTGACAAAGACTGTATTTTAGAGCTGGGCCAAAAACATTTTCAAGGTCAGCCTTTGGTTACAGAAGTAAATCAGTATTATTAATCCCTAGATCTGGAAGAACTTTAATATCATCTTGTAAATTCTATGAGCCTAAGGATTTTTGTTTGTTTTGCTCAGTGTTATTTATAACCCTGTGGCCAACACAATGTCTATAACATAGAGCATGCTCAATAAATAGTCATTAAGTGAATAAACACACTATTTCTCTGATATTACTCCCTTCATATATCATGTGCTTCATGTAGGTTCTTATCATCTCTTGCTTGGGTTATCACAGCAGTCTTCAATCAGGTTTATTTTGACTGCAATCTTATCCCTACTTCATATCCATCTTTCAATCTAGAGCCAGATCTAAAATGTACTGCTGATCTCAGCACTCTCTAGCCTAAAACTCGTAAAACATTCACTATCAGGATCAAGCTGAAGGTTTTTAAGATGGTGTATGAGGTCCTCCATGATCTGACTGTGAGACTCTCTCTGTTTATCTGTCAGAACCCTTCCTCACACTTTATGTTCTAGGACCCACAACTGGCTTTACTACCACAGCTTTCTTCCCATTACTTGTTTTCTTCTGCCCATGTTTTACCTCTGCTTGGAATGTCCCATCTCCCACTTCCCTTTAAGATTCAGAAAAAGAGTATCCCCTTGTGAAGCATAACTGATTTGCCCCTCTCTTTACCCTCTGGCTGGGTTACTCGCCCAATTCAATACTCCCATGGTACCTTGTGAATACAGTTGTCCCTATGTATACGCTGGGGATTGGTTTCAGGGCCCCTGTACATAACAAAATCTGCATATTCTCCAGTCCTGCAGTCAGCCTGGCAGAACCTGTGTACGCAAAAAGTCTGCCCTCCATATACTCAGGTTTCGATTTTCTTGCCTTTGGTTGAAAAAAAATTTGCATATAAGTGGATCCACACAGTTCAAACACATGTTGTTCAAGGGTCAACTGTACTTGTATTGTAAAACTTTCCACATTGCACTATGATGGTCTATCTCAGTCCCAAAATGACTATCTTCTATAGAACAAAGACAATTTCTTACCCATTTGGAGATTCCCAATGCCTTTCACAATAAATGAGAGTTAATGGGTTCTTTAAATTTATTGACTTACTTTGTAGATGTAAGGGAAGAAAGAAAAAACTTATGATTCTTGGGGGTGTGCTCGAGATGGAGAGAATACATATTTTATCCACATTGTTTTGTACAAAGGATTTTGGCCCAAGAACCTTATCCTATTTCATTAAAAAAAATCAAAGTAAAAGAAAACAGTTGCATCCCCTCCTCCAACAAAAAAAGGAAAAACTGGTTGCAGCCTAGAAGGAAGAAATGAAAACAGCTTGGTGGGGAAAATTACGCTGGTTGGAGATAGGGAAGTCAGGCAATCTAATCTAATCTGGACATCATGAAGGTGATATAACTCTCTGAGGTACAAAGTAGACATGTTTCATAATTTAAATGCTCATGATGTGTGAAGTGGTCCATGAATCTCACATAGAGATCTCATCCATCCTGGACCAAAAGGAATGTCTGGTGAGAGTAACCCGGGGATCTGCTCTTGACATTTCAACCCGCTTCCTCTGAGCCTTTTGGTTTGCTTGAACCCTTGATGGAATATATTACTCTTGCTACTTGGTAAGATCTTGAATTTGTATGATCGGTGTGGCAGCTCATGGATATTTCTGTTTGCCTACCAAGTATTCATTCTCTTTTTCCTTACTGAGAGAACTCTAATTTTGTACACACTCTTGTAGAGTGGCAAATGTGTAACACAGGTGTGGTCAAGGAAATAGAAGCTGATAATTTTGGATGCAGCTTCTAGGTAGGTCTTTAAAAAAGAGATAGACTTGGCTGGATTGTCTTTTTATATTTCTTTCTTTCTTTTTTGTTTTTCAAACATTTGCCCTTCATCCTGCCTGGAAGTGGAGCGTCCATATTATGAGCCTGAGGGAAAGGAATAAAAGGCTTGTGTTTCTGAAAGTTAGAAAAGCTTGGGTCATTGATGGCTTTTTGGAGCCACATTGTCATCCCTACATTTCTCACTTTGTGAAAAACCATGTTACTCATTCCCTTCAGTGTGGTAAAGCCACTACTATTCACAAAGCAGGATCTAGTCCTGACTGAGACACTCAATGTTATGAAGGAGACACTCCAGAGCAGATGACTTTTACGTGTTGGACAATACTGTAAACAGTCTTTTGGTTAGGGAAAGTTGATGAGTTAGAGCTGTGATGATGAACATAAAATTGCTTCATGTAATAAATAATAAAATGCCAGGTGTTCGGGCGTGAGAATAGGATGTGTGGAAAGACAAGGAATGAGAAAGAAGAGGAGATGCCGAGAAGGGCCATCTGCAGAGAAGGGTCCTAAGGCACATGGTGGCAGCCTGGACCATGCTGGGGAGGACAGTCAAAAGAAAAACAACAACAAAGCAATAAACAAACCTGTAAAGAGAAATGAAGAGGGACTTGAGAGATAGAGATGGCTAATATTAAATTTTACATTGTGGCTTTCTCTACATCTGTGTTTCCCTCTTTTAACCCACTAATTTCAGTAAAATTCTCTGTTCTCTTGAGAGTAATAGAAGAGAGGGAAGATATCTATGCTGGAATAAGTTATGAAGGAGAAGAATAGGTTCAGTGGGAGGCAAATAATTATAAGAGGGTGATCGAAATTTCAGATAAAGCAGGAAATCAGGGTGAGAGGCACATGGGAGCAGTGCAATCCCTTAATAATCTTTCAAAAAAAAATTGGGACTCCTCAGTCCTCCAGACTCCTTAGTGTATGAAGAAGAGGCTTGTTGAGATTGTAAAGGAGAAAGTCTAGGACTTTAAAATGTTGAAGAACTTGGGAACATGCAGGTGGTTAATACTTGGGTTCTATAGAAGAAAAGTGGCACATTTTCCTTAGAGTTTTTCCAGAATGCACTAATCTTCAGACCAGACTCTTCCATTTACACAAGTGAGCACCATGGGAAAAGATTTTCTTGCAACTTTCACAGGGTGTTTCTAAAGCTGCTAAATTGGAAATCTGTCATGCACTATTTTGCTTAACCCAAGGCACTATGTTTTACAGAAATCCATTTTCCCCATGAGAAACCTGCTGACATTGTAGAAAATTTGAGTAATACTCCTTTTGGGTATGTTCACTAATTTGTGGTAGCCTCTGATATATAAGATCATGAAAACCTACAGATTATTTTTAAAGGAAAAGTGTAGCATTTAGCTTGTTGTATTTGGAATTATCTGAACTCTTTACTTTTCCCAGAGAAGAGTCCTCAACTGACTGAAAAGTCAGTTTAGGAGCAGCACTATTATAACAGTTATATCTCATCTGCATTTTACTTTGCATATTTCTGCAAATATTCATTTACTGAAACTCCAGAATAATTTAGCTTTCTATAAACTATTTGGGATTGCTGTGGCACAAACTTTTGTTTTTTGTTTTTCTTTTCGATTTCCCTAATATTTGCACCTGTGTCAGACGGGGTCCAAAGAAGAGATAGAATGTGCTCTCCAGAATTTTGAGAATAAGCAATTAATGCAGAAAATTAGGGCTTATAAATCACATAGATGGAGTAGAATTCACAAGTGGAGTGGAATTCACAGGGCTTCCATTGGATTTTTGGCTTCAGAGTCAATCCACCAGAATTGTGATCCAAAGGTCATAATAGTGCTGTTGTGCAGCTTCCGTCCCTGTTGCCCATGGCAGCCCTACACCCTCCAAGTAGATGAATAGACCATGGAAAGTGGAGTCTGCCAGCACAGATGCTCACATTTGTTTGAACTTGCTTGTAGGCCAGCACTACCACAGGTTATCTCCACCCCCTTTTTACTTTCTTTATTCCAAGGAAATCAATCTCATTAGTAGAATCTAAATTGCCTCCATACATGTAGCCATGTGTGACAAGTTCCAACAGATAATGTCTTGCAAACTTCCTTTGGGTTTCTAGGATTTTAATAGTCCAAAGTTTAGGGTAGAATCAGTGTCATTGTTTTTGAACAGGTAAAGAATGACTGTTGTGTATGGTCTTCCCTGGGCTAGCACCGAATAAATGGCATCCCTATTTTGCACCATAGGGATGCCATTTATTAGGTCCCCTCAAACCTTCAATAGTCAACATTATTAATATTCTATGTATTCTTAGCTGTCACAAAGGAAAAATATACCTTTATAAATGGAAAATTCTGGTGGTCCTCACCTTCATAAAATGTTCAAATTCACCCACAGCAAAAGTGGGACACCTTGAGATTACGTGCTTTCTGTTGGGATGCTAGAAGAGGTATGCTACATCATTGCTCAGGTGTTTGGGCCAAAATCAATCTGAATGTATTTAGGAGGCGAGAGACAGATCCACAACTTGGGAATTGTACAAGATAACTTCCTGGACAATTTTTAAAAAGCCGATATCCTGAAAAACAGTCAAGCAAACAGGTGGATAACGTTGATAATGTTCTGTATTCAAAGAGACTGAAAATAACAAAAAGCCATGCTTGAATTCTGAGTTAAAAAGGTGTGTGTGTGTGTGTGTGTGTGTGTGTTTATGTGTGTGTATGAATGACATTTTTGGGACACTTGTATAGATTTAAATATGGATAGCATACTGGATAGTATTATAGAATTAAGGTTTTTTTTCGGAGTGATGATGGTCTATGGTTATGTAGGAGATGCATGTTGAAATCTTTGGGGTGAGGGTCATGATGACTTTCAAGTGGTTTCACAAAATAAATTACACACATACAGAAGGCATATGTAGCAAATCTAGAAGAAATCTATATGGGTGTTCATTGTACTATTCTTTCAAATTTTATAAAGATTTAAAACTTTTAACAATAAAAGATGGAAAAAGGTAAAAGAATTCTGCACATACTTTAAGCTCATCCCATTAACACAGCAGATGCTATTTGCACCAGCCTGTAAAGCTTAGAATGGCTTCTTCATGGAGCCAGTTCCACTGCTTGTCACAGCACCCTCTAGGGGCAGAGTAGTTCACAGCATCATGACTTAGACAAGGCATTCAATATGGTAGAACCTATCAAACATGGGCTATATGTTAATGAGACCCATTTTTAGTTAAATTTAAAATATGAAATACTTTAAAATGTACCATAATTTTGCGTGTCACCAGTAAGGAAAAAGTTAATTAGTATCTAAATGCTTTCTGATGATAATTTTAAGAATCCCAATTTAAGAGACATTAAAATATAAAAACAAGAATGAGCCTTAGAATCCATGAAGTACTATATTCCTCAAGGAAGTTAATGCTAATGTAGGAGAAGTGTAATTCCATGCAGATCTAGTCATTGTTCTGGTTATTGTACTTCTAAGGAAGAATATATTAAGAAGATAATTAATCAAACAGTCTCCTGTGAGTGACACACACATGATTGGATCTACTAATCACAAAAGTGGCGGAGCAAAATCGCATAGAAGAAGGAGGAGGTTTTAATTCCAGCACTTTGACCGGGTCATGCATTTGGATCTCACTAATGTTCTTAATTTCAGGATGTAGACAGAATTTCTTTTATAAGTCATAATAAATATTACAAGTGAGAAAAATAAAGCAAAATAACGCTGACAACTACCCAAATCTTCAAGGGTAAAATAACAGAAAAGACCAAAGCAGAAAAAAACAGAAACAACCCTTGCTCCTCAATTTTTACACATTCCTGAGACCTGATACAATTGACTATAGATTATGTTATTGTTTAAGTTATTTGCTGCCTTTCTCTGTGGGAGGATTATACATCCTTTCCCTGTTGGGCTCAGGTGTGCTTATGTGACTTGTGTTGGCCAATGAAATGAGTGATGGTGTCATGTGTCACTTTTATGCAAAGGTTTTAAAAACCAGCCCAGTAGTCTGCCATGTTTCTCCCCTCTCTGTGCCCTGGGACCCCGGGAGGCACTGCTTTGTAAGCCCGGGCCTTGCAGTGAAGGCAAGGGGAAAAAGAGTTGCAGCAAATGAATTTAGGATGTGTAACATTAACAACAACAACAACAACAAAAAACCCAAAAATAATTAATTTTGAAAATCATTGAGATGTTTGAGTTGTTTGTCAATGCAGCCTAATCTAACTTTAGGCTGACCAAAACTTTGACTAAGAAAATGTTGACATCAGAGAAATAATCAATGCACACCTGGACACAACAATGACAATAGCTAACCCATCCCAATGAGATTTATTACAGATGAAAATTGATAGAAGGACTAAATACCTTTGACAAATTTATCTGCAAAATTTGCTTGTGTTACCAGAGACAGCCATAAAATAATGCTAATTCACTATACAACTGAGGTTGCTTGACAGAACAATTACTTATCATTAAACAAAATTTAATGGAAACAAATATAAATGTTGAGGTGGTAAAATCATAAAAAATAACATTTATCTAATACTTGTTATGTACCAGACACTGTTCTAGACTCTTTATATGCATAAACTCATTTACCCTCAGGGAAATCCCAGGAGTTAGGTGGCATTATTGTCTGTATTTGGTTAATGAGGAAACAAAAGTCTCAAGAGCTTAAATAACGAGCCCAGTGTCACGTATTTAGTAATGCCAGAACCAGAATTAAAATCTGTGGCACCTCATTCCTGATTGGCACATTTAGTTCCAATGAGGCAGTTTAATCACAAGCCATCACTTGGAGACTTTATACTTGTGATTAAATCAGTTATGGCAGAAATATCACTGCTAGTTACTATAAAAGATTTAAAAATTGGTAGTTCAAGGGAATCAGTATTATTTGGGGGATAATTATTCTCTCGCCTTTTCTACACTCTATTGAAATATATGCTTAAAGACTCTAATGCCATTTTTAAAATGTCTAGCTTCTGGATGTTGTTCCATTATAAAGATCTCACAATTTCAGTAGAGGTGTTGTGCTCTTATAAATACCCAAACACATCTGAAATTGGGCCCAACATGACCTGCCCATCTGAGCAGCGTATGCTGTCATTCAAAGACCGACAAAGTACAGTGAATGTCATGCAGTGAATACACATTAGGTCCTTAGGTCCTTAGCACAGTTGATTTGGCGTTCATATTTGAAATTACTCTTTGTTTTGTCTTTTTAAAGCTGTTGTAATTCATACTTTCACTTCTGGTCTACCAGTCTCTGGTTCTGGGTTTATATCATTCTCCCAAGCAGGAGGCTGGGCTCAGTTCAAGTCTCAATTTCAACCACTCTGAGAATGGTTTCCTATTCCTGTGGGTGCTTAATTACTACTCAGCTTTTTGCAACAGACTAAACAGAGCAAGCATTTCCAAATTGGGGTCTAAACTTTTTTCATGTAGTACGTCAATCTCATTTGTTTTTGAATTAGCTGAACTTCGTTGATTGACATCTCTCTCTCTTTTTCTCTTTCTGTCTTTCCCTCCCCTCCCCTTCTGTCTCTCTCCTTTTCCTCCTCCTTCCTCCCCTTGCCCCTCCCTTTCCCTCCCTCTCCTCTTTCTCCTCCTCCTCCTCCTTCTTCTTTCTTATTCTTTCTCTCTCTCTCAAGAGCTTTTTAATGTGGAACCAGTGGTGTGCTGGTAAATATTTACAAAACAGCCTCTCTAAAAAGAAAAAGAAAGGAAAGCATTGGTTTGTACTGTTGGTTTGCCAATGTCACTATTTAATATTGATTAGTAAGGATTTATAAAAATTAAATGTATTGTCCTCAGCAAGGAAGAACTCACTAGGCAGAATTGTCTTTGAATTTCAAAACTCTTTACCTTGTATAAAAGTAGTTTTGGCTGCTTTAAAGAGACATTTCCATATTAAAATTCTACTTATAAATACTAAAACTTAAATTTTTTATTAGGGGTAATCATCTCAGAAGATATGAAGTTGCTAAATTAAAAGTGGGTTTCACAATGGAAATGTTATCTCAGCCATTAACTACAGCATAGATAATATGGTCTTAATGGCCATTTTCTAAAATATCACTGATTAGTATGTTAATGAAAATTCCATTAAAGCGTTATAAAGTTTTTAACAAACTCATTTGATCCTCATTTTTCCCCTCAGGAAGAAATGGACATGTTAGAGCCCAGGATTTTTTTTACATTTTTGTCAATTTCTCGGTCAATTTTTACAAAGTGCTACTTTAAAAATATTCCCAATGTGGTAGATTTCCTTTAATGGATTTCTGAATAGTGTGGGATCAGTAGACAATTTAGCTGCACGTATTGTTTTCTTCTCTAGCCAAAAGCCATATTATGTATTTACAGAAGAACTGCATAAGAGCAATGTCATAAAATACCCTTCAGTGGAAGTAACTAACTTCAATACAAGTTTCATGAAATTGGATATTACATTTACAGAGATCTGTTTATGATTTTTTTTTTCTTTTGGTTCTTAGATCCTAAGAGCATCACAATATTATTGTTGGAAGAAGCCATTTAGGCACTTTAATTTTCTCTCCAATATTGGAAACCTTTTTACCACTTATGACAGATAACCCTCAATTTTGTGTTTAAACTTTTCTACTAATGAGGATTGTTTATTTCCTGAGGTGGGTCTTTTTCTTTGCAATTTTTAGTTTCTTGAATGTGTTTTGTACTTGAAATGATGTAATACGACCTCTGCTCTTTTTCCTGACTGCCCTTCAAATATCTGAGGACAGCTTTTCTGGCCTTCTCATCTCTAGTTCCTTATTATCCTAATCTCACTTTTTTGGATGCCCCTCTTTGGAAGTGAGACTCAGAGCCAAGTATAATATTCCAGAAGTCATCTGGCTAAAAGACAGCAGGACTATTACCTCCCCTGATCGTGGTCCTCTGGTATGTAGTAGTTGGTCAATTATCAGTGTTGAATTGATGAACAAGGTATCCGTGATCATAACTATTAGAACCCATGTGACCCTTTATTGAACTTGAAGTCAACTAAATTTCATGGAGAATTTTTACATTACTGGTTTCCATAATATAGATCATCGAACTGAAAATTCAGGAATTAACCAAATCTTTCTATTCATCCTTAAATTTATTTGAATTTTGATTCTGGCACACTCTTTCCAAAGTTTTCATCTTCAAACTTTATGTACATATTTTCTATTTATTTACCAACATCACTGATAAAATTGTCAAAAACCCTGTAGATTTGAATTTATTTAAATTGACTTTTTTGATCATCTATTTTGGACTTCCTTCATTTGAGGCTTTATGCTCTGTGGTGGCAGAAGACTGAAGTGGTTAAGAGCACTGGTTCCTGGTCTTGGTTTGAAGTCTAGTTCTGCCAATAAGCTGTGTGATGTTTGGCAAGCTAAGCAACCTCTTTGTGACTTTATTTATTCATCCGGAAAATGGGAATGATAATTGTACCTGGCTCAGAGAATTCTTATGAAGATCAAGTGAGGTAATACATTTACATGTATCACCACTTATAAGGATTTATGGTACTCAATAGTAGACACTCAATATATTTTGCTTCTATTAATTCTTTTTAATGTTAGAAGACATGAAATGAGCATTATTGCTTTCCTTCTGTCATCTCTTAAACCATCTTCCTCAACTGGCAAGTCTATGTTATCCTTCTTTCTTTTTTTTTGAAATCGAACTTAAAAAATTCAAATTCTAAATTGAGTATGTCCTGTGGAACATTGGTAGTCTTCAAAGTAGATCCAGATGTTTTGCTGCTAGCTAATTTATTCCCAATCTATAGGACGCATGCCGTAAACTAATGTATTGAACTTTCTTAGTTTGAATTTTTCTTCCATCTTAAAAGTTTTAGCACCTTAAACTTTTTCCGAGACTTTAAAGACTATAAAGCAGGAAAAACGTATCATGAAAATATTCATGGTAGCGTTATTTATACTGTAATAAAAATTAAACAACCTAAATGCCCAATAATAGGGAAGTATTTAAGTGATGTGATATAGTCACTTGTCACAATAGTATGTAGCCACTTAAATTATATTTATATTATAGTGGGAGGTTTCTATTAATGTGAATGAATGAAAAGGGGGAAATAGATTACAGATTTGTTTTTACAGAATAATCACATCTATTAACTAAACCAGTTAACTAAAAATTATATATAGAAGAAGGGAAAATAACTCTGAGATTTTAATACAGGTTTTCTTTGGTTGGAAAAACTATTAACCATAATAGTGAGTATTAACAGATAGTACAGCAAATAAATTTAAATAGAATAGTATTAATAACTGATAGCAGCTTATTTTGATCTACGTGTATATATTTGTGGTAATATGTGTGCTACAGTATAACAATATTTTCCGCCAGCAAAATTTTTCTTAATACTTATGATGGAATTAAATGTATTCATGTTTTATTTGTTCTGCAAAGGGCAGCCCATTCCATAAAGAGTCCTGCGGCTTCCAGGTGCTTTGCCTAATAAGAAATTTGAGGGGCACGGAGGTTCTGGTTTCATAAGAACTGCAATGATTCAGAGCTTCTTTGCTTAGCCAAGTCATGTGTGAGGACTGTGGACCTTTTCTCTTCTCTCACTGGAAAGAATAGAATTTCATTCCTTTTATTAAAGACCATCACTTTACAAAAGTCATAAGTAATTTAATCTTCACAATAATGCTATGAGAAAAGCACTATTATTTCAATTCTCATTTTATAGCTGAAGAAGTGGAGACATAGAGAAATTAAATAAACTTGGGGTTGCCTGGTTGAGATTCCCACCTGGCAGTTTTGACCTAGAGCCCACTATATTGTACTGACTTCAATATATATATCATATTGCTATAATCTATAATATCATATTGCTTGAAATCTAAGTTTTGACATAACAGCTTTTCTTTATGCTTTGCATTATGAAAATGTCATGCATGGTGGTCAAAAAGTTATTGAGTAAATTCTATCTTTTTGTTGAGAGATTCTTCTATAAAAAACCCCATGTTTCTGAGTTTTTCCAGGAAATAAATGGTAACAAAATAATTTGCAAAAAGGAGTTTATATTAATAAATGCAACAATCTTTGTATATATTCCATTTTCTTTCTGCATAGGTATGTGAATCTAAATTAATCTACTATTGTAAAACAATAGGTTAAACCTATTGCCTAGGCCCTAGGTCATCAAACTCTGTCCTCTTTTGCCTGAAGATAATTCATTAAAACATTTTATTTAGGGCCACCTTGCAGTGGGTAGGTACTATGTTAGGTTTGTGGCTACTATGATAAATGGCACAATGCCTCCAGCTTCAAGGAACTCATAGTCTGGTGGCAGAGACAGACATTTGTTCACCATTCATCCAGTGATACTGTAGAAGCCTAATACAGTCTTATGTGTTGAAATTCTCGAGACAAGAAACTCACAGTGACAAATAAGACATAGTCTCTGGTCTCAAGGAGATGTAAATAATCAGAGTGCAATATGATAATTGCCAGTAGGTTACATATTCGATGTCTGGTAGCATTGGGAATGGACGGGAAAGACTTCCAAGAGGAGATCCTACTCGAGTTCAACTTTAAAGGATGAGTAGGAGCCTCCCATGTGGGCAAACTGGGAATACTATACCAGAAAGACAAATTATATTACTAAACAGAGACATAGTAAGTTAGAAGAACTTGGGGATGTTCCTTATGGGAAGTTAAATGGGCTAGACTGTAAGGACATTTTGGGAGTAAGAGAAAAGAGACTGTAATAATAGGGAGAGCTCATATCATGCTAAAGTCTTATTAACTTTGTCATAATAATTTATCATGCCCTATGTGACCAGTATATATATATAAAACACATAGAATATCCTGCTCATATTAATACTGTGGAGATAGTTTGACCTTACATTATTTTTTTGACATTTGTGCTCTTGAGGAAAAGTCAGCTTATGTATTTTTTACATATACTTTTACTTTAGTCTTTGAAAGATGTGGGTGATTTAGCAAAAAAACAAAACAAAACAAAAAACCAAAAAACTCCCCAAAAGCCCCAAACCCACATAAACTATTCAGAGATTTTTATGTTATATTTATAAAAAATATTCATATGGTTGAGATTTATATTTTTTGCAAGAATACAATTCTATGTCCTGAGAACATTCCGATCAGCTAAAAAGATTTTATTACAATTCTAAACAGCCACAATAATTAAATATTTTGTTCAGGTACCATGTGTTATTTTGGTTTTCTTTCCAACCATCTCTGGTATTGCTTTTTAGATTGTTCAAATCACTTGCATCTGTTATGATCTTGAGCCATGATTGTTTTTAGAGCTGATGTTTTAAATTTATTAGTAATATCATTTGCTGTTTTACTTGCATTTTGCTTTTTTTATTATCTGATTGCCTATTTCTTATTTACAAGTCAAGAGCCTCTTCTCTACTATAAGCAAGTTTGCATAAACATAAAGGGCCTAAGACAGAAAAATAAAAAACATTCAAAGGTGAGTAGAGTTCAATTGCTCAATGCTTTTTGAGTTACTATCTTTTCAACTCCAGGAAGCGTCTGAGTTAAAAGGCAGCTTTGTAAACAAGTGAAGGTGGTTTGCTGATCTTTTTTATTCTCAAAGGAAATTTCTCCACAGTACAGTCACTTAGAATGAGGTTTTGAATAGTGCAGATGGATGCACCGTTGTGTTCTATCCTTTTTAGAACTTCTTTCTGTATCTGAAATATTTCAAGGATGTCAGTAGGTATTTAATAAATACTGGATGATTAAATAATTGGCATTTTCCTATTATTTACCTACTAAACTTCTCTGTGATTAAATATTCTACACTCCTTACAAATTCAAGAAGCCTACCTTGAATTGGATTTTTCTTCTACTCAAAGCATAATCAGAACCTTCCAATTTGCTTCTAATTCACAATGAGATATCATGAGGGATATTATTGGGAAGGTTTTCTCCCTCCTTTTGTATTCTTACTGCTTTCTCATGGATGGTGTGTTGGAGGCAATACTAAGAAAAACAAGATATGATGTTATATTCAAGGAACTTCAAATTGACTAGAAACTATAAACCAAATAAATATGGAACTCAATAATACAAATCAAATCCTAAAACATAGGTAGAGGTTCAAGTGAAGAAAAGATCACTTTTCAAACAAAAAAATCAGGAAAAAATATGGGATATTCTAGGTATAGACTGTATAGTGATGTACTCCTAAGGAGAAGAAATGAAAAAATGGGTATATACATACATAATGAGTAAGATGTGCACCATCTGGGGGATGGTCACGCTTGAAGCTCTGACTTGAGGGGATATGGGGGGCATGGGCAATATATGTAACCTTAACATTTGTACACCCATAATATGCTGAAATAAAAAAAAGATAAAAATGAAATTGATAAAGTATAGGAACTATTTTAAGGAACAGAAAGTTAATTTGGCTGGATCATTTAATTATTTGAGGGTAATTGTGGAAAAGAAGGCAGGGAGAGTAGTTTGGGGCCAGATTGTGTGGGATTTAGAAGCAAGGATTAGAGGTTAAGATTTGATATGTTAGGGCAAGTGAAGGAATTTGAACAGATGATTAGCACAAACAAACACATGCATTAAGAACATTTGGCAGCAATGTGTCAACAGACTAGGGTAGGAGAGACTTCTGAAATTGAGGGATAGATAGAAGGTATACCGGTAGGAACCAATGAAATTCTGAATCAGAATAATGGAAATGCATTCTAGAGACAATGTTGGTGGGGTTACCTACAGGATTGGCCATGATTGGACAGTGGCATAGGGAGAGGAAGAAGCCAAGCATGAATTTGAGATTTCTTTTGGGACCAGGAGAACAGTGAAGCTGTTAAAAGAAATCACGTTTCAGGAGGAGGAGTAGGTTTTGAAAAATACATTGATAATTTTAGTTTTGCATATAGCGAACTGGAAAAGTCTAGTAGGTTTCAGATAAAGACTTAGAGGTGATATGCATAGATGGACTGGTTGAAGGTATAGAAAATGATAAGATCACTCACACAGAGAAATAAACAGATGAACAAAAAAGAATTTCAAGATGAAAATTTGGGGAAATGCAGTAAAAAAAAAGAGAAACAGGCAAGTATCCTTGGAATACACTATGGTGCAAGCTAACATAAAGATAAAAAGAGGATGCCACAGGAATTTGTCTGGGTCTTTTAGGGTCAGGGAAAACTTCCCAAAGGAAGGGAAGACTAGGTTGACATCTGAGGTATAATTAGAGTTTTCCAGAAATAGGTGGTATGCACTGTGGATTCAGTGAAGTAGTCTCCTCAGTGATCCCTAGGAAGGCCTTATCTGTGCTTTTGACCATCTTCTGTTATTTTCTTCATGTTAAGATGCATATCTTCTTTTATTCTTATCAGCCCTGTAGTCTCACTGGAAGTTTTCATGTTTTGAAAAAACTAACAAGATATTTAAAATTATTTCATGATTCTATGCATCATCATAAACAGTGCTTAGGATTATTGTAACAGTAATACCAATATTAGTAATGCCAAGTAGTAGTAATACCAATACTAGTGTAAAAATTAACACTAAGAAATATTTGTTGAATGTTAACTATTTTCTAGGGCTGCCTTGTTCAGTACAGTAGTCACTAGTCACATGTGGCTACTGAATACTTTAAAGGGGCCTATGCTGAACTGAGATATGTTATAGGTGTAAAAATATACGTCAGATTTTAATTATTTAATAATTAATAATTTTCTGTATTGTTTGCATGCTAAAATGTCAATATCTTAGATATACTGGATTAAAGAAAATATATTGTCAAAGTTAATTTCCCCTGTTTCTTTTTTTATGTGGCTACTAGGATATTTATAATTATATATGGGGCTTGCAAAATTTGTGGCTAGCATTATATTTTACTGGATAGCACCATTCTAGGGCGTGTTTGTAAAAGCTTTACACAAGCTGTCCTTTAAACTCCACACCTACTCCTGTGGGGTAGATATTGTTATTCCTATGTTATAGATGAGGAAACTGAGGCCCTATCAGCTAATACGTGGTGGAGAAGAGATCTACCCACTCTCTGGTCTTAAGCAGAAGACTGGTTGTCAGACAGAAGCTCTAAATTGTTGTTAAGCTAAGAAGCACACATTCTAGAATTTGCTTCTCTGTTTCCTTTATAGTAACTTTTCATTTCATATATGACACTTGAAGTTGCCTTTACTATCACTGTCACTTTTAAAGGCACAGAACATTTCAAATAGATGTGCACCATCCAAATGTGATTATGTGTACCAAAATGTATAACATACACCACAGTGTGTGATGTATATTGAACTGGATTCAAATACAAGACTAAGTAACTTATCTGCATCTGGAAGTTCTTGTGGAGACTAAATGGAAGGGCCTCTTTTAAATTCTGTCCCCCTTGTACGGTTCATTGTTAGACTTTAGCTTATGTGTGCAGGCAGGGATATTGTTAATATTTTGCTATCCATTGGGATAAAATCTTGATACCAATTATGTTCCTAGTCTCTTCCAGTTTCTAACTGGAGCTTGGCATTCTTATTTCCCAATAGAGCCCTGGTGGTGCTTCTTTTCTAAATAACTGGAGAAAACTCCTTTGGGGGTACTTTGATAGTGGTTTTGTCCTTGCATGGAGATAAGTCTTGGAGAAGTTCTCCTTCAGTTTTTCATAAAGCCACTTGTTTAATTTCTTCTTCATTCAAATATTATCATGCCTACAACTGGCCCCTAAGATGGAAGAATTTGGAGACTACTTTCTGAAGAATTTTGATTATTTTCTGCTTTTGACATTTTACTTTCATCTTTAGTTAGGCTCCTGAAACAGCCACTAGCATTTCCAGAGCCTAGGAGACTGTCTGTTTTTCGTTTGTCTCACATTTACCTCTTCAAGTTTTAAGAGTGCCCTGATATGCAGGGAAATCATGCATCTACTCATGTATTATTAATATCAATATAAACAGTTGAACATTGTGTACTGGCTCGTACTATATCCCTGGTGGTCAGAATGAACTAGCTTTTTATGTTTCAGGTTCAGTAGGAGGTGTTTTGCAACTCCCCCTGGGGAATGTTGTTCTATTGATGTCAGTTCTATCCTAAGGCACATTAAAAAAAACTATTAATATTACAACACATGAGAGGCAATGATGCTTTGTTGAAATTTTGTTTGAAGGATCTTAGGAAGTATTTAAAAATATTGATGATTTTTTTTTTCTTGGAACATTTGAATTTCCTCAGTCAACCATGCACTGTTATAACTAAACTTCTTGAAAATTCTCAAGCTTTAGCAACCATTTTTAACACTGTATAAAACAATTTATGTAACAGGCACGTATGTAGCACTTTCTCTATGTCAGCTACTGTTCTAAGGGCATTAGAAAATATTAACTCACTAGTGCTATCATTAAAAGATGTAAATATGTATATCCTGGTGATCTGGAATGGATAATTAAAAACTAGGCACATTCTTGGGTATAAAATATGTTACTAATTATTTTGTTAATAATTAATATTTTTGTTTAAAAACATGTACAAAAACATAAAGTAGCACTAACATACATCATATTTGAGGATCTAAGTTTTTATAAAAAAAGAAAACTATCAATCTATTTACCTGTGAAACCATCTACCTATCCACCTATTCATCTGTCTATCCATTTATTACTGAGTAATAATTTAAAACACTTTTTTACTTCCAAAGGGATTTTAATGGTTTTTGGTGTTTGAATATACAAATGAACAAATGGCTTAAACAGAATGGCAAGCATGATCAGAAATAATTTAGAGGAAGGAAAATATTTGTACAGGATCTTTGGGGAGATAGTCACAACAACAACTAAACCCTATATTTTTCTGTTCTACCCCTCTTGACAAAAGTGAAGCAACACAGGATGAATCATAATTTTTGTATAACAAAAATTCAAATATGAGCTTTTCTGGAAAGACATTTTTTTCTTAGTATTAAATTCTAGGAGAACATTTTTTGGTAGTTTTTTACATAATGGTGTCAAGTAACAACATTTTTCCACTGTGAAAACTAGAGTCTTCAAATGACATTACATGGTAACTCTACAGACATGTTTCTGCTAGTAACCATGCTTACATAATGCAGGTATGCCATCTCTGTAGATGTAATTTAATAAACAGCACACGTAACACATATAAAAGTAGGCACAGCACAAATTCCACAGGTGTTCACGCTCTCAACAGAACTGTTCTCAGCTGACCTTTATAGCACACCGTTGAGGGCAGTTAAAGTAGTGCTTTCTGGCTGCTGATTATACGTTGTTCATTACTTGGGAGAAATTCATTATTTGATAGATAGTTAATATTCATTCTGGAACACTGAATGATGCTGTGATTTCTATCCCTACAAGAATTAGTACTTCCAAGGTTCCATTCTCCCTGATTTCAAGAAATGTCTCTTTATGTGTTCCATAGTACCATAAACAAATTTTATCATGGCACTTTTTATAGAGGACATTTAAATTTAACTATATTTCTTTTTTAAGTTCAAAATATTAAGAGGGTACAAATGTTTTTGTTACATGGAGACCTTGTATAATGCTTAAGGCGGGCTTTTTATTTTTGAGACAGAGTCTCACTCTGTTGCCTGGGCTAGAGTGCCGTGATATCAGCCTAGCTCACAGCAACCTCAAACTCCTGGGCTCAAGTGATCCTCTTGCCTCAGCCTCCCAAGTAGCTGGGACTACAGGCATGTGCCACCATGCCCAGCTAATTTTTTATATACATTTTTAGTTGTCCAGCTAATGTCCTTCTATTTTTAGTAGAGACAAGGTCTCGCTCTTGCTCAGGCTGGTCTCGAACTCCTGAGCTCAAATGATCTACCTACCTCGGCCTCCCAGATTGCTAGGACTACAGGCGTGAGCCACCGTGCCTGGCCAAGGTGGGGCTTTTAGTGTGCCCATCACCATAATAGTGTGTTTCATTGTCCCAGATGGGTAAGTTTTTACCCCTCATCCTCCTACCACCCTCCCTGCTTGTTGGCTTCCAATGTCCCTTACATCTCTTTGTGCCCATGTGTGCTCATAGTTTAGTTCCCAATTATTAGTGAATACATGTGGTGTTTGTTTTCCCATTCCTGAGATAATCCACTTGATAATAGTCTCCAATTGCATCCAAATTGCTGCAAAAAATACATTATTTCATTCCTTTTTATGGCTGAGTAGTACTCCATGGAACATATACTATTGTGAAGTGTGAAAAAAACACAGTCACTGCCATCTGTCTGGATGCAAGTAATGTGATGCAATGACACTTCCATAATGGTAACCTGGCTTCATTGTTTGCACGTTCTTCCCTGCCAGCCCTGAGCAGTCACCCTCAGTTCTGGTTTCCCTCTCATTCTGGAAGGCAGCCCGAAGGACCTGGATGGCCGAACGCGAAGTCACCTGTTCTCCACAAATGACTTCAAAAGTTTGAGTGCTCCAGTTTTACAGTTCATTTTAAACACCTCACTGACACCTTGAAGAAAATCGCCTCTTGCCTTTATCTGACATTTTGGCTTCTACTTCAGTCTCTGCCAAGCAGGAAGTGGGCAACTGACATTCTGATGCTGAAAGCTCAAGCCACATCAGAAAGAAGAAAGGCTGTGGCTTACTATAGCATCCATTTTGGAGACTTCAGAAAGGGAGAAAGTGGGGAGAAGAGAAAACACAATGAAAATTTAAAGGGGTGCTCTCAGGTCAAGTTCAGTCCTGCTACTTTAAAAGGTCTTCAGAGCAAAGAGAGTCTAGCTGTGAAAATAAAGTTCTAAAAAAGCAAAATTAACTTTGCTGAGAGAGGAAAACCAACCCTAAAACTGAGATCAACTGTTAAGAGTGTGGGCAACTTTTCTTCTAACACTTATTTTTCTTAAAGACTTTAGACAGAATTTCTGTTTTCAATGGCCACAAAATAATTGCTATTATTTTTATTATAAAAATTAAATAATTCAACTTGGAATATATACACGTACACCCATACGCATACACATGAAAACAAAATACACCCATAATTTTAGCTGCCATCTTTTTGTTCCCATACCTTTAACTGTTTCAAACATACCTATACATGCAAGAAAGTGCCAGGGCGCGCATGTAACTTTCTCAAAGATCAACTGCCTAGTTTCTTGGTCTACATGAATTGTAGATTGCCTCTCTCAATATGCTCTTTTGGTTTAATAAGCTTCTTATCTTGGTTCTGGCATGGCAAGCCTTATAACGGTATTGCTGCAGCCAATTTCCTTCTGCTCTATGCACTGAAGCCGCAGCTTCTCTGCATCCAGCCCAAAGACTCAGGATACCACAGCTGGGTCATCGTGCCCCCCAATACCTGTCTTGGAAGCAACTTGAACTTTTTTTTTTTTGTATGATTACACTTATTTGAAATGCCCAGAATAGGCAAAATGACAAACATAAAACAGATTGGTGGTTGCCAGGGATAGGGGACCGGGAGGGGAGGGTTGGGAGTGGGGTAAGATGGGGAGTTATTGCTTAATGGGCACAGGGCTTCATTTTGGGATGATGAAAATGTTTTGGGACTAGATAGAGGTAACAGTTACACAACACTGTGAATGTACCAAATGCCAGTGAATTGTTCCCTTTAAAATGGTTACTTTTACATTATATAAATTTTACCTCGATACAAATAAATAATTTGCAAGGAAAAAATGTGGAAAGAGACATATCAACCAAAAACGATTTTAAAAAATGAAAAAGACATTTAAAAAAATTTTTAACATGGGGCTTAGTTAGTTTAGAAACTGACTCAGTTTCTAAAAATTTTTATAGAAAATTATAGTTTGCAAGATTAAGTGTTCCTTATTATTTCAGACAGTAATTTTATGTTGATACATTAGGAGAGGATCACTACATAAAGTGATCCCTAGATACCAAAGTAGATTGATCTTCCTCTGAATCTTCTCAGTTGTGTGGTGATTTTGTTAATCTTCATTTTGGAGTCTCAGATTCAAATGCTTAGAGAGGCCAGGCAAGTAAAGAAAGAAAGAAAGGGCTAGGTTAGTACAATAGAAAGTGGTGGGGAGTTCATAGCCCAGCTGAAGGGGACAGCCTTGGGTTAGCTCCAGTAACTGTGTGGGAATGTGATTATTGAGTGACTAGATGTCCCACATTAAAGGGAAACTGAAAGCTCAAAATTTCACGTGAAATACCTTCATTTTAAAATACTGGTAACTTTTTTTTAAAGTTTTGTTTTAACAAGCTGGGTGATAAAAAACTAGGCCATGGGCTGCTAGTTTGTTGTCTCTGACTGGAGAATAGAGATTGCTGACCTCGCCCTTAGATTTAGTGACTATTTGTTTTATTTTGGGACTTGTCCACCACTCTGGGATCTTCAATTATAAAGATATTCCTGAATTTTTGTTAAATGAAAAAGTCTAAAAGTCAGCATTATAAAATGCAGAAAAGCTTAAAAATCAGAGTATGGTCAAAATTAAGCAAAGGACCATTTTTGAAAGAAGAAAACCTTACTATGAAACTTATGTTCAAATTAGCATTGTTCATTGATTTATTCATTGAGAGGCTAGTATTGAGGTGCAGGCCACCCAAACAGGAACCTCGTGATGAAAGGCAAGCAGTGATGACTTTTCATCATCTGTAAATTATACAAAGGTTATCTTATCCAGATCATGCACATTAACTTTAAAATGGGAACCTCTAAATGCAGTATAATGAAATATTGATGATCAGAAGAAACGGTCTGAATTTTCTGAAAAGGGTAAATATGGTAAAATTATAGAATTGTAGGAAGATTATTATCAAAAAGTAAACAACAGCAAATTTGTGTCAAGAAAAACATTTAACTATAAAACTTTAATTTACACATTATTTTATTTATGAATTTTTCTGAGGTACTAGATCTCTTATGAGGAAGCCAGGGTCTTTGTGCTTTCGAGAGAATTTATGTACTCTTCTAATCAAGTGAGTGCATGATCCCGTCTTCTGTAGTCTATGATATGCCATTTTTCAGGTATTTATATTGTTTCAAATTCTTACATCTTTTTAGTGTTGCTAAACTAAAATTGAGAACATTTAGATTATTCATGTTTGGCTAATTGCAATTAATAAACTATCACTCATCATTCATATTTTCCAGTAAAATATTAGCATAAAAATATCCAAGGTATTTAAGAAATTATTTTTTATTATAAAGAAAATTTTGCATTTAAAAATCCTTCTGCAATGTATGTAACCCAAACAATATTTGTACCCCCATTACAAGATGGAATAAAAAAAAAATAAGTAAATAAAAAAATAAAAATCCTTCTGAATGTTACTGCATTTGAATAGTTTTCAGTAACCATTTTAACACTGATAAGAAAGTCCTAGTCTTTATTAATACACATTGTTCCGAAGCCATAAGAAATAGGATACAGGTGAGAGTGAATTTCAATCTGTAGTCTCATCAAAGTGATGGATACTCTATTAATGGTATTATTTTCCTCTTGTAATTTTTCAGCAGAATGGCACTAGATGACCTTGCATGCACTCAGTAATAATGAGTTTCATTTACACATCTTTTTCTGAGAAGATGAAATGATTAAATTGGGAAGTATTAAAAAAAGGATTCAAATCACTGGAAAGCAAATTCTTAGTCAATTATGGTAGACTTCATGACAACCTGCTATATGCCACATAGTTGTGCTTATAGTTCACTTAAAATAATAAACTTCTATAATTTGAAGTAATTTTTATGAAAAGATTCAAAACTGAATTATCAGTGCCATAATATTTGTCTTTAATAGTTTTCTATCATAGGCAGTAAAAATAAATTTGGGCTTTTTAATTTCACATTCTAAACCAAGTAAACTGAAGCTAAATGTGTAAAATAATAAGAAATGATTGAAACTTAGCATAGTTGAGGTGTATGTGGCCTGTTGAAAAACCATGAATTTTTGAAGATTAGTGGTAGGGAAGAATGAGGAACTCTACACAACAGGAATCTCTATTATCTTGTATCTAGCATTAAAACTTTGATTTCTGTATTTTGCTAGATCTGGTAATTGGGAGGTATTTCATGGTTTATTTTTGGGCTGGGGGTTACCACATATCACCTAAAACCAGTCTGGTTTCACCTGTACTTGTGAAATATTTTAAAGGCATGAAGTTCTTCTTTTACTTATAACATTTGGTTTTTACCTCAATGATCTGAGTAGGGGCATCTATTTGTATTCTTGTTTTACAAAGGAGGAATCTGATTTGCAACAAGTGCATACTGCTAGTAAGTAGCGGAGCCAAGTCTCAAACCTATGATTTTGGATTTCAAGTTCAATTCTTTTTCAAGGGATTTAAAGTTTTTGTCCAGGAGCAGTCCATTATTAGCTCAGATAAGGCTCCAACCTGGGTCTTTTGACAAAAATATAAATTCTAAATTTCTTTTTTCTGCTATCCTACATTTATTTTGGTTTCCTTATATAAGGCTAAAGCCTTAGTTATGTGACTTAGTATAAATTAATATGCTTCTCTCTGTAGGTCTTAGGTTTCCCTTGAATAAAATCATGACAATGGGACTTTTGATTTGCTAAGCTTCTTCCAGTTATCTAATGTAGAGAGTACTTGAATAAAAGACAGTCTACATTTGGGAGAACATATATTGGCAACCTAAGTACCATAAATGATTATTATGCAAATAAACATAAAGAGCAACTTACAAATAAATTTTTAAAAAATATGCAAAGGATACAAATGGGCAATTCATAGAAGAATTATAAAAATGACCAATAATTATAAGAATGAACAATGTCTCAAAAATCAACAGTAAGGTTTTTTTTTCCAATAGATTAGCAAACATCAAAAATTGTTGATATTAAGTATAAATAGTCTTCTCATACAGTAGTAGGAGTATAAAATGGTGATTTGATATAGAGGGCAATTTGGCAAAATTGATCAAAAAATCAAAACATCATAAATTTCAAGTATTCCATTTCTAGATATCTGTTCAAAGAAATATTTGTATATGTACATGAAGAGACAGGTACAAAGGGCTCACTGCAGCATTGTTTGAAATAACAAAAAGTTGAAGGCCACTTAAATTTCCATCAAGTTATAGATAATAGATTATGCTTTATATATATCCTGGAATACATGGAATATTAATCATCGTATTTTTAAAATGAGGTATCTTTGAGCTATCATGAAAAACACTCTAAAATATAGTAAACAAATAAAGCAAATTGTAGGACAAAATATGCAGTGTGATTATATTTATATAACCTCACTCCCCCACCTCAAAAAAACCCCAACTCAACTATATATTTTATGCCTATGTAAAATCACAGAAAAAGGTATGACACATACCCATCAAACTATTAATTGCAATTTCCGTTGAGGAAGGAAATGAACTTGGGGGTTGGGATGGTAGTATGACAGGAAGTTCACTTCTACTAAGTATGCTCTATTGTTTAAAAAATGGTATGATCAAAAATGTATTTATATTCTATATTTGAGGGATTAAGTCTTAAAAACTTGGGTTTGTTATTCTCTATTCATTATATGAAGAGGAACATGATGTCAATTTGTCCTGTTGCTAGTGACTTTAATTTGCTCATTTGGTTAAGATGGTGTGTACAGTATACCTGTCAAAAGTACATAACCTGAGTTTTACTATGAGTAAAACATCAAACAAACCCAATTTTAAGGACTTTCTTTTAAAATATATCAATTTAAAGAAATGCAAAAAAAGATGGTAGAACTATACCAGATTAAAGGAAACTAAAGAGACACGGTAATGAAATGCAATATGTGACCCAGAATTTTCTTCTGCAAAGAACAGTATTGAAACAATTGAGATATCTGAGTAACGTTTGTAGATTAAAACACAATCCTTAATAATACATACTTGGCTCGGTTTAAAATTCTAGGGTCACCCTTTTTCTTCTTTTTATTATTTGACTGTATTGTTAATTATTTTCTAGCCTCTATAGATGGGAGGAGGCTGACCTATCACATAATTTTTTTCTTACCTGGATGCCTGTATGATTCTTTCTTTGTCCTTATAGTTCAGTAACTTCCTGAGGGTATGTCTCAGTGCTGATTTTATTTTATCAATTTTTCCTAGAACATCATCTACTTTTTGATATACAGATTAAAGCCATTATTTCAAGATTGTTTTCTCATATTTTAGATTTGAATATTCTTTTGTTCTATTTGTTCAGTTCTTCAGGAAAACATAGCAATGATGCATTTTTTAGATCTCTTCACCTATGTTACATGTCTATTATCATTTCTATATTGAATTTTAAGTCATTGTTCTTTTTTATTTTGTTTTCCGTGAATTGCAGAATCATATACATTATGTTCTTGATTGTATGTTTTCATTTGTGTGTGGGGGTGTGTGTGTGTTTGGCTACTAATCTGGCTTTTGTCTCTTGCATTTTTATTTTCCTCTTCCTTTTCTCTTCTGAGCTCCTAAGCTCCCTTTTCACCTCTGTAGTCTCTTTGAACATCTGAACCTGCTCATTAACCATGTTTTTAGAAGAAAGAGTTCAGAGCTATAATTCCCTTGAGAGAATAGAAACTTTGTCTGACTTTTCATGTTTCAGTGGGTAAATTTCCATTTGATTTGTATTTCTCATCTCCCTCTTCTCATTCCCCTCACCTGATTTTCTGCATATTCTGTATTGGTTTTTTTTTATTATGACATCCTCAAATGGAATGTCTCAACCCCTAGAAGAATAGAATAAGAGCAGGAGAGGAGCTATGGGGAGGGAAGAGAGCTATGACCATATTCAGTTATCATTTTGTTCTTGAAGAGAACAGTAATAAAATGACAATCAAATCTGTCATTTTATTACTTTTTAAAATCTGGGGCAGATCAACTTTTCTAAAAGAATAGTGTGGCTCAGAGCAAAACCTTTTTAGTGCACGGGCTTGCTACCCTTTCTTCCTCCTAGTCACTCATTCATTTCTGGTGATCTTTGCTCTCTCTGCTGAAAATCTAGGGGTAAATAATGGAAATAATGGACAGCATGATTTGACCCCTGCCATTTTGTGGTGGTGTGTGAATATTTAAAGGAATCACATCTTTACAGGACCATCATATCTTTTTCTGCTGCCTATCCATACTCTAGATTTTGACATTTTAATCAGGGTCATAGGTTAAGCCTTTCTAGATCGAGGTACTTATTTTCGGGAAATTCCATACCTGCTAGAGTTCCAGGAGGCATGAGTTCAACCTTAGCACTTCTTCTCCTGGCCCACATTTCATGGTGTTTGGCAGGTAAACTTTATTGTATGAGCTTTGGAATGGAGACAGTTAACTTAGTTGTCCAAATATGGATTATTTTCTCTGTTTTTCAGTCTTCTTGTTATTTTTTGGTGAAGTTTCTGTTGTTTCGCAGAAAGTTATGGGAACAAATAAAAATGCCTTCATTCAATAATATGAACATAAAGTTATTTAGGAGGTAATCTGTTATTTTCTGTATTCTTATCTTCTTTAAATTTAATGGAGTCTGACATTATGGAAAGTAGAATGTGACAAACAAAATTCAAAAGGGTATGCTGTCTTGGGAGAAATAAAGATAGTTGGATTTATATCTTCTCTGTAAACTTCATACTCTTTCTTGGTTTTATGGGCAATACATTGTGTACTTATGAATATGTGTTAACTACCATAGAGATTTTGCTTGAAATTTTTTAACTTAATTTTGTAGTAGCAGACAGCCTAAATCTATAATTCTGCTACCATTTACTTTTGTGTAAAATTCCACTTGATGCTAATTATACTTAATGATTATAGTTCTTAACAGTAATTACAGTGGAAAATCTGTAAAGCAGAATTATCTTTACT
>VBSM01002616.1:30094754-30115498 GCA_008086735.1 Cheirogaleus medius | reverse complement strand
AGTTCTTAACAGTAATTACAGTGGAAAATCTGTAAAGCAGAATTATCTTTACTCGTTTAGTAGGCTGGATTTTTAGTAAGAAAAAGAGACCTAACAGTTTAGCAATATAGATGTACCCACCATAAATTATATTTAACATCTGAGTAGTTTTCAGACTAAATCATTCAGTGCTACAGTAGAATATAGTGGACTTCTTGGTGAGTTCCCCATGAATTTTGTCTCAGTTCATTTGGGATGCTACAGCAAAATACCATAAACTTGGTGGCTTATAAATAACAGAAATTTATTTATACATAGGTCTAGAGACTGGGAAGTCCAAGCTGAAGGTGCTGGCAGATTCAGTGTCTATAAGGTTTCAGTTTCTGGTTCATAGATGGTGCCTTATAGATATGTCCTCATATAATGGAAAGAGGGAAGGCGGCTCTCTGGAGTCTCTTTTATAAGGGCACTAATCCCATCCATGAGGAGTCTGCTTTCATGCCCTAATTACTTCGCAAAAGCCCACCTCCTAATACCATCACTTTGGTGGTTAGGTTTCAATATGTGAATTTTAGTGGGACCCAAATATTCAGACCATAGCACCTTTCTTTATCAACCTCATTTTATTCTTATAAGGAAATGCTGAGAGGCAAGTAACTTTTACAGCTCTAAAATTTAAAAATTTTGAAGGCTGAATATGGATGCTACCTTTGGTAGTGGCAGCTTACATAATTCACACCAGTCCTCCCATGAAGAAAACAAACCAATCTTGGAAAAATAATTATTTAAAAACTATTTAAAGACATTGGAGAACAAACAGGAAAACACAGAACAAACAGGTCATAAAAAGTGAAGAACAGAAAGGTGATGTGGGTATTTTGTGGCCCCTTTTCCTCTGGGTTCTTTGCAGATTCTGCAGGGGTGGATGAAAGACCAACAGGCTGGGCAGTACAGCCCCACTGAGCTGGGCGAACAGCTATTGGTGTCCAGGGGGACCAGGGGAAGGGAGGAGCAAAACTCCTTCCTTTGGCAACAGAAGGTGGTGTATCATAGCATAGGGATGAACAAGAAGTAGCTATGGCTCTCTCAGATAGCTCAGTTTAGATTCACTTCAATTCATGGAAATTAGATTGAGGAGACTCCAATTGCTAGTGACTGTGGGTACCTGGCAGAAGCAAATATAAATCCCCCAGGAGGAAAATTATATAACCTTAGCCCTCAAATATTATTTCCACAAACAATTCTGCAAATCAAATGTCTCTATATAATAAAACATAATTTGGAAAATGAGAAGACAAAACAGCACAAAAAGATATAAACAGTAATGGTGGACAATAGAAAAAGGCCTGTAAAGATTCCTTCTATTGGACCTACAGAAAAGACTTTAAAATGTAGAACACTTAAAAAACATTGATCAAATGCTAAGGCATAAAGCCAGTGTCAAAAATTAAAATCATTCTTAGTATTTTCTTAAACCACATTGCCATTATGCTAGAAATTAATAACAGAAAGATAATTAGGTAATCTCCATATGCTTATAAAATAAGAAATACATTTTTAAATAGTTGGTAGGACAAGGAAGAAATTCTAAGGGAAACCAGATAACATTTTAAACTAATGGATAATAAAATAATACCTAATAAAACTTGTGAAATGAAGCTAAAGCACTGCTTGGAGGGAAATATATAGCTTTAACATAATATATTAGAAGCTGGGCATGGTGGCATGTCCCGTAGTCCCAGCTACTTTGGGAGGCTGATGTGGGAGGATTGCTTGAGCCCAGGAGTTCAAGGCTGCAGTGAGCTATGATCATATCACTGCACTCCAGCTTGGGTGAAAGAGTGTGACCCTGTCTTTAAATAAATAAATAAATTAATAATATATTAGAAAAGAAATGAGGCTGTCAAGAAATGAATAAGACAAAGAAGAAAAAACATAATAAATTAAACCACAGAATATAGGAGAAAAATGTAATAAAGATACAAGTAGAAATTAATTAAATAAAAATGAGCATACAATAAAGAATCTACAAATCCAAAAGTGGTGTGATTGTTGAGAGAGAGAGAGGGAGAGAGAGGGAGAGAGAGAGAGAGATAAAGGAAACATAAATAACCAATATTGGGAATGCAAAGGAAGATATCACTACAGATTCTGCTGATATTAAAAATTTAGAGCATAGAAGATGGCTGACTTGAGACATTGCTTGCCAGACTGTCCCAGAAGGTAGGTAGGGTTTCAGATGAAGGAAAGGGGAGAGAGACACAGTTCAGATGGAAAAAATAATTCTATACCCTGTTTGGAATCAGAAAAGAACCCAAATAGTCAAAGTGATCCTAAGCAAATAGAAGAAATCTGGAGGTATCACATTAATTGAATTCAAACTATACTACAAGGCTACAGTAACCAAAACAGCATGGGATTGGTACAAAAAGAGAGACATAGACCAATGAAACAAAATAAAGAACCCAGACATATAACCATCTACCTACAAGCAACTAACCTTTGACAAAGCAGACAACAATATACAAGAAAAGAGGGAAAAAAAGTCCTATTCAATAAGTAGTGTTGGGACAATTGGATAGCCACATGCAGAAGAATGACACAGGACCCCTACCTCTCACCACTCACAAAAATTAATTCAAGATTAGTAAAAGACTTAGATCGAAGGCATGAAACCCTAAGAAATGTAGGGGAAAATGTAGGTAAAACTCTTCTAAATATTGGCCTAGGCAAAAATTTATGAAAAGCACCCCCAATGGCCATCATGGCAATAGCAAAAATTAATGAATGGGATTTGATTAAACTTCAAAGCCTCTATACAACTGGGAAAACAATCAAAAGAGCAAGTAGACAACCTACAAAATGGGAGAAAATATTTGCAAGCTACACATCTGATAAAGGGCTAATAACATTGTACAATATAAGTATTTATAGGAGATATTGTTTTTGCCAAAAATCATATAAACAGATAAATATTTCCAAAACCACATTTCTAAAATGCTCTCTCCAAGCTTGGAATTATTTCAGAAATCTATTTCCTGCTTGCTTGTTATTAAGTGTGATTTCACTTTAAAAGGACAGATTGCATGTGTGTGTGTATTTTTTTTAAGAAAATATTTGCTAGATAGAAAGCACGTTGTCATTGCTAAAGAGGTCAACAATTTGAAACACTTGTGAAAGAAGTATGGGTAAATCATCTTAAGGTTTGAGAGCTTTTTCAATATGATATGTTGACCTAAGATAGTTGTTATACATTTCAAAAGTACTTCAGGGCTTCTTCATATTATTTCAAAACTCTATAATGATTCTTTCATGTAAATATCTTACTCTGTGACCAAAGACATTGTTCACATTCTATGACAATTAAAAAAGGTACACATCCTGACATAAGCAGAGAGAAGAAATGGTGATGGAGCCATTCTTTTCTTCACTGAACTACCTTTCCTCCTTGAGAATTACATGAGAACCACATGTGACATAGGTCTGACACATGGAACACATGATGAGCCAGCATCAATTCATTTATTACACACGAGTAAGTAAAGCTTAGCTTCTTTAAATGAAAGAATTCCATATAGTTTTTTATAACATATTGCTACATTCTGATGGATTGTTTTTACGTTTCCTGGTATGGTCTTACTCCACTTTTCAAGAAGTTGGCTTTTGGGAGGAGACTACTGCTGAAAACTCATTTCCTGTCTTCTTTCAGACTGTCTTCTAACACACTTTCTCCTTCATCCCTGTACTGCACATTTACCATGCATGGTATAATTTTTTCAAACTTCTTGTCTTCTCCAATAACTTGAATATCATTCAGCTTACCACCACCCAACTCCTGGCCAGTTCCCTTCTCCCTATTACTCTCTTTTACTGCATTTGGTGGACTCCCTTACTCATCTATCCATAAACTCCAACTTTTGACTTTTTCTTGAACTGCTATTTCTGACTTTAGCTGGTCAATATGTGCTGCTTCAACTTTCACTGCTTTCTGTCTCATCCACTCTATCGAAATTGTGTTTTAACCACTTCGGTACCAGCGTGGACTATAGTCAATAGCCACAGATGAACGCGCACAGCCCAGCGTAGACTATAGGCGACAGTCACAGATGAACACGCACAGCGACTTTAGCCGACAGCCGTGATATGAAGGCGCACAGCCGAGCGTCGACTTTAGCCGACAGCCGTGATATGACTTTTCTAATTTTTCATTTATCAAAATAAAATTGTGAACATTTAAAAATAATGTAATGAAAACATATATGTATATGTTACCTATTCTGATTTACATTACAAGTAAAGCTGCCTGTAAAGTAAAACAAGCTTTCAGTGCTTTAAAGCTTTCCTCATCACACAAGAGCAAAACAGATTCGTCATCAATGCACAGCACAAACTATTGTGCGGACTGTGAGTGCCGGCTGTGGGCAAGGTTTTGTGGCCGGTGAGTGCCGTACCGAAGTGGTTAATAGCTGGCCATTAATCTGATGACTATTCTTGGTTCCTGTAATCTTCTCCATAACATTGGTTAGGGTTGGCTACTTTCGAATGCTTTGGATCTGGTCTTTTATCACCTGCCAGCACATCGAATCTTATGTCCATAGACATATTGCAATGGACCCTCTTATATTTTTAATTTTTTTTTAGCAGCTTGTACTTCACTGTAAGATGCTAGTGGTTTTCAGTGTTCCTCCCCTAACACATTTCCCTTCAGTTTATATACCTACAAAGTAACTTGGTTAAAAAATGTTAATTATGATGGATTACTTATTGCATCACCATAAGAACTGCTTTCCACTGATAAATGATTTTAATTGTACTATTTCAGGCAAAATTGGAAAGGAACATAAGGACAGTGAATAAGCATATATAGTGTGAGTAGCAAGAAAGATGATTTGGTTTCTCAGATTATTGCCTACCAAATCAATGTAACAGAACTCTGCCAAGGAATAGTGTTTATAGTATGAAGACTAGAAAGAATGCAGAATTATGGGTCTGCCAGAGAGAGGTTAAGAATAAAGATTGCTAAAGATAGTATGGTAGATCTGGCCAGGATTGCTATGCTCAATCCCTCTGAATCCTCATGACATTGAAAATAATTGATTGCATGTATGCACACTGGTTTCGTTAAATGATTGCAATATGTCTATGGACACAAGATGCATAAAAACTATATATAGCCATGGCCAATGTAGTAAGATGATAGTGGTGGCATTGTAGGACTAAGCACAGAAACCCAGGAAAAATCCAAGTTATATACATGCTTACTAAAGGCAATTTTTTCAATCATTTGAATGATTGAAAAATTTGAATTTTTTCAATCATTTCAATTTAAATATTGAAAAAAATTTACAGTAATGATACTGCTGTTTTAGAGTGATGCTGTTTTTTTCCCAATGTTTATGACAATACATTATAACTTCCATAAGCTTCTTGTGCAAGGTCCCAATTTTTACCAAGCTTCCAATTTAGTCTCTGGGAGCACTTCATGGTGTCATCTGCTTAAAGATGATAGTTGTATTAGACGATGCTTGAACTCTCTGGACTTCAAGGATCTTTCCAACTCAAAGATACTATGTTTCTAAGCCACCTTTTCTTTTATTTTAAAGGAGTTGTAGTTTGATTATAGAATTTTTCCAGGCATATAAATTAATTTGAGGAGAGAAAAATAAAATCTAATTAGTATTTTATAATAGTTCTTAATGTGTGTAATTTTTATGTATGAGTATATAACATACTGAATGATATGATATACCTGTGAAATACAGAATATGACATATAATTGTGATTCTCCCCCCACTGTAAATATGCACAAGAGTGATTATTAATCCTGGAATTATTTGGTAAAATTTTTTCTACTGTGTCTTTACATATTGAAAATCTTATTAGCTATAGATGAGTCACTGCTAATGGGTTATCCTTGGAAATCTGCTATGCTATGTGAAGTTTTGAATGAACATCAGCCCATCTGTGTCTAGTAAATAAAGACAAATCAACATCTGGAATTGATTGCATTTTCTAAGAGGGCAGCAGTAATAAATTTGGTTTTAGGTATTAATGATTGATAAGGTCAGTTATCATTTTGACTCTCAAATTTGCTCTTTTAGAATTTTTCTGAGTTCAATGCCAATGTCTTTGCCTATATAACATTTATAAGATAATTTACTCTTCTGTAGTGCCAAGTGACATTCAGAGATGTATTACTATGTAAAAGAATTCTGATTGTCTCCCAAGTTCTTTCATTATAATTCTAAACAGACACAGAGAAAATAATCTTTCTGTATTCATGTCTTTGTAAACTGTACTTACCATATTTCAGTTGTAATTTAAATAATATTTTGAACACTTTTCAAAAACTGTGACTTCCCTAGTATTGCAGAATTGTTGGTGATAATGTGAGTAATTAATACTTGTTCTTTTACACAGACTGTATTCTTTCAACAAGATTTTCTCCTTATAAATTTACTAAAGAAATAATAAAAAAGCTTGGGGTCCGATTTGTAATACTTAAAATAGCTCATATAGAATATAAAATTTAATTGTTAATGTGATTAATATTCACAACCTTATTGGAAGTAAAGTGTAAAATAAATGAAAATCTGTTTTCTTTTATAATGACAATAAAATGGGATATATTCATTTGATGCATGATTATTTAAATGTGTTTTTATATGCCTGTCATTAAAAACACATGAGTTTTTATACTTTGACATATCAAAACATTTGCAACGCAATGGAGTTAATATTATACGATGCAAAAGTAGCAAAATAGCTTTCTGAAATTTATATTTAATTCTCTTTTAGTTTGTTTAAAATATGGCAGGCACCAGGCATTTTGGAGAAATGACCTGCAAAGTGTGCAAGCACCAAAGCAGATAATATGTCATCACCCAAAGCTGTGGAAATCTAGAAAATATTCATGAACACAAGCTTTACTTCAAGTCAAGCAGATTAAAGATTTATATGAGTATTGGGTAAGGAATTCTCAACTATACCTAACAGAAAACCTTGTATTAAACTAGTTCAAAGCATGAATAATTTCATTATCATATAGAGTGAAAATCCAGAGGTAGGGAGTGCCCCAAACATAGTATGATTAGTGATGTTACTGGAACCTAGGATCTTTTGACCTATCTGATAAGCCATCTTCAACACCAGCTTCATTTTTTGGCTGACTCCTCCTTTGTGGTTGTAAGACGGTTCTTGTGGCATTCTGGGATATTTGCTGTCTTTTTGCATGTTTGGCATGGGAGAGTGAGAAAAATATATCTTTTCCAAACCTGAAACATAAATCCATCAAGTTTTGTCACATACTCATGCTTGGATGAATAATATATTTCATGAGACTATCCTGAGATAAGTTTAGACAAAATAGGATCAGACCAAACCTAGGAATTGGAAATGGTTCACCTTCCTGGAAACTCATGGCCGAGTGGGTAAGGTGGGACACGTGAACAAAATCAGGCTTCAGCTAGGAAGGAGGAAGTGAAAAGATGGGCAGATAATAAACAGCACCTGCTAGTACCTACTGCAGTAACTATTTAGAAAAGTTGAAGGAAATAAGGGAATATTAATGAGCACCATGAGGGGTTACGACAATTATATTTTTGGTGAAATAGTAAAAATATTATGAGACCCATGTTGTTTTTGTAAAATCTAAAAACATTAACAGAAAGCATTTATTAAAATCTTTGATGCCTGAGGGTTAGGGATGTCCTCATGTATTGGCCCAGGGAAATTTAAGGTATCTGACAGAGGGTTTGGCGTGAATTTGTGCTATAAGGTCATAGATGGCTTTTGAGTTTATTTATATCGCCTGTATGATCTATCTTCCTGCTTGCTCCGTGTATGTTAACTCATCTAATCCTCACAGGGACCTGAAGAGGTAGTTACTGTATTATCATCTCCGTTTTACAGATGAGGAAACAGACAGAGGTTAAGTGACTTGCCCAATTGGTGAAGCTGGACTTTAAATGGAGCAGTCTAGCTCCCAATCCATGTTCCAAACTACAACCTTATGTTCCTTAGGGTTCTAATATAAAAGAAGAGCAGAATGACCCCAAATACCTCTTCTCTGGAGTTAACTTCAGATGGATTTCTCATTCGTATGCAGGAATCGGCTTGGGTTTGGAGTAGATAGCCCAGTGGGATTCACAACTGAAGCCAGTGCCATGCATCTGGATAGAAGAAGAATCTAGAACCATGCAAATACAAGCTAGCCAGGCCCAAGGTGACCTTCTATTTGGAAAAATAATGCCTTCTCAGAGTGATAAACTGTTCACTTTCATGAGTGTATTCAAAATAGTCACAATATAGAAGAAATTGAGCATTATTTTTGAGCAGTGAAGTTCTATGCTTACAGATAATTGACAGTCAAGAAAAACACAGGGAGATAGAATAAGTCAGAATAAATGCATTTGAAATACAAAACACATCTTTTAGCAGGTTTGTTATTCATTTTGTTAAAATGCTTGTAAGCTGTCACAAAGTGGTTGCATAGATGTTAACAGAACAACCATGAGAGCCAGACTATGTAGGTTTAAATCTTGAATCTACCAACCTACTGGCTATATGATAGCAAGCAAGATAGTTAACCTCTCTGTGCCTCAGTCTCTCCATCTGTAAAATGGGGGTACTATTAATGTAGCTGGCTCTATGAACAAATTTCAATGACCCCATATGTCTTTTTGTAATCTGCTCCCTTAAGTAACCTTTTGAACTTTTTGAGTTGTTTCCCAACATTGACAGAATTTTTACAAACAAAGCAGTTGATATTCTGAGGGCCCCTGAGCAAGGTTCCTGAGGCCAAGAATCACTATCTCCCATGACCTGCCCCAATGCATGTGGCCCCTCCTTACAAAGCCCATGACCTCTGTTGGTCGGAGATATAGATTTGAGACTTTTTCTCCCATTTTCCCGATAGATGTCTTTACATTAAAATTCTTTTCTTCCTTGGCAACCCTTGTTGTCTCAATAATTGTTTTTTTGTGCAGCAAGCAACTGGCTATGGGCTGAAACTCCTTGCAGTTTTTATAACATTAACACTCTCACACAGGAGTGCTTTGAGAATTAAATGTATACATTTTAAAGTGTTTAGTATAGTAGTTGGTATACAGTAAATGCTATAGAAGTGTTTGCTGTGATTCTTAATAATTGTTTTATCTTCCATATAAGTTAAGTGGGTGTTATCCTGCCATTTCTACAATAATTTTATAAGAACAGTTTGGATTTTAATAATTTCTTATTCGAGGAAAGAACAACATAGTATGATATTAGAGAAAAAGTCTACAATTCGTCAGTGGTAAAATTTTGCCTTTTAAAAAAATCTTGTTCCATAAACTGTATTCTGTTTGTTTTGACAGAATGAAATGGTTTGCCATTTCATTAGTGGCCTAAAAATAAAAATATAAGTGGCTGAAAAGCAAGTGCTTTCACTTTCTTTTAGGGAGATATAAAGGTTAAGTTTCTGTGATTTAAAAGGAAGAGAGATTTAAATTAGAGCTAGAGGGAGTTGATTTACTACCTACTCTTCTGGTAATACCTTCAAATCCCCTCTTCATTTGTACCCAAGATCATTGTTGTTCATTTATCTAAGTGCATAATTTTTTTTAATAAATTAAAAATATTTTCAGACTGAGTAATGCAGCAAAACTGAAATTTAATAGAAGCTGATTTTATATTCTGTTTATTTGATATTTAGAGTAAATTCTTACTGGTGATTTGTGAATTGATTTTTACTTTTTATTTTTAGAAAATATATTAGTTTTGTGAGAACAAATATAATAGGGAAAGGATGCACCTTTAAATAAATGCTATTGGATCAATTTGGTATTCATATAAGAATTATACATGACCCCATTTAACACTACATTCATGATCAATTATAGGTGAATTGTGGATTATATATGTCCTATATGAAACAATAAAATAAAAATTCTAGAAGATAATCTAGGAGAATATTTTCAGGAATTTGAGGGAGAGAAATATTTCTCAAACAGAAACAAAAAGTACTAATCATAAAGTAAAAGGTTTATGAATTGGATTTCATTAAAATTAAAAACTTTTTCTTATCAAAAGACACTATTAAAAGAGTGAAAATGTAAGGTATAGAGTGGGAGAAGATACCTGCAATAGCGTATCTGTCAAAGAATTTATGTACAGAATATATAAAGATTTTCCATTAATTAATATGATGACAGACAACTCAAAGAAAAACACTTGAATAAGCACTTCATTTAAGAGGACATCCAGTTGACTTCTAAGCATACAAAAAGGTGTCAAACATTATTAGTTATCATGAAAGTGAAAATTGAAAGCATAATGAAATACCGCTTTGTACCTACTCAAATGGCAAAATAAAGAAGAACAAAAACTACCAAGTACTGGCAAACATATTTGCAACTAGAACTCTCATTCACAATTGGAAGGAGTATAAATTAGTACAACCATGTTGGAAAACTTTTTGGTTTATCTTGTAGAGGTGAACATTCACAAGCTCTATGAGCTATCAGTTCTACCTTTAAAAAAAGGAAATTCACTCCTACTTGAAAGAAATACGTACAAATGTTTTCTAAAAATACATTTACTACAATGGTCATAACATCATTACCCACAACAATTTCAATCTGGACACGATCATTTTGTCCATCAACATATTCATATACATATATATGAAATACTATCTAGCAATGAAAATGAACAAATTACTGCTACATGCAACAACATGAATGAATCTCACAAACATAATGTTGAATGAAAGAAGCCAGACACAGAATAGTTCATACTCTATAATTCTGTCCATGTGACGTTTTAAAGGCCAAAACTAATCTGTGGTGATAGAAATTAAGAGAGTGATTTCCTTTATGGGAGTGACATGTTTAGGAATGGGTGTGAGGAATGCTACTGAGTTTGCTAATAATGTTCATCATATATTAGTCTAGATGGAGCTATATTGTGTATTTATGTTTGAAGTGTTTATAAAGCTATACACTTAAAATTTATGTACTATAGTTTATATTACCTTTCAATAAAAAGATTTAAAATCTACAGTGCTAGCGTACTTAAAACCAAAAAGAATTCCTCAAACAACACACACTTCGCTAGTATCAAAAGTTATCCATGAGCTTAAGGGAAATACCAATGGCTCGTTTTCAAGATTGATGTTTCTATAGGACAAAAGAAGGTTTGGAAATTCCTGTATAGATTGCTCTGATTGGTATAATTCAAGGCTTCAAATAGCTATGGAGCATCTGCATTGAGCCTATCATTTTCCTAGGGCTATAGATATCGTTTTTAGATGATAAGATATTCAGAAATGATTTAGAATTAGTAGAATTTTCAGAATAACAAAGATAATAGTTTATGTACTCATCTACCTAGTCAGCGTAGAGTGAAATTCTATTTATTTATTTACACTGGAGTGAGTAAAATTCTTGTATGTCAGCTGAAGAAGGCTACAGCTACTGTAATTTTTCAGCCTAACTGGCAAATATGGCAAATGTTGCTGTCAGGGCAACCAAAACCCTTTTTCTTTGATGGTCTAGTATCTGGCTAAGGATTGGTATTAATAAATGAATGGGATTAATTTGGATTTTGATGTGTGTGAAGAAACAAGGCGATAATCAAGTCTGAGTGAGAAGACATAGACCTGTCTTTGTGTTTTGGATTATTGGAGTAGGAGCCCTGGGCAGATGGGAGGGGAGTTTATCTGGAAGTCATACAATCTAAGGATAAACTGCTATAATATCTTAGGCAGTGAATTTACTAAGCTAGGAAATTTGTAAAATATCTTACTATCATAAGGCTAATTTAATAAGTTACTTTGGAAAAGCTAAGCCAGTAAGGATTTTATTTGAACTGCATAAAACATTGATTTTTAGAATGTCCTTGACATATAATTAGACAAAATATGTCACTTCTCTAAGATAAGTAACAAAAAGTTTTCTTTCCAAGAAGATAAGCATTAGATTGGTGGAATTTCTGTGTATAAAATGTCATTCCCATCATTAGAGCATGGGATCAATTAATATGAATTAAATTACACCTGCTTTGATTGTCACAACCGTTCGTTTAATATGTCAGTATGCCATCTTCTTGCTTGGACAGATTTCAAAGCATTTTAGTTTTGGTTATGGGCACTGGCTACAAATCTGGTAAATAATCTTAGCAAAATATATCCAGATAAATAATAGACAAAAATGCATTTACTATAGCTGGCCTGAGTTTCATATGCAAAAAAGCATGTCCTATCTTCACCTACAAAGTAACGGTTGAGTGTGTCATTTCAGCAAATTGGACAGTAAATTTTAAGACCTCTACCTTCTACCATCATCTGTGGACCTCAGTGCTCCTCAGCAAAGTCAAGTGCTTCCTTTTTGTCAAAAACAATATGAGGCTTACCTACAGTTACTTACAACTGATGTTTTTCCATTTACAGTACCATGCAATTTATAAACACATTGGTAATACCTTATTATTGTGAATATTCATTTGAAAAATGCTCGTAAGTCACAGAAAATGAATGGAGATATACAGGCTGTAGTAGAAGGCTCTTGGGTGTAGTTCCTCAGTCCCCTGCCCAAGCCTACATCCTTACTGCTTCAGCATTCTAGAACTTTCCCACATGTTGTGACTTCTACACAAAACAGGAAGAGGTAAGAAACTAAACTCCAAAAGAGTTCTCAGCCATTCTTAGCAGAGCAACGTATCAGGGAAGAGTTTGAGTGTAGGATCACATGTGGCTAGGTTCAAATCTCAGCTCCAATAAATACTTGCTGTGAAGTCTTGAGCAAGTTGTTTAACTCCTCAGAGCCCCAGTTTTCCCATCTACACAACCTTTCTCATAAGTTCCACCATGAGAATTGAATAGGATAAAGTATGCAAAGCCATCAATACAGGGTTGGCATTTAATGAGTACTTAGTAAGTGGCTGGCTACCTGGGATGAAATCCTGGGTGCACAATTTACTGTGTGTGTGACCTTGGGCAATCCCCAAACTTCGCTAAGAGGTGGGTTTCTTATCTGTTAAATGAAGTGACCTAACAGGACCTACTTTCAGGACTGTTGGGAGCAATTAAGGAGATAACATTCAGCTCTCCCCAGGCTACCATAACCATAGAAAAGACTGACTAAGTGTTAGCTACAATAATTATTCTGCCTATACTTTTCCTTAAAGTAAGTAACACAACATATAAAGTAGGCTACTATTCAGGGCCAGGTACAGTGGCTCAGTTTGTAATCCCAGCATTTTAGGAGGCGGAGATGAGAGGATAGCTTGAGGCTAGGAGTTCAAAACCAGCCTGTGCAACAAAGCAAGATCCTGACTCTACAAAAAATTTAAAACATGAGCTGGGTATGGTGTAGGCCTGTAGTCCCAGCTACTTTGGGGGCTGAGGCAGGAGGATCACTTAAGCCCAGGAGTTCAAGGTGACAGTGAGCTATGATTGGGCCACTACACTCCAGCCTGGGCAATAGAGTGAGACCTTATCTCTAAAGAGAATAAAACAAAACAAAGTAGACTATTAATTATTTTCTCTCATTCCTCATCCCTTACCCAACAAGCTCTGAGAATAGCATTGATAATAATAATAATGATGGGATATGGTTTACAAACTTTCTGTAAACCTGGCTTTTGACCTTAGGAAAACTACTTAACTTCTCATCGCCTTTACTTTCTCATCTGTGTACTAGGGAAAATAGCACCTATTTCTTAAGGCTATTGTAAAGAACAAATATTAAGGAATAAAAGGTAAAGCTCATAGAACAGGATTTGGTGTACAGTAAGTACCTTACTAATATTAGCTCTAAAAACTGTTTTCACATATATAATCTCATTTGACTGTGGCAGGTGTTTCTCTAGGCAAGACTCTTCGGTAGATATTTTAATACTAAGACATAGTGAACCTTTTAAAAAACCTACACAAATAGAGGTCAATCTAGGCCACCTAAACATTTCTCTTGAACTGGTTTTGGCATGCACAAGTCAGTGTGATTTGGGGGGTGCTGAACAGTCCTCCTGCCTAAACATGAACCTTCTCCACCTATCTGTCAGGCCTCAAAGTCAATAACAATGCAAGTACTTCTGGGGCAGCTCCAGTTTAAACCACATCAATCATTAATACTTGAGCGTAGATGAATTTATTAGGACATCTCCTGAAAGTTCTGACAGGAGACATGGGGGGTTTGGATAAAGCAAAGCAATTTGAGAGCCTGAAGACAAAGCATCCCAGTGCCTAAAGAGGGAGACAAGGACACTACAAAGGGAAAGGACCTAAATCGGGAAGCTTAGAATGTTAGATGACACATGTCACTTACTTAGCATGTTTGCCTGTGGCTGACCCCAAATGTCATCTCCTTCCTGATGGACAGACTCCCTAACTGTGTTGGCAGCTGCTCTGAGGGTGTTTTGGCTCCCTCACTACAGAAAATGTGGTCTCATTGTATCCCAGACCCTTGAGATGAGATATGTGCTATGCCATCGAAAGCTAAATGTGCTTAATTAATTTCTGATACCATGTCATCAGACAAAAACTGCAATTCAAAAATAAATCTTAAGTGAAATGAAGGTGACAAGTAGACCTGCTGTGCTTTGGATATATCACTTAAAATTCTCATCCATTCAACTCTAAGAATTGCTTGGAAAATAGAAAAAACTTCCAATGCTACCTTTATATGTCCTGACTCAAGAGCTCCAGATTTTTCACTGGACAAGTGGGTAATGCTGTGCTAGAGCACAGTGTGCCTTCAACAAGTGGCTGTCACCTTGCAAGTCAACATGAAGGTCATCATGGAAAGTTGCATTTGTTTTGTTTTGGCTGTTGTAGAAGAATCCAAAGAACTAGGTATAGTTTTTCCTATCTCTGTGTTTGCTATACCCTCAGAAGATGACCTCTATTTAGATTCTAGCTGGAGAGGAGGACCACTAGAGAGGAAGAAGATGAGAGTAAGGAGAGAAAAGGCAAAGGTGGTTGGCATAAGGAAAAAGTGTAAGTGTCCCCAAGACTGAGAAAGGACCAGATATTTAGAGTGTTTCATTTCAGATCACGTGTACGGTGTCCTGGATGGGAGGTGACTGTGTGTCTAAGGTTGGGGCCAGCACAAAGGACCCCTGGGATCAGGAACAGTGGACACAGCGAAAGGCAAAGCGCAGGACCCAACAGCAGCACTGGTAGCAGGAAGAGTGAGAATATTGAACCAAACACTAAGCTGCAGGCCCTGTCTTCATTTTCTAGGTATCATAAAAGTTCCCCAAATTTTTATGAGGCCCTAGGGAGGGAGGAGCTCCCCCAAACATGACTGGGATTAGATTTTTCCACAGTGTGTTAAATGAACTCAGGGGCATATTTAATTTGATTTAAAGAATAGAGTGATCTTTCTTTGCACCTAAGTGTTGTGAAATAGGTCCCTTCCTATGTTCTGTGAGAACAAGATCCATGTGTCTTTTATGACTATATTGACATTGAATGGCAGAATACCTGGTATATGGACTCTCAACAAATATTAAGCATATTTTTTGAGAATAAGTGGAATAACTAAGTGGAAATTTTGTAAAATTTAAAAGACTCAGTTGAATCCAAATTTTGGTTCTGATACTTCTTGGGTGAAGCTTTGGTGTAGGAAAGAATTTCTCAACCTTGGCACTACAGTACTGACATTTTTATCTAGATACTTTGTGTGTGTGTGTGTGTGTGTGTATGTGTGTGAAAGTCTTTCTGTATGTCCTAGAATGTTTATCAGCATCCTTGGTCTCTGCTCAGATTGTGTAGGAAAAAAATCAAACATCAGAAAATTAGAGTTGAATTTTGTATGTGAAGTTGGTTTTCCACAAGTGATTTCTTTGAAACTGAGGTGGTTGTTATATGAGACTATGTGGTTTTCTGAGGTCACCTGTCAAATAACCTTATAACTGAGTTTTGTGTGTATGGATTTTGCTGATATGAGGCAGTGATAATTTAAAAAGAACATTGGACTCAGATTTGTAAGATTGAGGATTGAATTCTGGCGTTGCTACTTAACCACTTTTGTGACTTCTAACTTTTAACTTTTCCGTCTCTCAATTTTCTTGTCTGTATTTGGGAAATAATTAAAAATACTTCACAAATATTTGTGAAAATAAAATTACATGAAAATGCCTATTCATTCATTCATTTTTTTGCCTACATTGATTATTCCTATTATGCACTGCATATCTTTTAAAATACAAATGTCCCTGAGAATAGTGACTAAAGATGAGAAGGCATATGAATAACGATCTAAGGGCGAGGAGACCAAAACTAAATTTCTCCTCCTTACTTATAGTTCAACTGTGGATATGGGTACATACATGGAACAAATATTTGCCAAACAGCCATAGCTGAAAGATCTTTCCATGTTTAGACTTGTTAGGAAAGTTCAAAGGTTGAATAATCTAGATTCAGAGTAGATAAGTCTAGAAATCATGAGCATAGTCTTGGAGGCAGAGAGAGGCCTGACTTGGTGGAGATGATATTTTAACAGACAAGAAAGTATCCTGATCATTTTCCAGTGCTCTCTGGCCAAGCAAGGACTTCTGGCTAGGCGAGATCCCCAGTATTTTGGAATCTTGACTCTGTCAGCGAAGGTATGGGGTGGACCTGGGAAGACACCAATTTCTGTGCTAAGCAGGTCTTGGCATTCTGATGAAGAAGAAAGTAGGTATAGTTCTATGTCACCAACCTTGGGGATGTCTTCCGTAGTCTTACCGGAAATTTAAATACTGAAAACTTGATAATGAATGAACAACTGCTAAAGTATAGATTTGGGGTTACATTTATTTTGTTTTACATATTGATTTATGGTCCTGGTGAACTTTCAGGAGACATATAGTCTTGTACAGCAATATATTTCATCCTATATTTTTCTTCGATCTTGCAATTCAGTTAAGTCCTTTATTCTAATAAGTTAAAATAAAAATTAGAAATATTCAAAGCCTAATCTGTAGCTTGAAAATTATGGTCTGGGAAATAATTGTATAACTACCTTGTCACACCTAGAACTGTCCAGTAATGTAAGCACCTCTCTCTATTGAGATTTGAAAAAAATAAATTGGAGGGATGGCTCACCATACCAGCTCACAGTAGCAAGGCTGGTCCATCAGAATCACCTGAGGAAGCTTTAAAACTATTGCACTCCCTGGAGAGATTCTGATTTAATAGATCTTGGGTGAGACCCAGTAATCTTTATTTATTTTTTTACTTAAAAACATCTCCCAGGTAATTTTTAATGCACAGTATGTTTTTTTGAAAAGTACTAAAAAAGAAAATTTTAGATGCTTAGAAATTTTCCTTTACACTGTATTTGATGTTTCTTAAATGGCCCAGTGAAACTTTAACAAGTTTTTAGACTAGTTGCTTTAGAACTTAAATTTCTTCATGGCAGTTTTATTTTTCTTATGTACCTGAGAAAGCAACCATATTCATTTGTTGGAATATAAATCCATAAACCTCAAAGCAGGGAGTTAGGTTCTGTGCTTCACATTTATGACTCTGCTTCACCTAATAAAATGCCTCTGCTATGATTATAATCCCTTCATCCATAGGCAAAGGATTCTCTGCAGGTTTGAATGTTGAATTTTACATTCCTATTTTGGGCTCATTTTGTTCATCCTTGTTATGGTGCAAGAACCATCTGCCTGCAGGAGTGTGTAAGCACGAGGTACCACCTGCACTTTCAGTGGCAACTCTTTCCCTTCCTCTGGTAAATACAAAGTGGCAGAAAGGGGTTTATATAATAAGTACTGCCATGACTCTCCCCTGAATGTCTATTTTGGGTCATCCCACTCATATAGCTGAATGATTATGATAAAATGAAAAGATCATGAACTTTAGATCTGGATTTGAATTCAAGCTTTGTTGTCTCATTCATTGGACAGACATCTTCTGAGTGTTTACTATCTGCACGCAGAGGCTGTTGAATACATGAGACTGTGTTTCAAGTAACTCATAGGCTTGCTTCTGGGAAACAGACAACTAAGCAATTATTATACAGGGTGATAATTGTCAGAAGACAGAGAAGCACAGTCTGAAGAGGGAGATGTAACATAAATTTGGTGTTGGGAGTGGGCCTAGATGGGAGGATATTGGAACTTTTAGAGAGTCTTCCTGAAGAAGGTTTGGTCTTAGTGTAAATTCCAAAGAAATTTTTAGCTAAGTGAGAGGGAGTGTGGTGTATTTTGGTCCACACAAAAATGTGTGTGGTATATTAAGGAAAGGCAAGTAGCTTAGAATCAATGAAGAAAAGGGATGTGAAGAGAAAAGGGATAACAGGCCAGCCTAGAGAACTTGGCAGAAGCTACATTGTTAAAGCTGGTGGACTGTTCTGAAGGCAATGGAGCGTGATTAAGTGGGAGTGACACAATCAGATTTGCATCTTAGGTCTCTCTGAGAAGGAATACGACTGTTAGCAGGTTGTTGGGGTAACTCATACTACAGAGGCAGTGGTGCTGGTGATGGTAGTGAGGAAAGGGATTTTAGAGTTATTTAGGAAGTTACCTTGATTGGACTTTTATCCTTAATCACAGGCATGTGTAAAGGAGAGGTACTAAATTAGGCTGCCCTGCAGTTTTCTGGCTCAAGAAACTGGGTGAATGGAATTGTCCTTCCCCAATTTAGTGAGCAGAGGAAGAGGAACGCTTTTGAGTGAGGGTGTTCTAAATCCACTGCTCTTTGAAAGGCTTTTTTTCAAAGACTTACTGTAAGCCATCAGATGGCATGAGCTGAATTTTCCATGTATCGTATTGCTAAAAGCAAAAATAACATTGACTCGTAATCACTGAAGCAAAATGTATTAAGATTATGCAGATTAGATGTGATGCAGCAGAAATATACTATGTAGCAAATTGCTTCTAATATAATGCCTTTTTTTTATGCCACTGCTTATGAAATTGGAAACTTAGGAAATTGGCTGAAGAAGAAATTATTAACAGAAAGAGAAGACTGGTGCAAGTAGATGCACCTTCCAACCTGGGAATTTTCTCAGGGATGTGTATGAATTAGTTGCAAAATGTCCATGAATTAAAGGTTGCCACAAGTCCATTGACAAATCTGAGCAGATACAAAGGCCTGCCCAATTTCTAGCAAGCTAAGAAGTAGTCTGTGAAGTCAGTTTGGGGCTTGGCATCAGACAGCTTGGAAAGTCTGGGATTTTGACCCTTAGCAGGATCACAAGTGGGTATGAGCCATACTAGGGTAGATAGCTGATAGATAATGTTACATATATGAGGCCTGTGCCCTTATCTTCATCAGTGACCTTATCCTAGCATTGCTTCTGGGAGCCATATTGATTTTCCAGATTATAGGGGCCCAGAGTTTAGTGCAAACATTGAAGATATGTAGGCTTAGGGAGAGATTCAAGGGGCAATTGAGAATATAGGTCTAAAGTTCAAGATGACTGGGCTAGGTATTTAGGGAGACTTACATATGTCTTTTGAATCTTACATTGACTATTTTTGAAATTTTGGACTCAACTTTTTTTCTCAGTGTTTTAAATAATAGACCATCATCTACCAAATATAATGTTATAAAGTCCTTTGAAATGCCACTATAGTTTTACTATTTTAAGTCCAAATATAGTTAAGCTAAGAAGCACTAATACTTGCATTTGTAAAGCCCTTATAGATTTTTATGTTGTATAGGCAATAAAATTCTCATGTAACTGAACTATTTTGCAAGTTGAGAAGCTTAGTTATGTGAGGCACGAGGGTTGCTTGAGCCCAGGAGTTTGAGGTTGCTGTGAGCTAGGCTAAAGCCACGGGACCCTATCCCAGGCAACAGAGTGAGACTCTGTCTCATAAAAAGAGAGAGAGAGAGAGAGAGAGAGAGAGAGAGAGAGAGAGAGAGAGAGAGAGGAGCTTAATTATGTAGAAGATCAAACATTTTCAAAGTCTTAATTACCTTGAAATGTTTGTAGAGTTTAAATACTGCTTAGTAAACCTTTACATATGTAGGCACTATGTTTTGTGTTATATATAATCAAGCAAAAAAAGATATAGCCTAATCTTCTAGAAGTTTACAGTCCAATAAGTAGAAAAGATAAGACAAACAGAGAGATGAATATTCCAAATGAAAAGATATGAGGGAGATGTCACATGTGCCAATATAGCAAACCAAATTGTTATATGTAGGCCACTTGGTACCAAATATTACTAACATAAACAGGAAATTTACATGTGGCATCTCAATCTTGTTAATTAATGATTGATAGATAAAAGAGGCATTTATTAATTTTTTTACTCTGATATAATTTCAAAATTTAAACAGATCTATTGTAAATATTCATAATGAAAATAACAAGACTAAAACAGAGCAAAAAGCCCAACATCATGGTTTCCACTTTCAGTCTATCTTTACTTTATTCTTACATCCCCGTGAGCAAATGATATTGCAACCTTTTAGGTTGAACTTTAACTAAATTTTAGCTGACAACTGGTAAAACACTTTTGAGAGTTAACACTTCTTGAGAGTTCCCAGTCGAACTTCTCCCTCCCAACTAAGGGCCTGAACGGAAAGACCTTTATTTAATGTTGACTTATATCCTGGCAGCTTTGCCAGCAATGTGAAGATTATCATTTCCTTTTCAGGACAGGCCTAATAATGGGAGATTGGTAGTACAATTTATACAAATAAAGGTTTATCATTTTGATAAGAACAATTTCTTCAGTTCTTTTAGAGACCATGCAATGACTTTATTCCCAATTCCTCTTCATTTTTTATGCTTTTAATTCTTTTTTTATTTTTTTTATTTTTTTTTTATTCCATC
>VBSM01002616.1:29993586-30041054 GCA_008086735.1 Cheirogaleus medius | reverse complement strand
GCAGTCCCACCAGCAGTGTAAGAGTGTTCCTGTCTCTCCGCACCCTCGCCAGCACAAAATGCCACTTCTTTATTAAAACTTTCCCCAATCTTTCCTTTCTAGAGGGAATTTTATCCTCCTCTATATTCACAGCATTTTTCCTGGTTATGATGCCCTCTGCCGTTATTATAGTTATGGTTTTGTTGTATGTTTTCTATAACCATCCACATCTGATTTATTTATATATGACCCAGAGGTGGTAGCATCTGTAGAAACTCAACAATATTTATTAAATGAATAATTGAATGAATTCTTAGTTTCACCAGATGAAAGCAGGAGAGAATTTATTGGTATCTATTTAAAAAGCCACTGTCGTTTATGTAAAATTTAGCTTATAGAAGGTATAAATGTATTTTTCCCCTCATTCTTTATGTGTGTGTGTGCACATACATGCATGCATGACTATTTTGAATAGTTTTATTTGATTTATAAAGATTGAGTAATTTCAAATTCAGGTCAAAATATTTCTGTGATGGCAGCCTGCATTTTCAAGGGAGATGTACTTCTGCTGCTCAAAGTGAAAATTTCTAAATCTCTGTATCTTGTGAGAAATGAGAAAGTCCTTCCTTAAGGTAGTTTACTTTTCTTTTTGCTGGTAATATAACAAAATGGTTAAGATCTTAGGCTCTGGAGTAAGACAGAAAGGTTGAAATTTCCACTCTGCCCCTTTGGGTTACTCTATTTCTATAATCTTAATTTCTTATTTATAAAATTAGGAAAATATTTGTGATTACTTTATAGGATTGTTTTGAGGATTAAATAAGATGTAAAGTGCTAAGCAAAGTACCTGGACCAGGGAAAAAACTGTGTTAATGTTGGCTATAATGACACCAGCAGAACTCTGTGTCTAATTCCCACTTTTCTGGAAACTTCTTGTTTCCACCTTAATACATGTGGTTACTTCTATGTTCGTTCAATGTATCCTTAGCCTTTGGTCATAGTCAATGAGCTTAGAAATGAACTTTATCCTAAGCTAGGTCAATATGAGTTTCTTCTTTGGGACTGTGCATTTGAGACCAAGAGAATTATTTTTTTTCTCATGTTGAGTTGCTAGCTCTATAATGTAGACATGGGCTACAGTATCATATGGATTTTGCATATCACCTAGAGAACAAGAGAAGTTAGTCTTCAGCAAGAAAAAGAAAAAAAATGGCAGCTTGATGGACCCTGAAGCCCTCAATGGACATTGTAAGGGAATCAAAAGAAGGCATAAGTAGCCAGGTGCAGTAGTGTGCACCTGTAGTCCCAACTACTTGGGAGGCTGAGGCTTAAGGATTGCTTGAGTTCAGAGCCCAGGAGTTTGAAGCCAGCCCAGGTGAGACCCTGTCTCAAAAAAAAAAAAAGTGAAAAAGAAGACATAAATACATATAAAAATACACAGAGAGAAAAGAAAATAGATCTTCCACTTCTAGAACAAGATGGAGGAGTTATATTTCTTCTTATTCCCCTCACCAAGTATAGCTAAACACTCTGGACATTATATATAAATATTCCAAGAAGACTTTGAGAGAAGGAGAGAAGACAGACTGGCTCAGTATCTTAGGACTCTAGGTAAGACACAGCGATGAGTTTCCTGGGTTTTCTTCTTGCCTCATATATGCTCATATTTTTGTGTGCTGAACAAGTCAGCAACCCAGAAATAGGAGTGATCAGACAAAAAGAAAAACCTAAGAAAAGCCTGTCTTCTCTGGGCAAAACCAAAAAAGAGGTAGCATACCAATACAGAAAAGTTGTAGACAACAATCACTGTAGTATAAGCAACCATCATAGAAAAAGCATGGCCTCTCCCACACCCCCAACAGCAGAGGTGCAGTGGGAAGCCTATAATTCCACCCTTGACCAGCTGTAATGAAGTCCCTCCCCTGCTTGGTGTATTTCCTAGAAGGCCGAGAGGGAGCCGACACTTTAATCTCTGGCAATATCAGTAGAGCCTGGACTTTCATTCCTATCCAGAAGTAACGAGCTGCCCCCTCTCTCCCTACTGTGGCAATGTTAGCAAAGGGTGAGTGGGAAGCTGAGATTTTCACCTCCTTTCAGGGGTGACAAAGCGAACCCCCCATAGAGTCATCAGATACTTAATGGGGAGCCAGAACTCCCATCTATACCCAGTGGCAACAAGGAACCCTTCTCCCTGCTCCCCAGGTATAAAGTAAGGCTGAGTAGGGAACTTGGGCTTCTACATTTCTATTCCCACCTGGCAGTAATGTGGTGTAAGGCCTAAAATTAAGGCCCGATATTGTGTTGCCTCAATGTTTGGTGAAACCAGAAGGGTCTTATCTGGCCTAACCACAAGTTCCCCTCACCACTGTTCCCCTGAAGATAAGGTCCCCTACCGGAACAATCCTCCTTATCAAGTGGATCAGATACAGTTTCTGCTTACCTTTGAGTTGTGGGTTTCGGTTTCCTGCCGGCTTTTGGAATTATTGAAGCAAGCCAATCATATCCTCTCACAGGAACCAAAGGGCACCTCACCCTTTTGATACTACCAAGCTTGCCTACTATAATCCCTCATTGTTCACTCTGATCTTGAATGCAACCCCCCACCCCGTGACCTGGTGTAGAGTGCTGTGTGGTGTCTGTGAAGTCCTTCTTCCCTGGGCTGTGAGTATATGTGATTTACAAACTGCTGCCAGTCTCCTTTGTCCAATGTTGAGTGTCATGTGCTTAGCCATCTCTATAGCTCTAGAGCAGGAGTCCCTCACTTATCAATGAGGTGAATGGGAGGTCATTAAGACAGGAACAAAACAGAATCATCCCACCTCCACTGGAGCAGTGTAAAAACAAAACAAAACAAAACAAAACAACCCCTCAAAAAACAGTTAAAACCAAAAGTTTAACTGAGATCCGAAGTCTCATAGCATAACACACAAATGTCCAAGTTTCTATGAAAAGCAACTCATCATTCCAAAAACCAGGAAGATTGCAAATGGAATGAAAAAGACAATCTGTAAATGCCAACGCTGTGATGATACAGATGGTAGAATTATCTGATAGGATTTTAAAGCAGCCATCATAAAAATGCTTCAGCAAATACAAACGTACTTGAAACAAATAAAGAAATAGAAAATCTTAGCAAAGAAATAAATAAAATTATAAAGAGGAAACAAATGGAAGTTTTAGAACTGAAAAAAAAAACAATAAATAAAATAAAAACTCAATGAATGGGTTCCACAACAGTATGGAGAGAATCAGTGAACTGATAGAATAATAAAAACTATTCAATCTGAACAACAGGGAGAAATATACTTTAAAAAAAGAACATACTCTCAGGGAACTGGACTTCACACCCTATACAAAAATTAATGTAGAGTGAATCATCTATTTAAATGCGAAATGTAAAACTCTAAAACATTTAGAAGAAAGAATAGGAGAAAATATTCAGGACTTAGGACTTGGTGAAGGGTTCTTAGAATTGACACTGAAAACATGATACATAGATGAAAAAAATTGAGACATTTTACTTCATCAAAAAGGCCTTGTTAAGAGAGTGAAAAACAAGGTACAGATTGAGAGAAGGTAATACGCATATTACATATCCAGCAAAGGCCTCATCTCTAGAATATATAAGGAATTTCCAAAATAAGTTTTTGTTGCTAGGACCTGACAATATTTTAATTTAAACTCATTCATTTGAGATGTTTAGATTATAAAGCATTCTGATTCTAAATTGAAAGTATGTTTTAGAGATAAATAAAAGGAAATGTTTGGGAAATCCAAACATGATTAGATTTTCTTAATCATACATCTGAAAGGATTAAGATGCTTAAGCTCTTACTAAACACACACTTATAAACTAAATAATTTTGAGTGTGAGATCAATTAGATTAATGGAATTAATTATCTGTTATGCACTATTCTCAAATATTTATAATAATTGCATGCATGAAGATCAAAGAATTTTTAAAATTAGAATATTAAAGATCCTATTCAAAGTTTCATTTATGATGCCAATTTTGGGTCTGTCTATACATAATTTTTTGTCTAGAGCCCACTTATGTAACTGAGTAGTTCTGTGTTGTATTTAGAATAAAATATTTTTTTCTTTGCCTTTAGACTAATACATGGAAAAACCAAAGATCACAGAGATACAAAAGTAGATTGTTCTCTATCTCTCATTACAAATAAACTGTATAAGTTCTCTCACTTACAATTTTCACATTAACTAGAGAAACAGTTCATTTTACACTACAGGAAGACTTGATCTTAAGGAATCTGCAGCAAAATATAAAATATAAAATTCTCATCTATTCAAAATACATTATTGTACATTAAACATTGTGAATAACTAGAAAAATGATTTTCAGGCCCCCTTTGAGTCTTTGGTTAGTTAAAATGCACATCAAAATTTAAAACAGTTTCCAAAATCACACAAGAAATAAGTGGCAGAATGGGAATTGGGATCCTGTCTAACTTACTCCAGACTGAAGATCTTAACCACTTTGCTACATATAATAGAAAACTTACAACTTGAATCCTAAACATCTCTAGAGGAGAGTTTCCACTGGCCCCTTTTCGTTAAGGCAAAGCAACTACATCTTGTCTTTCCCTGATTTCTTCTAGTGCAGAGTAAAAACAACAGTAATAGCACTGCTCTATTTTATTTATGAGTGTTATATGTAATATCCTGCCCTTCAAATGGTTGTGTCAACTCTGTTTTATCAAAGGTGACAGCATGTTAAGTGCAGCTTTTCCTGCTGTCTTTGAGATTACTCATAAGCCCCCAAAGCCAAAAAGAAGGACCTCTAAGTTATGAAGTGAGGAAGGAGTTAGATCACATATATGGTATGAGACATGCAGAGTGATTGGGAATCCTGTTTTGTCAAACTCCACTTGTCGGCCACATCCAAGCTCCAAAAGACAGGTTGAGGAGGCTCTCTTTTTTCCCAAGAGAAGCATACAGAATTCTAACTTAGAAGTAGCATAAATATTAATAAACAGATTTGCTAACAAGGTGGCTTTGAGTGGGCTGATAGAATTAAACAGAAGCACAAGGATGGTAGGTTAACACCTAGTGCCCCTGCCCCCAAACTCGAAAGTGTCTCAAAGTTGAGAATAATGATGTCACACATATACACCAAGAAGGTATAAAAAGATTTATTACTTACCTATGAGGCTTTCTGGGGAGAGTGGGGCAAGCACCTAAGTTGATCCAAAATATCTTGAATGAAGGGAGAAGTAGGTAGCTTTGGTTTTTATTTATTTATTTATTTTTTTAAGACAGAGTCTCACTTTGTTGCCCAGGCTAGAGTGAGTGCCGTGGCGTCAGCCTAGCTCACAGCAACCTCAATCTCCTGGGCTCAAGCGATCCTTCTGCCTCAGCCTCCTGAGTAGCTGGGACTACAGGCATGCGCCACCATGCCCAGCTAATTTTTTTTGTATATATTTTTAGTTGGTCAATTAATTTCTTTCTATTTTTAGTAGAGACGGGGTCTCGCTCAGGCTGGTTTCGAACTCCTGACCTTGAGCGATCCGCCCGCCTCAGCCTCCCAGAGTGCTAGGATTACAGGCGTGAGCCACCACCACGCCTGGCAGCTTTGGTTTTTATTGTGGCCAAGGGGTGGGAGCAGAGGTTGATGTGGTATTCCAAGTTTGGAGGTCCCAGGGACTGACGTTCTGTATGACTTTTGTCAGGAGATATCTATGGGCAAACTGTCACTTGAGATGCCTACCTGATGGCAGAGAGAAAAGGCTGCATGGGAAGTGAGCTGTAACTTGTGGTGTGGTTAGGACCTATGTCCTGGGTACTAGATGTTGACCCAGAAGGAATGTAGGTTCATAAATAAAGGGACTCCCCCTAAGAGTGGCCTCTGGAGTGGTAAAAGTATTCCAATGGAGGAAGGAACCACTGAGAGATAGGGAACAGACATGGAGTCCTAAATAGACAATGGAAGATACTGAACTATCACCATGGGAACTTGGTGCATCTAAGGAAACCTCAAGAGCAGCTGTCAGGGAGGAAAAACTTTTCCTTTACTTTCTTATATTCAGTATCTGGGGGCCAGTGACTTAAACCAGCAAAAGAGAGGTTAATAGGAGAAAAGGCATGCATTTTTTTAAATTAATGTTTATGTACATGGGAGTTTACACACATAAAAAAATAAAACTTGTAGAAGTGGTTAGACTCAGGGGTTTATGTAAAATGGTAAGTTTAATAAAGGAAAGGGAGTTTGAGCTTCAAGGGATGATAAATTGTAAGGAAGTGAGTAGAAAATGAAGGCAGGGATCTATTGGAAGATAAGGGTTATTTTAGCAGGGTCTTTTAATGCAAACTCATCTCGGTGTTGACTCTATGTCTCTGGTGATAATAGTCACTCTCTTCTTCCTGGTGTTGGGGAGGGGGAGTGGGGAGACATGTTCAGAAAAGGAAATTTATGTTTTGCTTTTGGGCAGTGTACCCAAAGTGGAGGGCAGAGAAGTCTTCCTGCTTCTTGATTCTTAATTACCTTTACTTCAAAATAATCTTTATGCCAAAGTGGCATATTTTAGAGTGTTTTATCCTGATCCCTTCTCAGTTCTCCGCATTTCAGCCTCTTGATCCTGAAGCAGGCTGGAGCAGGTGAATTGAATTTGGAGTAATATGACAATTGGATAGGAATTGTATTATTTATTATCTAAGAGTGACTGAAAAAGCTAGGGGGGCCACTGCGATTCCATTCAGAGAATTAAACAGAACTTTTCAATGAAATGAGTTTAATGGAGAGTGAGAGAAAGAATAAAGTTGCTTTCTCCTTGCTTCTGATTGATTAAACCCATTTGTGAAGGGGAAACTCAATGGAGACAGGCACTATGCAGTGAATTGACTGCTGGCATGTCAGTGGTAGAGAAAGGTCCCCCTAGTCACCTGTTAGAAGAGTATAAGAGACGAATATTCCAACACAATATGGAGTTAAGTGAGATGATAGAGAAATGATGAAAAATTTCCTATTGCAGTTGGAGTGTACTATGTGATAAGATCATGGTGTGACCTTATGTGAAAATGATAATTGTTTAAAAATATGATAATTATAGCAATAGGTAAATTAATGGTATTAATTTAGACTCTGGATAGAAGATGGAAGCCATGTGTCTAGATAAAGGAAAAGAGAAAATGGTGCAGGTGAGTTGATAGAGGGAGTCCTGTGGAAATTTTGAAAGCAGTGAAACAGTACACACCTCCAGTCTAATTTGGGGCTAACATGTATTAATAACTGCAACCCAAATGAAAGGGATCACTTTTCTTTGGCCAAAGAAACTTGTGAACTCTGTTTGAACCAGATATAGATGAAGGTTGGAATACAAAAGAAATATCAAATTCTAACTTAGAAAGAGAATAAATATTAATAAACAGATCTGCTAACAAGGTGGCCTTGAGTGAGCTGATAGAATTATAATAAACAGATGCACACGGATGGCAGATTAACACCCAGTGCCCCTGTCTCTAAACTCAAAGGTGTCTTGATGTTGAGAATAATGATGTCACACATACACACCAAGAAGGTGTGAAAAGGTTTATTACTCACCAACAAGGCTTTCTAGGGAGAGTGGGGCAGGCATGTAAGTTGGTTCCAAATAGCTTGAATGATGGTTTTTACTGTGATCAAGGGTGGGAGCAGGGTTTTTGTGGTTTGAACTTGCCACCTGTGCTAACAGAGAGAGATCCAGCTTTCTTATGAGTTTGCCTAGTAGTGGGCCAAGATAAGAGGAAAGAGGGGAAAGGGGAGAGAGAAGAGGGGAGAGGGGAGAGGGGAAGGACTTGAAAATTGTCAATAGGCAAATATCAAAAATGGAGTCAGACTCTTTAAGATGATAATAGCATGTCTCCTCAATTTTATACTTTTAAAGTTAAAAAGTATTTTGCATTCAAGGTAATTGATCTGAGAATGTACTTTGAAGAAAACAAAAGTTTGTAATGTAAAATTATAGTCGCTGGAAAGAACCTGGAGCTCTTGGATGGTATTATAGTAATAAAGGCAGAAGGCTTGGTGTTTCAGACTGAAGAGACAATTTGTATAACAAAGTCTTATATTAGAAAGAATTTTTATATTGTTATACTCTTCTTAATTTTTTACTACTTCACTATTTTAAAAAAATCTTATTATTTAAATTAAGGTACTTTCTATACAGCTCAAATTTCTTAAGACTTAGGGCCAGAGCACTTACTAATTACTCACCACAGGCTTTCTAGAGTGTTTACTACCTGCATTGTTGGACCTCTCACACAAAGTGCTTTTGCTAAAACTGTCACAGACAAAAGAAGTTGGAATTTTAAATTTAAAAGGTCTCATTTGTAATTTAAATCTATGACTAAATTAAAGTAAGAGAAATAATAATGTGATTAGAAATAGATGACAGGAAACTAGAAAAAACAAATGATAACTGTGAACATTTTTTTTAATTTTTATTTTTTTTAAGCACTATCGAAAAACCCAAACTGTGAACATTTTCAAGAGAGATTTAATGTATTTTCTGACTGGCTTTAAAAAGAAGTATATTGATGGAATTTTAGGTAATTAACATGTTATGTTTTCGAGTAAGTGACAGAAAACTATAGCCTACAGGCCAAATCCAGCCCACTGCCTGTTTTTGTACAGCTCACAAGCTATACAAAAGAATGGCTTTAACATTTTTAAACGGTTACATTTTAAATGGTTATGTTAGGCTTAAAGAATTCACCCTTCCCAAACTTCCATCCAAACCTCCTATAAAACCCACGACTCGGCTCTTCCCTTCTTAGGTGTGTATTAGGCAGGTAGCCTTTGCCAGGCTCCTATGGAGATAAAGGAATGGAATGCAAGAGGGGAACTTACTTTCCTTATCTCTCCTGATGAGGAAGATGCTTATCCTTCCCGTTGTTTGAAAATAATTTATTATAGTGGCTGTTCTGGCCCTGTTGCTCAGTGCCCCTGAAAAACCCTTGATAAAACCAAAGGCTGTCCCTTTTCTCGGGGTGGATGCCTTTTTTGGCCTCCACCCATCTGCACCCAGATGCTCAAAATAAACAGCATTTTGCTACACATGAGGCTTTGTGTATGTCTCTCTTTCTCAGCTCTGGACCTAACAGTTTTCTAAGTAGCTTTATAATATCCTTGATTTTTGCTTCTTGTTCTGGAAAATACAAAATATTCGCTATCTAACTCTTTACAGAAATAAAATTTGCTGGCTTCAATTTATGGGATAGATTCAAATCAGTGTGGGGGTGAGGAGAAACTTCCCCTTTCCCTGAAAGTTCTCTGAAAGATCAACTCACGATTAAGGCGGGTTAATAAGAGAAAGAGGTTTATTTACCATATGTGCACAGGGAGAATCACAGAGTGATTACCCAATATCCCAATGGGGCCCAGAAATTTACATACACTTCTTTTAGAGGGGAGGAGGAGATCAGAAATATAAGTAATTTTGTTTAGAGTCAATAAATGGTTGCTAGGGAGGATAAATGGATGGGGGAAACAGATTGACTTGTAAATGATTCTCTTTGAAAATTAAATTAACCTGAGAGATGGTATTATATTTAAAATGATTTGCGCCAGGTCTAGTTGCAATATATTGAGATAACAGGGAGGGAAAGGGAAATCAATTGTTCTTTTTGATGAGTCTGTCTAGTTTATGCAGATAGAGGGAAAACCCCTTCTAAGGCCTGTTGATCTCTAAGGGCCTTTAATTCAAAATACTATTTATTCCAAGGAGTCTTATTTGGGGGTAAGATTTCCTGAGCTCTGTCATCAGCAATCATAATGGGCCCGAATTTTGAGAAATAAGCAAAAATAGTCAGAATTTGTAGAACAAAATAATGAGGGGGAATAATCTATTTGAGGGTAGCATGTGTGTTTAGGACCATGCCTTATAGTTTATGAACATTATAATCTTGGCATTATCTTTTAGAGGATTAGAGTGGGCCATACAGGGAATCCCAGTGTTGGCTTTTTACTGCTGTGGCCTAGGTCAATGAGATCTTTACAACTTGGTATCTTTTAACACAGTTGATTATTACCATAGAAGCGGGTCTTCATGAGGATGTCTTGAATCAAAGAAGCCAGACCTCAGCAAAGTTGTGGGACTACAAGACTTCACAAGAGTAGCACGCTGGGTTGCATAGACAAATTTAGCATGAATACTACTGCAGCTTGATCATATGTGCTGGTCATGAGGGGATGAAGAAAGATGCTGGTGGGCTGCAGAGGTCTGGTTGGGAAGGGAAAGCTGACACAAGGATGTGACTAGGGCAGAGAAATGTTTACTGATTTTCAAATACAACATAACTGAGTTTTGCATGTGCCAGACAGCATAGTAAAGGGCTGGTGCCTATCCTGATTAGGTAGCATTAGACCTGTTGCCCAAATTCCATTTTGTGTTTAGCACCAAAGAGGAACTTGTGTAGGAGCCCACTTTAGATTCATGTGCTTCTCCACAGGCTGAAAAAAAAATTGCTTCTATTAATTGGTTCAGATTGGCTCCACTTGAAGAACTCTTTCCAGCAAGACTGGTTTCTTAGATATCAACAGTTCTTTAGCAAGATGTAATTCTTTAGCAATGCAGAAACAGTCAATGTGGCACAGGGCTGAACATACCTTCTCACACCAGAATCTAGTTGCTTTAACACTAAATAATGCACCATTTAATTCAGTACCAGGATGTCAAAGGAAATGAAAATTGAGACGTTTGGATGTATGTAAAAGTAAGGTACCCCCAAATCAACTAGTGACTGTACTTGCTACCATTGCAAATTGCTAAACTTTGCAAGAAGGGAGCAATTTCTCAAATGTCATTGTCTGAAAAAACAGAGAATGGTTTTTCTCCAGATATGATAAGTTTATCATGTTAAACATAACTTTTTTTTTCTAAAAGATTTTTCCAAAATCATTCTATGTTTGCAGTTCATGGGTTCTGGACAACTGGCACAGGCTGACCATTTTCTCTCTCCTCCTGCAGTTGGAACACTGAGTCTCAACCTTGGTTTGAGGTTACCCCAGGTGTTAGGTTTTGGCAGCAGTTTTTAGTCTGGGATAACTATTTTAGGGTCTGAAGAATGATTCATTTTCTAAATGTCATGCACATGGGTCACTGTTGGGACAATCTCTTCTTTCCCATTAACTCCTTTCTGTAAAAGTGAGTTTCTTGAGAGATGTGACATTGAATTGATATAAGTTTGGAGACCTCTTCCAATCAGAGACAGTTCAGGTTGCAGGTCCTCAAAAACTCCATCAAGATCTCTAAAACATATCTGAGAGACTGAGCAGAATTAAAATCTGAGGAGTAAGAAATCTATATATAATTCATTTGAACTTTATCTCATAAGGCCAAGAAAATTTGATTTCTAACTTTAATTCCTCTGGTTTTTAATATCTGTGGACTTTAACTTGCAAATGGAATTTATGTTTGAAGTTTAAATTCCTCCTGAGAATTTTATAGTGGGATTAGTTTACTTGCAAATTTGAGATATCTCTGTAATACTGAAAATGTATTTTTAGAGTGATTTAATGTTGTCATTTGCTTTCATTGCAGAACCTCGAATAGATTATGATGGATAATATTATGTGCATAATTTGAGGTGTGAGTCCCATCTCTCACCTCAGACTGCTGAGTGAACTTTTGGCCTTGGGCATGGAGTGGCTTAGAAATTAATTAAGTTAATTTTCTGTTCATACCCATTTCAGAGGCTTCTGGGAAAAATCTGTGCAGCCCACTAGCAGTCCTAGGAAACTACTGAAAAGAACAATGGTTAGTCTTAGGTATAGCAGATCAGTTTGTATTTATTGCTGATATAATCCACAAGGGAAAAGTCACAGGCTTTGCCCATTGTAGACTTAATGGTTGAGCCTAATAAGGAAAGAGAATGAAGAACTGGGAGATGAGAGTAGGGTGGGGGAAATCCTTCTCTTTGACTACCTTCCAATAAAAAAAGTCTATTCTGTTAGCTCATGGGCTCCATCCACCTCCTTGTTCATTTCATTTAGAGGCTTTAAGTGACGTATGTGGCTGCTGGATTTTGGAAGGAGAAACAGAGTAAGAGTACCCTAGACTCTTCCTGTTCCTTTCTTTGGGAGTGAGACTGCCTTCTGACTGTGTACATGAGCCTCTTTTATACCCAAAGTTTTCCAGGTCCCTCAGTGGAGAGACATTTTCTGTGCTTGGGAAGTGAATTCTATCTAATTCTAGGATTCAGTATTAGCAAGACCATTTGCCCACAAATATAGGTCACATTCTCCAACATCAGACTTATCAATAATAAAAGTGACGTGTTGGGTTATTTAATAAATAATTCTTTTCCTTTATACCTTAATTTGTTTAGCACCTGGGTGGGAAATGGAATATTATTCATTGGATCTTTTCAAAAACTTCAAAACTCACTATGCCAGAGCTGCTCATAATTATACATTTCTTGCCCCTACTTCTTGTTCTAGTTTATATCCTTAAATAGGGATGCATTATACCATGAATATTTGATCAATACGTAATATTTGACCTGTCTCTATATGGACAAATAAATGTACCACATATTTGACTTCTTTTTCTTTTCTCAAAATCAAAGGTGAATCAAGCTCCAGATTCTAGTTCTTTTTAATTCATAGCCTCAATTTCTTGTTATCCATAACTGGGACCATATATGTTATTGTTCTTAATATAATTTCAGTGATTTGTTTTTATTTTAAAAGTCTAATAGGACCAAGAGCAAGAAAATTATCTTGCTATATTTTTAAACACTATACAAACGTTATCATATAAACTGGGAAGTAGAGTTTTATGCAGACTCTTTAGGCTAATAATATCATACTTCACAGACAACCTTCTGAACCTTGCTTGTCACAAAAAGTGCAAGTCCCTCAAATCCTCTCCTGTGTTCTGTGCTTATTGTTCTTAAGCCTACCTCCTAGCTCTGCCCTTGCTCCTGAAACTACTTCTCAGTCTTTGGAATGCCTAGGGCAAAATAATTCCCTAGGTTCTCATAGTCATGAAATGTTGCAGGCATATTAAAGATGCTCAGCATCATTGCTAATCAAATAAGTGAAAATGGAAATAAAGATTTATCACTCTACAGCTATTAGACATGTGACATTTAAAAACCTGGTTAGTGCCAGGGATAGGCAGACATAGGAACTCTCTTGTATTGCAGTGTAGGAGCTCACTCCAGAGAGCAATCTAGTGACATGTCATCAAACTAAATAGAGTATACACACATACATTGATTCAAAAATATCGTTTTTGCATAGAAACCCCAGAAAATTCCCACACAGTTCCATGAGGAGATCTGTACAGAAATATTTATTATTTTTGGTGGTGGAGGATTAGAGGGTACCTGGTTATCTGCAGAAACAAAAAACAAAAAGCTTTCCAGAAACAAGAAATAGTTTAGAAGACTAATTTTAGTTATCATCAAAAGAGTGAAATAAGCACAGGTTGCTGGCCCCCTTTTTCATATAAACTCCTGAACATTCTGGGAAAAACATAGGAAGGCAGACCAACACAGGATCACACTGAAAACTGGTAAAAAACTGTAAATATCCAAAAGACTGACATTTAATAAATTCCAAAAAACAAAAAGAAGCTCACCGCCAAAAAAAAAAAAAAAAAAAACCCAAACAAACGAACAAAAAAATCCATGAGATGTCTAGACGTACTGTTAGAAAAATACAACAAAGAAAATAACTTATGCCAAAGGAAGCATACCTAATGGAACATGCATGATGAGGGAGACTAAAACAATAACACAGAAATTAGTACACTATTACAAATAAAAAATAAGAACAGGTAGTTGTGAAGAATTGGAAATACGGGACATGGAAAAATGTACCTGTTACAATAAAAAAAAACACAACACCTGATTTGGAGAGGAGATCACATTTGAAGAATTATGCTAAAGCATTTTTCAGAACTGAAGAAAGATGTAAGATGTAAAAATGCTCAAAAGATTCCACATCTTTGCAATTGTGAATTGTGCTGCACTACACATTCAAGGGCAGGTGTCTTGAAGTATTTAAAGAATGGAATAAGAAACACCACATGTACTCACTATGAAATTGGAATTAACTGATGAGCACACATGTGCGTAGAGGGAAGTAAATCTCAAAGGAAAGCAAGCAGGGGAGAATGGGGAAAAGGGGATGGGCAAAAACTACCTAACAGGTATGATAAACACTATCTGGGTGACGGGAACACTTTTAACCTTGACTCTAGCATTACAAAAGTGATCCATGTAACAAAAAACATTTGTGTCCCCATAATCCTTTGAAATAAAAAAAAAAAGAATGTGCAAAAGAACAAGTAAGAAAAATTCACAATCGGGCACAGCAAAAATAATAAAATATTTTTAAAATTTCCATAGAGAAAAAGCATATAAGTTTCACAGAAATGAAAATTAGATATTTATTCAACAGAGATTTATAGGATGTTTATTATGGGCTAAGAATTTTCTAGATTCTTAGGATATTTTGTGCTCAAATACATTAAGATCCCTCCCTCATGGAATTTATATTGAGGCAAGTAGATGAAGAGACCATAAATAATAAACATAATAACAGAGGTAACTAAAACAGAGTGAGGGGATTAGAAGTGCCATGGAGAGTAGATTGGGAGATAAGAAGATTGCAATTTTTAAATATGCTCATCAAGAGAGTCATCTGTCTCTTCTAGCCATTATCCTTCAAAGAGTAACCATTATTCTGAATTTTAGCATAAATACATTTTTCCAGTTTGTGTAATTTATTTATATTTAGTGATTACATGTATATTTAGCTTATCAGTTTGGCATATCCTATGGGTTCATTTTAAGTCTAGTGACTGGCAATTCTAGTTGCAGCTGCTGTTCCAGATGTGGTCTCATTACTGGGGTGAATAAACAGACCCTGGTACTTGATACACAACAATTGAAATATGTTATTTTTCTCTCTACCAATAAACCAAGAATTCCAAAGCAACATGCTTTCACCAAGCAGGAACTGCGACATACCTTTACCATCGTGATTCAGTTCTGCGTCACCTCTCTGGCTCTATGCCATGATTCTGTCATGAGGGAACACGATTGTCTATTCAACAGAGCATCACTCTGCTTCACTACATGGATCGAATTCATGCTTACAAGACTTAATTTATAGGAAGTAGCAAATACTTAGATGCTTGTTAAAATACATACATGGCAGAAGATGGAAGATAGACCCCAGAAAAATTCAGAAGCTTACAACCTCAGTGATAATTCTAGAGGTTATGAGTCTGAGGACGTCAGGATATCACTTAAAAATTTTCTGCACTTACATATCCTACCAAAGTGAAAGGAGAACGATGCTAGGTAAGAATCTTGAAAGTAATACAAACAACATTTGGTTTGCTTCTTCAATCTGCAATGCTGTGCATTTTGAGTGAGCCCAAGAGCAAGAGAAGACTCTCAAATTGATCCAGACAGAAATGCAAGCATCTCAGTCCTTTGGCTCTAATGAGACAGCACATCCAGTCATGCTCAAAGTGTCTTTGGCTTACTGGGATGTTGTTTGGAGCTTCCAATAAATTTTTATAGGAGAATCAGAGGATGGTCTTTTAAAGTTTTGAGGCAAAGCCATGACCCCTTTGGCAAATTACTATTTTGCTTTTGTGAACCAGATTTGACCTGCTTTGAACACCTGGTAGAGAACACCAAATGGTTACCTGAATTGAGCTGAATATTATATGGTCTATCAGGCTGTAGAATTGACAATACCAACAAATTTCCATCATCAATGCTAGAAGTACAAATGAGATTGGGCATAAGGTGGTCTGGAGATACAAATAAATTACATGATAAACCTGTTCAAATTCTCAAGACACATGCACTGTCACTTCTTAATAAGCACCTGAGACCCCAAGTAAAATTCCCTGTGAGCATATGATGGAGGAAGATAGTTCATGAAATGGATTTGCTTTCCCTGCCTGTCATGTTTTTTCTAGCAACATCATCGTTAAACTCACTGACCAGTTTATTCACCATTATGGTGTCCCACACAGTACTACTTCTATTTAAGAAAATCATTGTACAGGAAAAAATAAAAAAGGGATAACGGGCTTTCCATAATATTAATTCACCTTATTGTGTATCAGTTATGGTCTTCAAAAATAGATTAGCCTATCAATCGAAGACACTGAAGTCTATTGAAAAAATGCTTTGCAAAGTTACAATCTTATTCTCCAGAAGTATGTTATATCTTCTGAACTAAGACAAAATACTTAGTTTTCTAAAACTATAATAGATGTGTCTGGGAACTAAGGGGTAGCAGTGGGAGTGATAGCTTTCACTATTAGGCTTAATTGTTAACTTGAAATATATTTGCTCCTCACTCTTAAGACCCTCAAGGGATCTTAAGTTCTCAGAGTATAAATGCTCCCATCGGAGGAAATATCAGAGATTCCACTGAGTTGGGAAGTTGAGACTGGCACTTGTTTGTTTTGTCCTCCCCTTGTTCTGATCCAATATATTAAAAAATGAGTCTCTATTGATAGAGTGATTAATCCTGAGTATCAAGTGGATGCAGGGTGGCTGCTACATAAAGAGCTTGGAAGCGTATATCTAAAATCCAGGGGATCCTCTCAGAATCTACAAATATTGAAGTAGTAAAATTTAATTAAAGATGCAGCAACCACATGGGAGCAGGACCTTTAGGATTCAGACATCTCAGGTATGAAGGGTAGGATCACATGTCATATAACAAACCTTGATCAGGCAAAGTGCTGAGGTTAAAGAAACATCCAATAGAGAGCAGAATAATGAAGTTATAAAAATACTAATTACAGTCTGTGTCCAGGTGCAAAGACCAAGACTGAATAAGATATCTGTTTCTTTTTGATGTAGTATGTATTTATGAGTATTAATCGGTTTCCTTTATTTGTTATTTTTTCCTATATTTTATTTAAGGTGTATTATTAAGTTCATTATTTAATCACTCCAAATATATTTAGATAGAATTGTGACTGAGATAAAGGAGCAAAATATAGCACCTGAGAAGAATATAATGACTGACAAGATAGTAAATTTCCCCTAAGGAGAGGATAGTTGCATTTTTATTTGTACACATGCATTATGTTACATGGGAACAGTTATTGTTTATTCCCTTATTTATTCATTTGTTAATTTTTTCTTATTGAGCACCTACTATATTTCATGTACAATTCCAGGCACTGGAGGTATTACAGTTAGCAAAATATAAGTATTACATTCATGGTTCTACACTTTAGTGGGGAAAGAAGACAATAAATACCATAAATAAGGAAAATGAGTGGTGTGCTAGCATAATCCTGAGTTCTATATAAGGTAGAAAAGAAGGATTGGGAATTCCAGAGGGAGGGAGATTCATGAGGATTCAATTTAAGAAAGTTGAGCAGGAAAGACCTCATTGATTTGGTGACATTTGAAGTACCATATACTGTAGGACATAAGGGAAGGAGTCATGCAATTATCAGAAAAAGACATCCCAGATCAGGGGCGGGCATCAGGACCCACCCTGAGGTGGGTGGGAATGTGCTTGACATATTGAAGGAACTACTAGGAGGCTGGCATGGCTGGAAAAAATTATGTGTGTGTGTTGGGTGGAGGGAGGCGTGCAAGGGAATTAGAGAATTCAAAGGGAGCCAGATTGCCACTTGTTAGTCACTCTCATGGCCCTGGATTTAAATTGGAAGGAGAAAGAGAATTTTAAGCAATGGGTTTATTGCTATTGTTGAAAGCTGATAATGGGAAGAATGATATTGAGGGAAGAATCATTTTGGATAGCATAGAGCGACTCACTCAACATCTTCTCAATCACATTCTATCGAGCTTTTTGCACATGAAAATGCTGCAATCCACACTTTCCCACTAAGGTTTTCTTACAGCTCTGCTTTTGGAAGTAGTTGAGTTTCTGCAAATCAGACGCATTTGTGTAAAGATTGAATCTGTAACTGTTTTATGTAGGGAGACAGTGTCGCCATAGGTGTTCAGTGCAGATTGAGCAGGTGCTGTACTGCTCTGCAGACATCAGCCATGGCAATGGCTTCCCGACCCCTAGATTGAAGGTAAGACAGAATAGTATAAGAGCCAGCAGTTCTGTTGGTCTGTTGGTGACTTCTTGATGACTTTTTCATCAGGTCATGTTTTTCATCAGAAAACAGTTCTAGCTATGAAATCCTGACTTCCAGATCACAGCTAAGGTAGTGTGCTTGTGAAGGTAACAGTTGGAAATAACTCTACCTAGTCCATTTTCTGTTGCTTTAACAGAATAGCAGAGATTGGGTAATTTATAACAAAAAGAAATTTATTTCTCACAGTTCTGGAGGATAAGAAGTCATCAGTGCTGGCATCTGACGAGGGCCTTAGTACTGCATCTTAGCATGGCCGAAGTGCAAAGGAGCATACAAGGCAGAGAGGAAATTGCATCAAATTCATCCTTTTTGATTGTGAACCCACTCCTGTGATAACTAACACACTCTCACAATAATTACGTTAATCCATTCATGAGAGCGGAGCCCTCCTGGCTTAATCACCTCCTACAGGCCCCACCTCTTAATACTGTTATAATGGCAATTAAATGTTAACATGAGTTTTGGAGGGGACGTTCAAACCATTACAACTACTGTTCTTGAAGAAAAGTTCCCTTGGCAGAGCAGTTCTGCGATGTGCTTCTAGTTATTCTTGGGAACCTATCCTAGAATCAACTCCTTCAACTCTTAAAATAATTTTGGAAGCACTAAATACCTGTTGACTCTTTTAGAAAGAAGCTCTCTATTGCTTAAAATTGAACTCTGAATGAAACATGGAAATTCAGGATTTCTTTTACTTTTGGAGATACCAGTATGAGGTGTTATTGAGATCTGTACACTTTAAAGCCAATCTAAAGACTTTAAAGGAAAAAAAAATTGACAACATTCAGCATCAAACCTAGAGAGAAAAGAAAAAAATAAATTAATAAGATCTTATTCCAAAGCAAGGTAAAAAGAAATTTTAAAAGCACGAGTTTATGAAAACTTCAGACAAATTAGTGTAATTTTCATGCTATGCCTACTCTGGTGTCCAGATTTTGATTTTTGATACTCTAAATAATATCAGAGCTTTTTAGAGAATAGATGATTCTATATTTAACACAGAAATATTATAAATAAGCCTACATCATCCTATCATTGTCAAAAATAAGGATACTTTCAGGAAGTACATGAAGACATACAAATGCAAGCCTGGAAGGAAACTGCTACAAGATAAATAGCGACAAATTGAAAACAATGATTAAGTTAGCACTTATTTTATCTGTAAGATGTCTGTGATAATACTTATAGAAGAAAAATATTAATTGTATTAGAGAAAAAGTTTCTTGAGAACTGCTAAGGAGCTGAGATTTTATCCTGTTTGTAAACTGGCAAGTTAACTTGACACAATTTCACTGTTGCTGGCAGAAGACACAGACTTCTGGGTCAGAGATAAAGGATGTTGTTACTCATGGCACAGCAGCCAGCATGAGTTTCACGTTTGCATAGGTTCCACTTAGCCCCAAGTCCTGGGGAGGGCAGTGCAGAGGTTGGCCCAGATGAATGCTGTGCACAGTTTTGGTTTTGCCACAGCTGAGGGACCTGAAGATTAGGAAACTCTAATCCTTTGAAGGGGCTACTAGCAAAGCCCCTCAACTTTTGCTGGAGGCAGACATTATCTTAATTATCTTAGTCAAGAAGCAAATCTGTCCTCTACCCCAGAAGGAGACACTATTTCTATCTTCCAACTCTATTTGCTCTACATCACCATCATAGGATACTTCTGAACAAAAGCTCATACAAGTTGTGAAAAAATTTAAAAATGTCTTGGAAAGATGTTTGAATATTTTTCTCTTTGTTATTTTGAAATACGCAATACCTTGTTGCTATGGTTTGAATATTTGTCCCCTTTAAAACACACGTTGAAATGTAATCCCCAATGTGGCAGTGTAGAGAGGTGGTGACTTTAAGAGGTGGTTGGCTCATGAAGGCTCTGCCTTGAGAAATGGATTCATCTATTTCTGGATTAGCAGATTAATGAGTTAATGGATTAATGGGTTATCACAGGAGTGGGACTGGTGGCATTATAAGATGAGGAAGAGAGACCTGAGCTAGCACACTCGTTCTCTACCTATGTAATGCCCGGCTTTGGTACTCTGTAGAGAGTCACCACAGTAAGAAGGCTGTCCTTAGATACGGCCTTTAGACCTTGGACTTTCCAACCTCTAGAACTATAGAAAATAAATTTTATTTCTTATAAATTACCCAGTTTCAGGTGTTCTGGTATAAGCAACAGAAATGGACTAAGACAACTGTTATAGACTATAGTGACCCTGCTGTGCAGTAGACCTCAAAATTTATTCTCCCTGTCTAACTAAAACTCTGTCCCCTCTGACCAACAACTCCCCATTTTCTACCTCACTCCCCTTCCCTTGTTAAGCCTTTGATAACAATTCTACTCTCTACTTCCATGAGTTTGGGATTTTTTAGATTCTATATACAATTGTGATTTGTCAATTAAAAAATACTAGTAATAAAAAATGTCATGGAGGATTGTCTCCTAAAGGAGACCAACCTGCAAATGTGAGTAAATGGATTGGTGAGTGATCTCCCTCAAAGCTGAAAAGGGCAAGTGATTCAGTTGTTAAGGTAAGGTAATATGCTCAGTTTTATTTGACTTAAATAATTCCTTCCTCTCTTGGGGTAGTTCAATATTTGTTCTAGTTTACTTGATATGTAAGCCATGTTCTCTCTGCCGAGTTGTCACTGTGTGAATCTAGAATTTCTGATTAGAGGAAGATTAAGTATAGACTTCAGTAATGTATGAATTCTGGACTACAGAAGGATATTGAGTCTAGAAACTGACTTTGACTTCACCTAGTGAAACATTAATAATTCTCACCAGAAAGCTACAAGCTTATTTCTCACCAGAAAAATATACCTGGTAATATATGGCAGTATACCTGGCAGATATGATTTTGGAGGCTTGGGGAATCTGGGGTAGTTGTATAGAATATTTGGGATGGGAGAGGTAGAAGAATGTAAGCACCTTATGAAAATGGCGAGGTGAGCTCTTACACTTGGAGGAATCTTCCATTGCTTTGTCACTCTACACAGCTGCTAACATTTGAAGATCTACCATCCTGTCTTGTGAATACCTGGGGTCCTGGGGAATCTACTTTCTTCTGAGTCCTTTGTTTTGTTTTTTGCTTTAATCATCACTATAATTTTTATATTCTTTGCTATTAAAGCAACCTTATATGCCCTGATGGTATCTATAGTATCTTATCATTATTCAAAGAACAATCCCGTTGTGTTGTGCTATACACTCCCTCTCTCTCAATTTTAAACTATCGTAGTTCTGTGTGTATTCCATGCTATCTTGTATATCCATGCCATTATTTATATAATACCACAATTTCTCCCTCTCATCACTAGGATATAATTTAACCTGTGAGACACTACTATCACCATGGACTCCCTGAGAAATATAAGAGGAGAGAAAGAATGGCAATGTTTGGGCTAATTTCCTGCTAAGCTAGCAGATGGAGCAACAGAGCAAATATTATGTAGAGGATTGGTGTTAATATTACTTTATTTACATCTTAGACTAATGAGCTCTGTAGACATAGGAACCACATATTAGTAATCCTTATTAAAGGTGAGGAGTATATGTCTCAAATAAAAATACTTTTAAAAATAGGAGAATATTAATGTAGTGGCATTGTAATACATTTCCATTTTTTCTATTATATCTTTTTTTCCTGACTGTTAAGGCAAATATAATACATTTTTGTTTTCCGGTGACAACATTTCTACTTTTGCTTCCTATTGAGAGTCTGGATTGAATTTAGGAGCAAACACACTCCTGCAGGGTTATGATGAAAGTATAATTGAGAGCCAGCTGAGAATAGAACTCAACTCCAATATCATATGCTCTATCTAAATAAGGTGTAGCGGTGAAGGGAAAACATCCCCTCTGCCCCCCACTGAAATAAACTGATAATAGACAGATTAACAGTAGAAAAGGCATATGAATTTATTAAGGTGCACAGGGGAAAATCACAGGAGAATGAGCCAATGAGGTTCAGAATCTTATATATTCTTCACAGAGAACAGGGAGATGAGGGGAATATAAGTAATTCTAGGGGGTATTAAATAATTTTTAAGAGAATTGAATTGGCCCAAGGAACAGACAATAGTTTGTAAATGATTGTCTTTGTAAAATGGATGTGACTGGAGAAGATATGATAGTTTGGGACAAAGTTTGCCTAGGCTCTGGGTGTGGTGTTTAATTTTCAGTCTCTTCCTCCGTGATATGACTTTACATTTTCTCTGGTTAATAAAATTTCAGGGAGAGGATCAAAGGCAATTGTGTTCCTCCTTTGTGGTTCAGTTTCTAGGTAGATAAGGGAACTTCACAGAATAGCCTCATCCTGTGCTTTTCTGGAAAGACAAAGGACTGGCACACAGGAGGGGAGAAGGGAAGGTCAGAGAGATCTTGAGGCTGCTTCTTTATTTCAGCATGTGAAAGTGCCATATTCTGGGGTAGGGTGCAGTTTTCCAAGCCCCCACAAAGGCATAAAATGTAACTTTACAAAAGATTTAACCTCTAACCTCACATATAAATGGTTTGTTACATTCCTAACATACTTTTGCAGACACAGAAGACAGGTTTTGTAAAACATATGTAAGGATTCTCAAACAAATGTGCAAAATTAATCCGATTACTCATTTGTTGTACTTGTTGAATATAAAATGAAGAGATTGTATAATGGTATCCAATATGAAATGACAAGGGCTTCTGAGAGGCTGTCAAGCTTTGTGGTTAAATGTATATCTGGAGCTGGGCTTTCAGTGGTAGAATGATGGTTCCACTACTTATAAGATGTGGCATCAAGAGCAAGTTACTTAACTTGTCTGCATCCAGTTGCCAAGTATTTTTTTTAAAAGAATATGTCTTTATTGGTTGCTATGAGGATTTAATGAGCAAGTCTATATTAGGCAATAAGGTCAGAACTGAGCTTATATATTTGCATAGAATATTTCTGTAAGCTAAAAATAAAATCGTAAGTTCCCCTCAGACTGAACATACCCCTCTTGGCCAAGGGGACCTGAGAAAAACCTTAAAACTTAGTTTCTGGCCATGATGGGAAGGGAAGTTAGACACACCTCATTATACTCCCTTCCTTTTAGAATTTAAACCTAACAACTGACCAGCATTAATGTTAAAATAGAGATCATTGATTGATCAAAACTGACAAAACAGACTTTTGGTGGCAATATGATACCAAATTATAAACAAGACCTGAGGGCATGCAAGGCAAGGGTTAAGTCGCACCTTACAAACCATCCATAAAATCTAGTTAAACAGGCCTTTTTTTGCTAGCATGGTATCACATGACAGATAGCAGACCCCCTTATCTTAACTGAAGCATTCCTTCCTACTCATTCCAAGTTTTTAGACAAAACTTAACACTCTCAACTAATTGCCAACTAAAAAATCCCTAAACCACCTATAACTTGTAAGCCCTTGCTTCAATATGTCCCTCTTTATTGGGCTGAATCAAAGCATACATTCCATGTATTGATTTATGATTTTACCTGCAATTCCTGTCTCCATAAAATGCATAAAACCAAACTGTAGCCTGACTGCCTTGGGTGCACTTTCTCAGGACCTCTGAGACTGTTTCCCTAGGCCACAGTCACTCATATTCAGCTCAGAATAAACCTCTTTAAATTATTTTATAGAGTTTTGGGTTTTTGGTTAACATTTCTATATGTTCACACAAGAAATTTGGTATGGGCATTGACTCTGGGTTATGGGAATGAGAGTCTGGAAATCTGTGCTGTGAGAAAGATTTGGTTTTCTTTACTCTTATACTGTTTACACATTCTACATATTAAATACCCTAATTAATTTGAAAAGGTTAAAAATAAATGAGAGTACAACAATTTAAAATTTCATAGTCAAATTGCATTTACAAATTGCATCTACAATGATAGAAAAGTAGATTGCAGATTTTGTTTTGAATATTTGATATCATTTAATAATGCCACAACTTGAGAAAATTGTTCTTATGAGAAGGACTGCCCTATTCTTTAGTATCCTATAAAGTTTTCATAAGGCTTTTTCCTTTTTAAATTTTAAATGTTTTTTGAACAATGTATATTTAAGATTTTTCCCATTTCTAATTACATATTCAGTTATCAATTTGTTCTCTTTTGGAGAGCCTCTTATTTTGGTCAATAGAAATTAATTTATTACAGTATCTCTACAACTTAAATACTAAAGATGAGCTCAGAAAAAAAGCTTTGGATATGTAAGTGAAGGCAATTTAGTACCAGGCAGCTCTGTCTACAACATTATGAGAATGTTTCAGAAGGGCTCTAATCTATTGAGATGTGGGATCTTTGTGTCTACCAGAGGATGGAACATCAGGTTTGAGTATAGGTTTGATGTAACTTCAAATAGGAAAGAAAATGGAGTAGATCCAGTTCCCATGATTGGTGTTACCCATACATATTGAGTCAGAAGAAAGTTGAACCTTGAGAGAGAGAAGGTCATTGTATTTCTAAATTTTGAAAGATGGAGGAATTGAGTTGGAAGTACAAAGGAATATTGCAAGCTGGAGAGGTACCACACTATGGACCTTTACTTAACAAGACAGCTGTCAGTCTTGGGGAAGGAGTGAAACAGAATTGGCATAGTGGAAAGCTGAAAGCAGGGACATTCTCATTCTTGCCTAGAGGTTTACGATCTTGTCACTTTGAGATTTAAGTCATCTATTTAATTACCAGTATCTCTCCCTTTAGTATTACAAAAGCTTTAGAACATCTTGTCCTTACCTAATGCATATATTTTCCAGACTTCTTTATTCCCATCTTGGCACTAAGCATAAAATATTCCTTAATGGATTCTGTCTTCCAAATATCTTAGTGCTTTTTCTTCATTCTCTGGCACTTGACATTTTAGCAAATAGTGTAGAAGAAATGTCCTTGCCTGTTGCTACAGCAAGCCAGGTGCCAAATGTTCACATTTCTTTCAGTCGACAATATCCAAGAGAACTACACATTTGGCATTTGGGCAGTTGACTGTGGGATCCATGCTGATTTGCAGTAAGTGCTGGGAGCATCATCCTGACAACCTCATCCCCAAGGTTACACTCAGTAGGAACACAGTAGTGTTTAAGTCTTAGGGAATATATGTTTCCTGACTTTTTCATTTGGTTAACTGCTAAAAAATAGTGGTCCACAGTAATTACATATGCAGCACTTCGTTGTGGGAGAGAAGTGTCTCAGTCACCCTATAAGGGACAGCTAAAAATCAGTCTTATTTTTATGAATAACACATGTAAGTTATAAAGTTAATGTTTCATTTAATCTATAATCTAAGAATTGGTTGGTGCCATATAGGCTTCTGGCTTTTCTTAGCTCTGCCCCATCTGAGGCTTTATACCCCGTACTCTGTCTCTGCAGTCGTAGCAATGCAAATGAAGCATGAGGCTGTCAGGAAGTACTTCTATGGAGACCGCAGGTGATGAATCCCCTTTCTATAGGGATGACTAATGTGGATTTGGTTTGGAACCTTTATGAAAATCAATAATGCAAAGCATTCTAGGACACCAACAGTATGGACTTCCGCTAACTGAAATGGCAAAACAGATTTCACAATCATGAATTATTCCATAATTTATAAAATGTATCAGAGATTGGACTTTGTAATTTATCTGCTTCTTAGGTTCCTGTTCAGAGTCACATTATTTGAGAGCTTAGTATATGCAGATTTTATGTTCCAACATACTTTATTATTACAAAAGCAAGAACTACACTTGCTACAGAGACTTTCCCAGCTTCTGATGAAAATAAGAGAAAGGAAGAGAGAATGGGATGAGTGACAGAAACAATATGAAAAACACACCAGCTGGAGCTGCTATGGCACTCTAGATGTGGTGAGCCTGGAATTCTTTCTCTATAGTGGACTAACTCCCTCACCTTCTCCAGACATGGGGAATAATATGGATTCCACAATAATATGGAAAACATAGCTCAGGGTTTTCCTTTTAAATTATTTCTAACCCACAGCATTTAGATAACCTAACACCGTATTAGGTTCTTTTAATTTCTTTTCTTTTAGGGACAAATAGGAGAGGTTGCCCAGATATGCAATAGATGTGGCTCCACTATTCATCTAGTAAAATGTGCAGTTGGAAAAACATTTTGGATATAGAGAAGACACACAGAGTTTTCCATATAAAAGAGATTCTGTGATAAATGAGGATAGAGCTTATCATAAGAGACAGCTGTATCTGGTTCTGTTTCAAGGTCATTAATGGAAGGGGAAAAGAAACAGATGAGCTGATAACCTCTCCTAAGTACATTCCTGAAATTCTTTTCTAATTGTCAGAGAGAAAAAATGATGCTTTAAGAAGAGATTGAGGGCAGCAGGGCATGCTGCCTCCTTCTCTGATTGTGCTTTGCTCTTTCTTCATAGCAGGGACTGGGGCTGGCCCCTGAGTCTATATATAGTGGCTGGGGCTTTGTTCCTGGTGGTCTTTGGCTAGAGGGCATCCACATGAGCTAACATATATGAAGTGTTTTAAACAGTGGTTGGCATTGTATTATTCTCAGCACGCAATAAAGGATTGGAACATCAGTGGTAATTAGCACATATTTGTTAAATTAATGCTTCAAAAAATTCTGGGTTCATGTAGCACAATGTTCCAAATGTGTGAGTCCAGGTTTGCACATGTATAATTGTTATGTAGAAGGGACCTTGGGCTCTCCTAAAGACAAAAGTGGTCTCCCTACCTCGGTGCTGCCCCACTTTGATCCTGCCCAGAGCAATTTGCACACCTGAGGGGTGGTGGGGAAGGAATGCCCTACCAATCTGCAAAAGAATGCAGAGAGTGCTCCAGCTCACAGTCCAGAGAGCCCAGACACAATAGTGTCTGGAAAATGACCTAGAGTAATCTAAGGCTAACTATCATGTCATTAACTGTCCATCAAAGTGGTTCAGTGGTAATGTTTGAATCATCAGGAGGGCCAAATCCAGACAATATAAAACAAGACTCCAGACCATAACCAGCGCCTCTTGTTTATGACAGAGGGCCTGTTTGTCATCTGTGGCAAATGTATCTTGCTCTTGCTCGATAAATTTCATTTTGTGCTGACCTTGCTTTCGGTGTGTCTGGTCATTCTTTGGCCAAGAGCACACCAAGAACCAAGAACAGCTGACAATTGTTCACAATCATGGAAATGAACCAAGGAATGGAATGGGTCGGATTTGTAACTGTTCACATATAGAGCCTGTAAAGAAAAAGTGAAAGGGGAAAATTGAGAATTTAGAGTCTTTCTGGGCTGGGAATTTTAGTTCTATTTTGGGATAAGATAACAGAGATGCAAATAAGTAAGACAATCTTGGAAACATAGCATTTACAACCTGCTGTAAATAAGAGAACACTAAGTTTATTTGATCAGACAGGTTAATAGTCCAGTTGAGAGATGTAAGAAAAAAGCAGGACAGTAGAATCAAGATGTGTGCTGGGGCTCAGATAGTGATACTCCAAAGGCTTCTGCCTTGACGTGCTGAGAGGCCTTAGAAGCTGCCTCAGAATCAATGTTCTCATCTTGTTCCTCCTTCCCCCAAGCTCAGGGAGGAGCACTCTCTGGAATTTCCTTACCTGACCAAGAAAGCTTCTTTCCAAAATAAATACAATGGGCTTAAATCTCATTTTTAAAGATTTCCCCAAATAACCTGGAAAAACCGACTACCGAGAAGAGTAGAGACTGGGCGTTATCAGATGCCCAGATAGACTTTCCATCTATTCTTCTGAGGGCTTTAGTGATGACCTAGGGGAATTTAACTGCATAATAAGACAACCCTTTTCCCTGTGCCACTCACCTCTCACTTTCCCTTAATATCTGCCTCCCACCTCCCAGATCCATTCATTGTCCCTAATGATATACTGTCCCTCAGAAGAATTATCTACACTCCCTGTCTTCCCTTGTCCCTATGAAAAAGTGTATAAAAGCTTCTGTACCACACTGGGTTATTGGATAATTATTCTCCTGCAATCTCCCTGTGCTATGAATGTTAAACTAAAATTTTATATGCCTTTTCTTATATTAATCTGCCTTTTGTGAGTTGATTTTCAGCACACTAGAGGACAGAAGGGTAGTTTTCCCTTGGCCCCTACATACGCACATATTTATATATATACATATATTATTGTACATTGTGGTAGCACGCTGTATTTTTAAATGTTCTGGAAATAGTAAAATTCATTAATTATACAGCATTTATGCAAGATTAGCAAGATGGTTAATGTAGAAACAAGAAAAAAATGAAACATAGGGTAATATAATTAAAAGAAAGTCTTATTCTTTTCAAAAGGTCAGAAAGTAATGAGACTTAAAAAATACCAAGAAAATTCTCAAGGAAAAAGGGTAAAATAAGGTTTAAAGAGCAAAAATTGATGTTCTTCAGTACAAGCTCCATTAATTAAGTTATAGATTGAAAAACTAAAGGTGAAGAGATTGGGATAAAAATAGCAAAATCAAGGAACAAAAGAGTAATTTTACAAGTTGATTTAAGGCCATGAAAATAGTAAAAAAAATGTTGATATGTGAAAACAAAATTGAAGCAAGAAAAAGCAATTAACAATAACATCTTAAAAAGAGGAGAGAAAGTGTAAGGGGAGGAAGGAAAAATAATTTTCTCTCTACCCTTCATAATTCTAAGTTGAGGCAGGCTCCTGTAACAAAAGACAGATTAATAGGGAAAAAACAAACAAGTTTAATAACAGCATACTTCATGGATACAAAGAGTAAATCTCAAAGAGGTGATGTTTAATTCAGAATTAAATACCATTCCCCTGAAAGAAGACGTGAGGATGCTCAGTAACAGAGATGTGACCAGGAAAAGCAGGTAAACAAGGGTAAGGTTTGTTATGCAGATTTAAGTCAGTGCCTTGACCATTGATAAGACTGTAGTGATTTAGAGTCATCTTTTCTTCCTTATTTAGAGAAGGAGGCATCCTGACAGATGCAGAGTTACTTTAGAGATGTGAATTTCTCTTATGAAAGGGTAACTTCTTATTCTGTTTTCAGAATTTCTCCTGTAGCTGCAGTTTTTCAAAATAATCAACTCAAAATAATCCTACACCAAAAGGTTATGTTTTAGGATGGCATATTCTGATCTCCTATAAGAGGATATTACGAATTTAGTATGCTTACAAAATTTTATTCAAGAATTTTTTTTTTTTTTTTTTGAGACAGAGTCTCACTCTGTTGCCTGAGCTAGAGTGCCTTGGCATCAGCCTAGCTCACAGCAACCTCAAACTCCTGGGTTCAAGTGACCTCCTGCCTCAGCCTCCCCATTAGCTGGGACTACAGGCATACACCACCATGCCCAGCTAATTTTTTCTATTTTTTAGTTGTCCAGCTGATTTTTTCTATTTTTAGTAGAGACAGGGGTCTCACTTTTGCGAAGCTGGTCTAGAACTCCTGAGCTCAAGGGGTCCATCCACCTCAGCTTCCTGGAGTGCTAGGATTACAGTCGTGAGCCACCACATCCAGCTCAAGAATGTTTTTATACAGGTAGACAAAAGTAGCCCAAATATGAACATTCAAGGTACAGCAATATATTATGGACCAAAATTAGATTATTTTAATGGAAATTTAAGAAGAATGGATCAGAGGAGGTAAATGAGGGAAATATTTATGTTTGGATCACTAAAATGCCTCCACTTCAATAAGTTTTCATTTTCTTTTAAAGATTATGTTATGCCAATTATGTTAACAGAATATGGGAAGATTTTATCTAATGAATTTGTTAATCAAAATGAGTGACTGAGGCAAGAGTCTCAATCATTGAGGGTCATTAAGCTGGACCTTCAGGGCATGCCTGGGGAACAACAGGAATCACAGGCTCATCTGTGAATGTTTTTCCCAAAGGAGTTTTCAGGAGGCTTAGTATTTATACATTTCCTTAAAGTGGGTGTTGGGCAGAAGGGAAAACTTCCCCTTCACCCACAAAAGGTTCACTGAAAAATCAACTCACGATAAAGCAGATTAATTAGAGAAAAGTGATCACATTTATTTTAACATGTATATGCAGGGACTCTCAGAAAATGAAGATTCAGCAGAAGTGGGGTTCAGAAGCTTATATGCCTTTCTGGTAACATGTGCTATGGAAGGGTGGAATAGAGGAATTCTAGGGCAATAAAGGATTACTTTATTGGAAGGATGACTGGATGTGGAACAAAGATTAACTGGAAAATTGTTCCTTTTGGAATTTAAGTGAGTCTGAGAGATAGGAGTTATCTCCTTAAAGAGTTTGTTCAGGTGTGGTCCTGGTTTTACAGGGAAGGGAAGAAACGAACAATTGCTCTCCTAGGTAGGTGTGGAACTCAGGTAGATAAAGAAACTTTAATGATTTGGGGAGAGTTAATGGAAGCAAGGAAGGTTAGAGAGACATTGAGGAGTCCTCAGGCAGTCCAGCATGTCAAAATGCCATATTTGGGGTTAAAAATATCAGTGGGAAGGCATGTAGGGAGAGGGGCAGGTGGATGGGAAGGTGAATAGTTACACTCTTGTGAGACTTTAGTACAGTAAATCTATATTTTACATAAAATAAGGTGAAAGTTTGAAGAAAAAAGGGATTAAGGAAGAGTCAGTTATGCAGATGTCTCTGGGTAGGTGGAGTATTGATAGATTTCATCTTGTCTTTGTTCTAAGCCTGGGAAAATAAGTTTGTAATCAACATTATCAGTGCGGACTCAAACAGACTTTAGCTTTAGGATCTATACTTAGACTGCAGACCTAAAGTTATAATTGGCATGTCCTTGTGTATGGAAGGATATACATCTTGAAAGTTTTTTTTTTATTTCAAGAAAATATGAAAGTAGGAACATTTTGGTTACATTTTATATCTTTGCCTCTCCCTAGCAAGGGTTAGAGGTATGCCCTTCCCCTCCACAATGCTCACCACATCCGTAAGATGTGTGTCTACCTCCTTAACCCCCGAATCCCTGGTGAACACCACCACCATTTGAGCACCGTAGTGTTAATCAGTCAATACCAATTTGATGGCGAGTAGATGTGAAGTCCATTTTTCAGATCTTGTGTCACCTCCCTTTGGATAATGGGCTTAAGCTTAATCCAGGATAATATAAGCGGTGATAGCTCGCTATCATTTCTTAGAATTGAGTAATATTCCACTGTAAACATATACCAAATTTTAATAATCCACTCATAAATTGACGGGCACTTAAGAACCCTAGAAGATGTTGGGAAACCCTAGATGTTGGGAAAACCCTTTCAGACACTGGTCTAGGCAAAGAATTCTTGAAGAAGACCCCCAAAGCAATCACCGCAGCAACAAAAATAAACAAATGGGATCTGATCAAATTAAAAAGCTTCTGCACAGCCAAGGAAACTATCATTAGAGCGAACAGACAACCTACAGAATGGGAGAAAATATTTGCTCTCTACACTTCTGATAAAGGTCTGATAACAAGAATCTATCTCGAACTCTAAAGAATTAACAAGAAAAAATCAAACAACCCCATCAAGAAATGGGCAACGGAAATGAACAGAAACTTTTCCAAAGGAGACAGAATAATGGCCTACAAACATCTCAAAAGTTTTTAAGGCCAGCAAAGAACTTACTTATGAATGATTTGTCGGGGCAATCACTGGAGATGCCTGAGGCCTTTTGCCTTTCTGTGGGAGTCTGACTAATGTATAATGCTTCGACACAAGATTGTGCAGTAATAGCTATTCATTTGGAAGAGGGTGTTGCATGACTCAGTCTCCACGCTTAACTTTCCCTTTGGTAGAAGGAGTCTGGGGGTCCCGAGATTTTTATTTTCCTTTACCAATTAATCAACATTTATATAATAGCCTGTATGATTTTGATAGGCAAGGTAACATAATGGAATAAGCATGGTTTTTGTTTTGATACACCTGGGTTCAACTCCTCCTTCTGTTACATGTCAGGATATGTGAGTGAGTGACTATGTAACTTTGGGATAGTTACATTTTTTTAAAAGTTATGCCTTTTTCATCTGGATAAAGAGAAAAATAATAGTAATCTTTCAGATGATGAGGAGTAGAGATGAACTATGTAAAATAAGTAGCAGGAGATCTGTGCAAGGCCTTAAATAATCTGTCTTCCTTCCTGCCTTCCAAATTGCACATTTTTCTCTATCTTTTTTCTGAAATTGAGATGTAGCTTACAAATGTCAAAAGAAACTTGCTGGCCACCATGGCAAGGGCTAAGTTTTCATTGCCTTTGCTTGGGAGAGCTCAGCTTTTTACAAAGGTTGCTGTTCATTTGATTGTCACCTCAATAGAGATACTTACATTGATAACTCCACAGGCAATTGAATTTTAAGTTAATTCTGGATTCCTAATTTTTGCTTAAAATGCCTCTGAAAAGACTGCATTGTGATGCAGCATTGAAATGTAAAGTGACATTGTGTATAGAAGATTGCCTGTCACAAGCCAAGTAATTTAAAGATGGAAGAAACTGCCAAATCTTTCAGAATATAATAGAATTTTTCAAAGCTAAAAGAGGTTGGAGTGACTGATTAATATGTCATAAAGAACGATATCACTCAGGTGCCCATCAACAATCTGTCAAAAAATTCCAGGTGACTAACGAGACAAGTGTTTAACTTCCATCGATACACACTTCAACTAAGGATGACAGGGTGAGAAGGTGTAATATCTTTCCTCACCTGTTGTAAGGGTCATGGCTGACATTCCTATAACAAAAGGCAGGTTAACAAGGGAAAAACACAACAAATTTTACGTGACACGGGAACCTCCAGAAATAAAGACACAAAGACCCAGGAAAAACTATCCATTTTTATGCTTAAATTTGATGAAGGATGGACAGCCATGTAGAAATGTGATTGGACGAAATGCTATGATCTAATGGTAGTAGACTGAGTTGGGGACCCAGCGAGGCATTTCTGTTCATGTTATTCTTGGCCTCTCAGTGTAGCATTCCTTCCTCCCCTATATAGGCAGGACTCCCTCTGGAAGGAGGATCTTATGATCTACAATGAGTCAAGGTGGGTCAGAGTATTTCTTTGTGGCCCACTCCTGTACAGAACGGTAGGGGAAGGTAAGAGTAATATTTCTAGTTTCTATGACCTGACTTTGGAAAAATTATTCTGGTTCCTATGATTGCTTCAGGAAGAAAGAGGAGTGGGAAACATGCAAGCAGAGAAGGTCAGACAGACTTTGCTTCTGAGGCCTTCCAGTCTCCTTTGGTTCGAAGTTCTCAGCATGCCAAAGCACCGTATTTCAGGGTATCATTTTCTGAGCCCCAACAAAGATTAAAAAATTGAGATAATCTAATAGGAATTGCAGGAATAAAAACCCTGTCTTTGAGACTTTGTATGTAGAGAAATCTTAGTCTAACTTTATTTTAACAGTCTCTGTCCTGAGCATTCTTTGTGTATTAATGGTTTTAAATCTTACCACAAGGTCAGCAGGTAGATATAATTTTTTAGAGCCATAGAAAGATAAGATAAATTGTCTAACAGTTAAGCTGGGATTTGTACCTCCGTGGCCTGGCTTCAGAGCATGCACACTCAGCTTCCCTTAACCATTAGGCATATGCCACTGAGTTGCAGAGCAACTCATGAAGAAATTAAGTAATTCAGGATGCAATACAACTCTAGTTATTCGATTATTTCCTTATCCTTTCAGCTAGTTTTATCCATTCCTTGCTATTCTATTCACTATAGATCATGTATATGAAAAAGAAATTCTTTAAAGGTGGGAATGGGGAAGAGAAGTGGATATGAGAATTTTGGCAAAGTGCCCAAAGGTAGCTCTGACACACTGCTTTTTTGGAGAATCTCAGATATAATGCATTTCTTTTTAATCTGCGTTGCTGGTTTTGCTCATTTTATTAGTCAGGATACACCAAGCTAATCTGCAATAGCAGAGGCTCCTCAACTTACAATGGGGGTTACATCATGATATAAGTGGAAAATATTACACATGGAAATGTATTTATTATACCTAACCTACTGAGTATCATAGTTTAGCCTAGCCTACCTAAAACATGCTCACAGTACTTATATTAGCCTACAGTTGGGCAAAATCATCTAACACAAAGCCTGTTTTATAATGAAGTGTTAAATATCTCATGTAATTTATTAAATACTGTACTGAAAGTGAAGAATAATGGCTGAATAGATTTTTTTTAATGGTACAGTGCCATTTCTACTGAATGCATATTACTTTCACACCATCATAAAGTCAAAAAATCGTAAGTCAAATCATTGTAAGTAGGGGAACATTTATACAATGAAAATCTCCAAATTTCACTGGCTAAAAACAACAAAGATTTATTTCTTGCTTATATCACAGCTCAATGAAGGCTAGGCTTCACCTTTAGAAAAATTTTCTTGGCAATGTACTGAATTTGATCTTTACCTGGAAGCCATTTATTAATTTTAGCATCATTTGCCACCTGGAGAGGCTAGACGATTTTATGGCCAGCATGTCCTTGTTTCTTTGTGTTTAATGGCCTTTCCTTTGTCTTCTCTCTGTCCTCTCACATTTTACTCTAAGCAATAAGAAGAAACTAGTTAATACCTTCAATACTCTACATGGAAATCTACTTAGCTAGATCACCCTATTCATTTGGACACATTTTCTGCCTTTCACATTACAAAGGTGATGATTTTCCTAAACTCTCTGTCATTTCAAAAATCTTTCCTCTCCTCCCCAATAACATTTTCCTCACATTCTTTTAAGCCCTCATCCATAGCCTCCTTATGTTTCTTCATAGCTTTTCAGTCTTTCACTATCTCTTTTCTCAAAGTTCTTCCAGCTTCTGCTTACTGCCTGTTCCAGACCCACTCCTGCATTTGAAATTTTTCTTATAGCAGGACCCTACCTCTAGATACCAAAATCCGAATTAATTTTTTATTGTTGCTTAGCTGATTACCTGAAAACTTAAACCAACAATGGGCAGTTTCTGTGAGCAAAGGATTTGGGAGTGGCTCTTCTGGTTTAAGGTATCTCATGAGGTTATAATCACGATATTGGCCAGTACTACAATCACCTGAAGGCTTGGCTGAGGTTAGAGCAGGGGTCCCCAACTCATAGTGAATCGTACAATTATTTCATTATTTATTACAATGTAATAATAATAGAAATAAAGTGCACAATAAATGTAATGTACTTGAATCATCCCCAAACCATCCCCCCCCACCTTGGTCCATGGAAAATTGTCTTCCATGAAAATGGTCCCTGGTGCCAAAAAGGCTGGGGACCATTGGTAGAGAATTCATTTACATTCAGTATGGGTCACTCATCTGACTGGCAAGTCATGCTTATTGTCAGCAAGAGACCTTAGTTTATTGCCACGTGGTCTTCTCTGTGACAATTGATTATCTTTACAAAATGGAAGCTGGCTTTCCACAGAGCAAATAAGGTAAGAGAATAAGGTGGAAGCCACGATGTCTTTTATAACCTAGCCTTGGACATCACACTCTCGTCATTTCTGCAATATCCTATTGGTCTTACAGATTCACAGATCAGTTCTGTTCAATGTGGGAGAGGACTACACAGAAACTTGAATAATAGGAGGCAAGAATCCATGGGGACAATCTTGGAGGATGGCCACTACCAAGGATATAAACACAACAATATATAGCTATAATATAATTTATAAATGCTACAAAAAAGGTTTTTTTGAAGAGCTTCAGTGCTATGGAACATGGAGTATGTAACTACTGGTAGCTGCAGGGTCAGGAAATCCTGCTCAGAAAAGGCAACATTTGATATGACTCACTGAGAATAAGTGGCAATTCAGTACTCTTAAGGAGAGAGAAGAAAACTTTAACGGAAGATGTTGTAGTACTTGGTCTCCAAGTATTAAAATATATGAGGGAAGACAATGGGGAAAAAGTAGGTGAAAATAATAATAACTTAGGAAACCTAAGGTCTTCTGATTTCAAGACCATTCTTTTTTTAAGCATCAAAGGAGGCAAGAAAAGCTTCATCTTTCTCTGCTCTACCCCTTTTAATAAAAGGATTTGTTCTGTAAAATTTGGATTCAGTCAAAAGGCTGCACTTAAGAACCTAGAAGGAAACAGGTGACCTTAAGGCTGTAGGTTCCCCACTCCTGGAAGATGTGCAGCACATTTAGTAAAAATTATTTTTAAGATTAGTTATTGATTATAAAAGTGTATAAATATTCAATGGTTTAGAATATGTGGGGAACACATCTTATCTATTATCCAAAGGATCATTGTTATTTCTGCCCAGATTTTTAAAAATTTTGATCTCAGAAATTTCAAGATTTGATTCTATATACTTTTTTACATAAGAATATACCAATGGGAGAGGTATGTTTAATAACACAATAGGAGGGGTATGTTTAAGTGTACAGTGGTGATCCGCAACACATTACTATCTCCAAGTCAGAGGCAAGAGATGTTCATTTTAGATCGGAATCCCTAGAATCAGACCCTGAGACAGTGAAGATTGTGTGATAGTTGAGAGAGTGCTTTCAGGAGGACAGGAGTGAGAAATGCTGGATATAATTGAAGAAAAAGAGCTAATTAAAGAATTAACTCAGCTGGAGACTACCTTCAGCATGAACTGCTCACTACCTGGTGAGCCTCTCTGGGGGATGGAGTGCTCTGCTGGATTGGTGCTGCAGGGAGGCGGGGTGGGGGGCAGACTTCTGCAAGTCAGCTGCACTTAGGGTGAGTGTAACCTCCAGGGCAAGAGGGGTTTTCTTCTCTATCATCAGATATTTCTGTAGGACTAGGTGGCTGATCTTGTTTGGTGCTGCATTCTTGGGGGTTCTATGTCCTGGTTACTATAAACTTATTAGTCTGTGGTTACTGAAATTGACCATCTACAGTTAAAACTGTAATATAGGAATATAAGACACAATCGAGTGGATCACTTGAGGGCTAAATATGTTCCTACCTATCCCATGTACAGTAGCAACCTTTGGTCAGGATGATCAGGATCAATTGTCCCTGCTGGTGCCTGCAGGCAAAAAATTAGAGACAAGGTGGCTCAAACTGATGCTGAAGCCTGGGAAACAGGTGCCATCAGGCCCCTCCATTAGAATGGGAGCATGTGGGATTCAGTTTATAAATGAGATGGTCCATCTCATAGTGGGCTTAATGGATCTATAGATATACCCAGTAATTACATAATTTCCAAACTTATAATTGGAATGGACATAGTTAGGAGTTGGCAGAACTCTCGAATTGGTTTCTTAACCTGTAGAATAAGAGCTATTATAATAGGAAAGGCCACGTGGAAGCCTTTGAAAGTCAGCCAACTGCCACAGGTCAACATAAACAAAAAACTGTGGGAAGTAAAGGCAGAGAGTTTTAAGCGATGTCCCCCAAAACTCTAAGGATGAGGAGTAGTGGTCCTATCATATCTTCTTTTAAATGATAGGTCTGATCCCTGTAAAAACCATGTGGGTCATAATTTAGGTCATAATTTATGTGGTGGGCTCCCACATTCTTAGTCATATATTTATAGTAGCCCCAAGTGCTAAATTGACATAATATGTTCATTTCTCTATTTCTTTGGTTATCAACTCTAGACAATCCGTATTAATTCCCTGTTATGAGGAGGAGAATTTGTTTCACCTACATAATCCCCCTTTTCCCTCACTCAAATATTTGTTATGTGATTGTTTGGGTTCTTCTTTTAGATACTTACATAATTTTAAGTAATTAATATACTCCCATTTTGTGTTTAATCAATATTTTCCAGTATCTTGCTTCAAATCTATATAAAGTGACAGTTATTATCAAACCCATGGTAGTATGGCATCTTCCTTCTCTGCTTTTACCTCCTATTTTGTCTCAGGCATATTTTCACTTTTATGTTACAAAGGCTCCCGATATTTATATTCTCCTCTGTAACCAAACTAAAGCTTCTGTTCCTTGTCCATGGGTTGACTTTGGAATTTGAAAACTGAAAAACAGAACTTACTTTATTTATATGGTCTACTGCCAGATCAAGAAGTATACAGTGATGATTCAATATTTATTAAGCACCTACTATGTGTCAGGGACTATTCTAGGCACCAGAGATATAAGAGTAGACAGAATAGGCAAAAACCTGTGCCTTTAGAATGCTTGCATTTTCTACACTAAGGAGCCAATATCACCACCACTTGCCTAGTTGAAAGAAAATGTTTCTAACATGAGGTCTAAAAAGTTCTTTTATTGTATCTCATCAATTGTAAAAACATGCCATATTTTAGTTGTTTACTATTTATTTATCATGGAAATAACGAGTAACTCTAATTTGATACTTAATAATGTGCCAAGTGTTCTGCTAAATATTGCGTGTATCTTACCTCATTTTTCTAACAACATCCCTATGAAATAGGTATTGGTACTATTATTTATTCTATAGATAAAAACAAGAAGATAAGAAAGGTTAAATACAGAAGGAACTATGAATAATCACTAAATTTTATCATAGTCAAATATATGAAAGAAAAACTATTAAAGATATAGAGAACTATTTTCAGAAATGCAATTATATGGAACACTTTTAGGCTTTAAAAATAATTCAGTCAAAAAATAATCACAAAAACTAGAAGCTAAATAATAAGGTTTATTTGAAATTTACAAAGAAACTTTCATAATATAGATTTAGAGAGCATCTACCTTTGTACTAATTATAAACATTTTATATAGGTTAAATAATAATTTTAAATTATAGAACACTATAATAATTTTATACATAAAATGTATAAATTCCTAAAATTCAGAAGTTATTGAGAGTGTATTTTTTCTCTTCTTGCCTTCTTTTCTGCCTGGAATACTGAAGTGATGACCAGTGCTCTGGTCACTAGGTGGGAACATGAAGCAGTCTTGAAGAGGAACTCTATGCACTTAGTATGGCAAATAAAAACTTAAACACTAATGACCAAGAAACAGCAACACTAGTCCTGGACTCTCTATTTCAGGACTTCTTTTACATGAGAGAAAGATGATTCCCCCATACATTTATCCAGTATTATTTCTGATTCTATTATTTCCATCATATGCAGTTATCGTTCTCATTGATAGACACTATTGCTGTTATTTTGACCTTATTTCCAAACTCTGACTAATGGTCTGAGGTAATATGTCCTGTCGATGACATTGTCTACTAAATAAGATCTTAACATAGGAAATGAGACTACTGCATCTGCTTAACCACTCATTGTGTCGGGAGCGGACCACTAATCAGGCATCCTCAAACTACGGCCCATGGGCCACATGTGGGTGTTTTTGCCCATTTGTTTTTTTACTTCAAAATAAGATATGTGCAGTGTACATGGGAATTTGTTCATAGTTTTTTTAAAACTATAGTCCGGCCCTCCAACTGTCTGAGGGACAATAACTGGCCCCCCGTTTAAAAAGTTTGAGGACCCCTGATAGATACATAATCCCTCATTTTCTCCATCAATTATAATCTCTTACCACAGCCACTAACACTGTCCAACTTGACTTGGGCATTAACACTCTTGCTTTGATCTATTTGAAGTGCGGAGACAATAAAACAATTATAAGTGAAAAGAGGTCTACGGCTGGGTGCGTGGCTCACGCCTGTAATCCTAGCACTCTGGGAGCACGAGAACAGAGGATTGCTTGAGCTCAGGAGTTCGAGATCAGCCTGAGCAAGAGTGAGACCCCATCTCTACTAAAAATAGAAAAATTAGTGGGGCATTGTGGCAAATTCTCATAGTCCCAGCTACTTGGGAGGCTGAGGCAGGAAGATCCCTTGCGCCCAAGAATTTGAGGTTGTAGTGAGCTATGATGACACTATTGCACTCTGCCCAAGGTAACAGAGTGAGACTCTGTCTTAAAAAAGAAATCAAAAAACAAAAAACAAAACAAAACAAAAGAAGTCTAGGGAATCTCTGTATGACTAGTAGTTATTTGTTGTTTGATGTGTTTTATAATATAACTTCAGAATATAAGATATAACTACAATTTCACTTTAAATAACTGTTTGCATTTCTGTCAGAAGTTACATTCAATAGAAAAATATTTTTGAGAGGTAAATGGAAAAGATATATACATACTTATTCAGAACACATGGGAGAGGGTATATGTTGCCATCTAACTTAACTATGGGTATTTTGTTTGTCATCAAAATAGTCTCAGTATTTATGAGAGTTTAAATGCCGTATTCTATCCACAAAGTGCTCTTGTTTTTGACTTTAATAAAAACAAATATTACACCAGTTGTTCATTTATACTATAAAAGTATACGTTTTACAGAATCTTTCTCCTACTTAACAAATGCAAACACCCTACTGCTAGACAGATTTGAATGAGAATGATGAGAAATGAATAGATTTTTTGCTGTGATCTTTTTGACAGTGTTGCAATTAAGCTGCCAAACGCTGAGAGAGAGAGAACACATGCACATGCTGTATCTGACTACAGAATGGCTGTTCAAGCAGAGCACATTTTGTACGAGAGACTCAAGGAAGCAATTAGCATATCTGACATATAATAACAGTTCAGTGAGGAGCAGTGAGCTGTTATTCACATTACTCACTGGAAATAGCTGCACTATAGGGCTTACTCACTTTGCATAGTCTTAGACCTCTGTATCTGAAACGAATGAAAATACAAACACATCTCAAGAAATTAATGATGTAATGAACATTGCTTTACAGAGAGTGAAGATTTGAATGATCGAGTGACCTCCCTTTTAAGTCTCATGCACCTTGATGGTGTGTGGATAAGCACCAGGAGACTAAATTTTGGTTGACAGCTCTGGATTCTTGAAGCATCCACCTTTACTGGCAGGTTAACTGATTGTCATGTTTTCATATTAGTATCATTGTAGGTTCAGAGTCCAATAAAATGTAAAAAAAGGAAACTTCAAGAGATATGTGTCTTAGTCCATTTTCTGTTGCTTATGACAGGATATGTGAAACTGGGTAACTCATAAAGAAAAGGAATATATTTCTTAAAGTTCTGGAAGCTGAGAGGTCCAAGGTCAAGGGGCCACAATGCCTCTGTGGAGGACCTTCTTGCTGGTGGGACAGTCCTGAGGCTGCAGAGCATCGCTCTTTCTTCCTTTTCTTATAAAGCACCAGTCCCTTGGCCAGGCGCAGTGGTTCATGCCTGTAATCCTAGCACTCTGGGAGGCTGAGGCGAGAGGATAGCTCAAAGTCAGGAGTTTGAAACCAGCCTGAGCAAGAGCAAGACCCCGTCTCTACTAAAAATAGAAATAAATTAATTGGCCAACTAAAAATATATATAGAAAAAATGAGCTGGGCATGGTGGTGCATGCCTGTAGTCCCAGCTACTCAGGAGGCTGAGGCAGGAGGATCACTTGAGCCCAGGAGTTTGAGGTTGCTGTGAGCTAGGCTGACACCACAGCACTCTAGCCCGGGCAACAGAGTGAGACTCTGTCTCAAAAAAAAAATTAAATAAATAAATAAAGCACCAGTCCCACTCCTCTGATAACCCATTAAATCCATTAATCCAGGAGTGGATTAATCCATTCATGAGGGTAGAACTCTCATGACCCAGTGACCTCTTAAAGACCCCACCTCTCAATACTGCTATGTTGGGGTTTAAGTTTTAACATGAGGTTTGGAGGGGACAAACATTCAAACCACAGCAAGATGTTAGCAGCTGTGATGTTAGCTGTGATGTTAGATGTTAGCAGCTTTTATTATCTGAGAAGGATGCTTGGTTTAGCGCATCTCCTGCAAATATTCCTTTACTGTGTGTGTATGTGTGTGTGTGTGTATAAAATTTCATGGCCACTTCTTTCTTCTTGCTTTATTTTTTGTCGAGATGGGGTCTTGCTCTGTCACCCTGGCTAGAGTGCCGTGGGGTCAGCAAAGCTCACTGCAACCTCAAACTCCTGGGTTCAAGTGATCCTCCTGCCTCAGTCTCTGCAGTATCTGGGACTACAGGCCTGTGCCACTACAGCTGGCTGATTTTTCATAGAGATGGGGTCTCATTCTTGCTCAGGCTGATCTTGAACTCCTGGCCTCAAGTGATCCTCCCACCTTGGCTTCCCAAAATGCTAGAATTACAGGCATGAGCCACCATGCCCAGCCTCTATTTTTTAATGTTAGTGGGAGAACTAAACTCATAAAGGAAAATTCAACAATCATCTAAGGAATGACAGTTAATGTAGACAAAAGCATATATTTTCATAAACTTCTACCATTTTTGAAAAGATAAGTTTAATCTCCGGATATTGTAGCATTAAGAGATTCATATTTAATATCTTAGAGAGGCAGAAGATTTGTAGGGGTTTAAATTACCTTAATTTGACCATCTGAGCTCGATTTAACTGAGATGGATATACCTTTATGTACTCAGGAGTAAATCCTAAAGTGTCTCCACTAAAACAAGTTTAAATAGACTCTCAATTAAGCTTCATGCCAGTGTCTTTCAGAACATAGCAGGAATACTTTAGCCTTGTTTTATCCTTCTTTTCACTTATGTCTTAGCTCTGTCACGACTCCAGCAATATATAAATGTTATCTCTAGATTTGAAAGTAACTGGCCTTAGCTCTCTTGGGTAGGTAAGAATTCAGAACATGAACGATGTTCAGTATCAACAGCCACCAGAGAAACGCAAGTGAAGAACACAATGAGCTACCATGCACACCTATCAAACAGCTAAAAATTATAAAACAAAAAAACTGACACTATCAAGTGCTTTCATACATTGTTGGTGAAAATGCCAAAAGGTATAACACACAGTTTGAAAAACAGTTTGGTGATTTCTTAAAAAGTTAAACATTCACTTACCTTATAGGTCAACAATCCCACTCCTAGGTATTTATCTGTCCCCACCCCAGATGAAAACTTATATTCATGCAAAAACATATATGTGAGAATTTATAGTGACACTATTCATAATTGCCCCAAACTAGAAACAAACTAAATATCCTTCACCTGGTGAATGGTTTAAAAAAAAAACTGTGGTAGGTCTATACAAAAATATACTCCTCAGCAATAAAAAGGAATATACCATTGATACATACATCATGCAGATTTTGTTATGCAGAGGTGGATGGGGACGAGAGAGAAGGAGACAGAGGCGCAGAGAGAGAGAGAGAGAGAGAGAGAGATGCAGAAAGAGAGAGAGAGCTATCTTGTAATTAAGATCTAAGCACTAAGTGGTAAATCCACTGAGATTTCAGATATTTACAAATAATGTCAAAAGAGCCAGCAAAACAGGGCAGTTGAGATTTTATTTGCACAAGGACCCTAGGACATTGGTAATGTCAGAGATGTGGCTAAAGCAGAAGCTGCTACTAGGAATCAAGACATCCAATTGGACAGTTTATATTAATAAATAAGGGCTAATGGAGGAAAAGGCAATCATAGGTCTTCATGAACTCATGTGAAACATATCATTCCTCAAACCGGAAAAGTGGAATTTGGGGGTAAAATTTCCCTGATTTTCCTGGCAAGAGCTAAGCCAGGGGAAGCTACTTATTTCTTTTGTCATTTGTTTGTTTACTCACTCACTTGCTCATTGATTTATTCTCATACCCATTTATCATTTATTTCCTGTTTTACTGCACAGAGCATTTGAAGTGGTTCTTAAGAATATCAATCAAAAATAGAATTAGAATTGAATAATGGAGATAAGACAGCAAGACTGGGGGAAAATAAGAATGATTATTACAATAGAATTGTAAGTTTGGCCTCCTTGTTTTCAGTTGTGAAAGGAAAAAAAAGAAAAGAAAAGGAACAAACTGTATCATTTGCATTGTCTATGTAAAAGGAAGATACTAATATTTCAGGAGACAAAATGTTTTCCTGCTTTAAGAACTGAAAGTAAATTATCTTGGGGAATATTCACATAAGAGGCATATTTAAATAGAACCCAATGGTAAATAGAATTGTCTGTTCTGCCCAGCAAGCTCTAGTAGCATCATCCCTCAACTTGAGCTAAGAGCATAGCAAAAATGCATAAAGATGAGAAAGGAAATCTGTGGGTGATCAAAAATATATGGTTTCAGGTCACAGCTCTCTGATATTCTGGGTATACCAATTAAGACACCTTGGCTTAAATAATTAGAAACCAAGTCAATGCAAAGTGACCAATTAAAAAATACATAACAAACTGAAAGTAGGAAATTCATTATTATGATTCTGGACTTGGATGTATTCCCTGTATAAGCCAGGCCTTTGAGCCTTGACGCATGCTATTTCATTTGTCTGGAAAGATCCAACTATCCTAACTACCTTGGCAAACTCCTAATTGTCCTGTTGTACAGCATAAAGGTTTAAAGTGCTGGATTTCCAAACAAATACACCTTGGTTGGACTTATGACCCTGTAACTTACCAGCTTGCGACCTCATGTAAGTGACTTCCCTATGCCTCTGTTTTCTTATCTGACAAATGGGCCTTGTGTTGGTTAATTTTGTGTATCAACTCGGCTAGGCCATGGTGCCCAAATATTTGAAACATTCTTTTGGGTATTTCTTGTAAGGGTGTTTGGGGATGAGATTTACATTTAAATTGGTGAACTTTGAATAAAGGAGACCAACATGCCCTCCCTAACATGGGTGGGTCTCAGCCAATCACTTGAAGGAATAGAATAAAGAGTGATCTCCCTGGAGCAAGAGGGAATTCTGCACCACATTGCCTCTGTACTTGAATTGCAGCATTGGCTTTCCCTGGATCTCTAGCCTGCCAGCCCCCATTGCACATTTTGGACTTGCCAACCTCCACAATTGCATGAGCCAATTTCTTAAAATAAATTTCTCTCTATATATGCACACATCCTATTGATTCTGTTTTTCTGGAGAACCCTGTCTAATACAGGTATAATAATAGCACCCTCCACGCTGCTCCCCAAAACAACTTTGCATAGTGCTTGGCTTACAGGGAGGTTCAAATAAAACCTGGCTATTAATAATATTTGAGAAAGTTTATGATTGATTAATATAAAATATTTGGGAGATAAATTTCCAATCAATGATAACTCACTCAATCCAGTTTTTAAAGTTTCATATGGAACTCAGTTGTATTCATATAAATGCTAGTTTCTCAGACTTTTTCCTTTTTCTTCTGATCCCCAAAATGACATCTGGATGCATGGAAGGGCTTAAGAAATCTTTGTGACGGAGGGATGTCAGACAAAGGCTTTTACTCCTGGTCTTTTCTAGGTTCTGGGACAGGATGGGTGGTTGGTCTGCTGCGTGATCAGTGTTAGCGAATGAGACTGCTCACTGGGGCTTTTGGAGTATTTTCACATGCCTGACACTGAAATCCGTGGCGTCACACCGCTTCACATCAAATCACATAGTTCTTGTATACTATGCTTTTTTGTTCCAACCCCGATTCTCCCCTGGCACATTGATTCCCTAGCACTTCCCTGTCCACTGATCAGAGCTTGAGAAAGTTGTGGATCACCTTCCCAGCCATCTCCAAACACCAGTGTTATAAATGATGTCTTGAGCCAGCTGCCTCTAATCACCAATGTTGGAAATGACCAAGCCCAATGTCGAGATTTTCTTAGAAGCCTGTTAACTTCCTGGTTTCTGCACCAGTAAGAAAGCTACTAGCACCAAATTTATTGAGTCTCTTCAATTCATGTGGTTGTTTTTATAGTATTACTCCACATAAAAAAAAAGTGTAAATATACTATTTATCATGGTCTCTTCCATCAAAATAGTTTAAGGCTTTGTTGAAAAACAGTATGAAAACATATACCCATATAATGCCAAGATGTGTAGCATAGATAAGTTTTCTTGAAGTTCAAAAGAGAGATCAATGTGAGTGGGAATATACTATCTGGGAGTAATAATAACTTGATATGCTAAGGAGTTTAATTTTAAAGGGTAGAGATTTCTTTGAAATAAATGCCTTTAAGATTTCTGGTCCCTGGTCAGATAGGTTAAAAAAAAAAAAAAGAAATGAAAAGAAAAAAGAAGAAGATCACTCCAAGGATTAATCAAATCCAAATTACAAGAGCTAAAAAACATTGAAAAAGGAGGAAGATGGTGGTTCAACCCCTGGATGATAAAAGGAAGGAGATTACAAGGATGGTCTAAAAAATGGGTTGGGGGTTCAAGAAAAATTCCCTTTTACACTCCCCAACCTTCAAGCAGGCTTCTAGTCTAACCATAAGCCTGAGAATATGATATTGGTCCAGGTAAAAAGTGAAACTGGACAAAAAGGTAGTTTGTTCCCCACAGTGCCATGGAGCATTCAGGTTTTTAGTCTTCTTTTCAGCAGAACAGAAGTCAACTCCCTTGCTTTGGTTTCAGAGGGTGTACAGGACCAGATGCAGAAAGCTAGAGACAGTATAAGGAGTTTTTCAAAGCTAAATCTATAAGAGAAGCCGATAATATTAGAGGAAAGATTGTGCCTGAAGGAGTTGCAACTATTCCTTTTTGGTCAAATTCATTAGATGAAGTCAGAATACATGGTCACAGGTTCAGTTCACATACATACAGATCATTGATCAACAATAATTATGAAACAAAACGTGAAAAAGTCTGAAGTGCTTCATTTTCAAAAAAAAAAAAAAGTAAGGAGAAATGTTGCCTTAAGAAAGTTTTTAATTATTTTAAACGGAAGACCTTTAAAATTTAGGATGATCATTTATTTAATAAGAGAGCTTACACCTTTCAATTACTTTGCTGACGCATTGCTAAAATAAGGCATTGCACATATTTATTCAAATTGAGTAAATCACAGGCTGCGGAAACAAGGTGAGCAATGGCATGTCATCCAGAAAAATACAAAAACTTAAAGGGAGATTAAGTTTTTTTATCAAGGAGAGTCTTTTTGGATAGACTGATTTTATTGCCACTTTTCTGTAAGATCTTTTTTATCTGTCAAATATTTCATATAAATCAATCATAAACTTTCTCAAATATTATTTATTAACAGCCAGGATATATATGAGCCTTACTCTATGCCAAGCACTATGCAAAGTTGTTTTGGGGAGCATTGTGAAGGGTGCTATTATTATACCCGTATTAGTTAGGGTTCTCCAGAAAATAGAACCAATAGGATGTGTGCATATATAGAGAGAGATTTATTTTAAGAAATTGGCTCATGCAATTATGGAGGTTGGCAAGTCCAAAATGTGCAATGGGAGTTGGTAGGCTAGAGACCCAGGGAAAGCCAATGCTGCAATTCAAGTGCAGAGGCAATGTGCTGAAGAAATCCCTCCTGCTCTGGGGAGGTCACTCTTTGTTCTATTCCTCCAAGTGATTGGATGAGGCCTACCCATGTTGGGGAGGGCAGTCTCCTTTATTCAAAGTTCACCAATTTAAATGTAAATCTCATCCAAAAACACCCTTACAGAAATACTCTGAAGAACGTTTAACAAATATTTGGTCACTATGGCCCAGCTGAATTGAAACATGAAATTAATCAACACGAGGCCCATTTGTCAGATAAGAAAACAGAGGCATTTGATGAGATCCCATTTGTTTATTTTTGATGCTGCAGTGATTGCCTTGGGG
>VBSM01002616.1:29927704-29985157 GCA_008086735.1 Cheirogaleus medius | reverse complement strand
TCCCCCAAGATCAATTCTTAAGCTGCACAATTATATGGCAAGTCTGCTACAACCTCTTTCGGTGGGGTATATAATTTGGAGTTTATCCAGTCCTCACCAGACCAGTTTTAATCATTTATTTTCCCTGCCTGGCCCCTAGTCTAGGCATTTAGAGTTTTTGACATTTATATTAAAGTCCTGGAAGCAGCCTGTTTCAGAGGTGGAGAACAGGGCTGTATCAAGGTGATAATTGTCCTCAGAGGACACGAAGAACCCAGACTATTTCTACAGGGGCTCCTTCACCTTGTTCCCTACTGTTTGGTGATATTTTGTTACAAATGACTGACTGACTGAACTTCTCAAGAATCACCGTGATACCTTAATTTTATAAACCTCTGAAACCCAGCAGGGCTAGTGTGGAATTTGCAATCCTTCCAGCCCTGGATGTGAACAGTTGCGAGGAGGCAGTGCTCTTGCTTAGGCACGGGCTTCTCACGTGAGACCAGGGCCAGGGCCAGACTCATGGATTTGACTTCGTCTGTTTTTCATCTAACTGGAAATGCTTCTGTCTTCTTACTGGGATTGGATTAGCCATTTCTAAAGAGGGAGATCTTTAGGGGTAAGGAAGAAACAGAGAGGTTAGTGTAATTGATCAAAAACATCAATAAATGGCTGCCTGTCACAATCTTGATTAAAACCCTTCTTTGGATTGTCCTCGCATTTGAGTCTTATCTAAACTCCTTAGTAGGTACCTTTGCTGCTCCTCTGCTCCTCCATGGTAGCTGCAGTATGATCTTATCCTCCTCTATCCCTGCACCTCATTTCAGGCCGCCCTCTCTGCCTCCCACAGATTTTTGACATCTATATAAAATGCTTGGAAGCAGCTTGTTTTGGGTGGAACAGGGCTATGTCAAGGAAATAATTTATCCTAAAAGGAGACAGAACGCAGAGTATCTCTTCAGGTTCCTCCAGCACAGCAGTCTCTTCTCTGCCTCAGGGACTGGCCTTTGCTGTCTGTCTGCTTTGGTTTTAGCTCATCGCTTGACTTGTTCTCTTCATCTTTTAGTTCTCAGCTTAAATGTGCCATCCTCAAAAAGATCAGCTTTGAATCTTTTTCAAAACAGGCCCACTCATTTACTCTCCATCATGTCACCTTATTTACTTTCATCTTGGCATTTATCACCATCTGTTATTATATATTTATTTGTTATTGTCCATCTTTCTATCTCAGACACGAATATAAACTCTATGACCACAGGGACCTATAAGGTCCCTGTCTACTTTCTCTTTCTCTTCCTATCACCCAAGCAGTGTCTGGCTGGTAGCAGTCATTTGACAAAGATAATGGAATAAATCAAGTGTGCCACATGTTGAATCCCTTTTGTGACTTTGATATTTCTGTCTACAGTAATATAGTTTCTAGAAATAAAATATCCTATTGGAAATAATATCTTTTATATATACAGGATGTTTTTTTCATCACATATTTATTTTCAAGACGAAATAAAAAGGAAAATAATTGAAACAATTAAAACAAGAATATACTATGTGAAAATTTCAGTTCTATATTGTGCTATTTCCAGTCTCTCTATGGTTTATTGATCCTGCTAACATGATCATGTTTTCTGGCATGTTTTTAAAGAATTAGCCATGGTTTTTGTGTGGGTGTGAAATTAAGAATTCAGAGAGATTATTAATTGAATTAACAATTGGCATTATCAAATTGAAGCAAAAAACATTTCCTATAATCATGATGTGTGGCTAGTTCCATGTTATGTAGTACAAAGGAATACATAGTCTTTGTTGTTGCAAGCTTCATAATTTTGACAAGGAAACAAGTAGAAAGAGAAGTCCAATACATGTGTCATCAAGTTTTAGTTTCTATAGTATAAAAGCTGAGAAGTTTAAAAAAATTCTACATTTTGAAATCTTATGGGCATACTAATTAATGAATGTGAGATTTTGATTGTCATTAAAGAGAGTATGGGAATTAGACTAATGGGTGGGTTAAAGAAGAGGAGAGGACACAGCACAGGAGAGGTCAGTTTACATCAAGGAGTGTACCAACTCTTTTCCTCTGGGACAGTACCTTTTTGTCTAACCTTCCAATTTTATTGGACCAACTCTACAATATGGACAGTGTTCTCTTTAGAACTCTAGAATTTTTAGGTTTCTTGTTGTTCATGGAAATGGATGGGCTTGCTGAGGTGATTTATACCAAGAAAATTAGATTAGGTTCAGTGATGTTCAATTTTGCCATGTGTGTGTGCACAGCCATAGCTCTGGAAGTTATTTAGATTTTATTTCAATAACAGCAGGTTAACTGGTGAGGTCACTTTGTGATTCAGAATAGAAAGACAAAATGTTCTGAGCCAGATAATAAAATACAGCTAGACATGTGACCAAGATTGTTCTCAGGTACCGGAATCTGAAACATATTTTTATGTTGGTGAAAAGCAACACCATAATATTGTGAAATATGTCCCAGATAAAAATTAACATCTGATGTTGACATTGGTCTGCATGTAACAGGTGTCTGACTTCAAGTAGCTGCAAAGAAGAGGGCATTTTTAATATTGAATTTAAATATTACAGGTCCAGTGTTTTCTTGGCAGTCAGGAAACAATTTTTTAGGCTCTTGAAATTTTCACCAAAATTCAGGAGCTATAGATCCTTCCTTGTGCTGCAGTGCAGATGAGAAAGAAAATGACAAATAGGAAGGAAGAGGTACAAAGAGGATGGAGCTAGAGAGAGGCAGGGATATAAAGACAGAGAGAAACAGAGGAAAGACAGAGACTGGAGGATATATGGGCCATCAGCTCCCTTCCCAAACCCAATACTCAGTGTTATGGACTCAATTGTGCCCCCAGCCCCAAATTCATATGTTGAGCCTCTAACTCCCAATTTAATTATAATTGAAGAAAAGGCCTTTAAGGAGGTAATTGAGGTTCAGTGAGGTCACAGGGTGGCACATAAATCCAATAGAACTGGTGTCCTTTTCCTATAAGAAGAAGAAGAGACACCAGAAATCTTTCTCTGCATGAGCAGAGGAAAGGCCACGTAAGGACGCAGGTGGAAGGTGGCTGTCTGCAAGCCAGGAGGAGAGGCCTAACTAGAAACCAGCCTTGCCGATACCTTGTTCTCGGACTTCAGGCCCTCGAAGTGTGAGAGAGAATAAATGTCTGTTTAAGGCATCCCCCATTTGTGGTACAGTATTTTGTCATGGCAGCCTGAGCAGAACTCTACACTCAGTATGGCAGTAAAGGAACAGTGCTTTTGGCAAAACGAGGAGCAGTGTCCATCATGAGGAAGAATACTCATGAGACACAGAGGAGGCAGGAGTAGTTTGGAAGAGAGGGCAGGGAGGATAGTTGAAGACTGGCAGTTGCATCCTTTTTCTGACTCTGTATTGCACTTAGCAGGCATACTCTGGACTTAGTCTGGGAAGCAAAACCCAAATGGAGCCAGGAGGTGCTTGCTCCAATTACACTTGCAAACTTTTGCTTAAGCCTCCTATGTGAGCTTCAAACTCGGATGTAAAACATTGCCAGCCAACTCACTATCCAAAACAAAACTCCAGATCAAAAACTCTGCTTGAGCTTGCACACAGGGCTATAAATCCTGGGTTCTCTGGTCTACCTTCTCCATGTTATGGGGCCAAAAAGCACAGAGCACATAGTACTAACCTCAGCCAGCAGCACTGGGGCCAGCAGCCAGACTTGCCAGCTCCCAAGTGTTGAGAAATCTACAAAAGTCTTGTTAATGTGATGCTATCATTGCATTAGGTCAATGTGACCAAGCTGAGAGCATATTAAAATTACAAATATAGTATTAATTAAAAGTTCCACATTAAATTATCCCACTCCTGTTCCGTTGCACTCATGTAATACAGCTGCCCAATGTAATGCACACAAGTTGTAATGCACAAGTTGCTTCCAGAATCCGTTCGTGTTATTGTTGGGTAGTAGGCTCTGTGCATACGCCTCTTGTATTCTGGCTTAGAGACCCTTAAGGAACTTGAGAGGCACTCTCACTACTGTGTTTAAGGCAAGTCTTAACTTTGTAAAGTTAAATCAAAACAAGTTGCACCTGAAGCAAGAGCCACAGCAGCCACTTCTTATCTTGTACTTTTCAGAATGTCAGAACGGTCCCAAAGATGAAGGCTGGGAAAGGGGAAAAGAGGAGAAACAGGGAGGTGAAGGGAAGTGAGGGACAATCAGGACTCAGTGGAACAAAGAGCTGTATCTGCTGTACCCTGTCTATGGCCCTTTATGGGACAGTGGATGAGTGGCCAGCAGGACCTCAGTTCTGCACAGGCTTGAACATTCAGGGAAGTTCCTAGAACAGCATCCAGATTTATAGAAATGAGTCAAGTCATCTGCTGTCAGTATTTGTGTGCTGTCACAAATATTTGTGTGCTTCCAAAGCCCAAGCAAATCAACAAATACGAATCAAACTTTAGAAAAACCAAACACCACTTCTTCCTGTACCCCTTGCCTCTCCACACCAATGAACCAACCAACGGACAAAATCCACCTCATCCTTGAGTAATCAAGCCTCTCTCTCTGCTACACGGACAAATGAGGGGCACATGTTGGGTTTGTGTCTACATGAATATGAGGTGACATCACACTGGAGTTGGCTCCAACTTTGCCAGCATAAAGGAAGATTTTGAACTGCATCCTCACCCAAAAACAGTTACAGTGACTTTCCCTAAATTCAATCCTATTATGTGCCTAATCTCTACCTATTTTTCTATTCTAGGAATCGCCAAAGGATGCAAGTAAGCCAGTGGTAGTTGGAATACCTCGGTAAGTGTCCAAGCAGCATTGTGGCATAGGCAGACATCACTCTCTGCTGGGTGGTCTGTGCTCACTTTAGAGTGGGCTGTGGTCTAAGGGAAGCCCTCTCATCAGCAAAAGCTTAACCGCCGGGGACGAGGGATGGGCGAGACTCCCGATGCTGGAAGTAGGGGAAGGACATCCTTCTCCAGCCACCAGGTCCTTGATTAAAATGCTCTGTCACAGTGATCCTTTGCTTTAAAATCCCTTGTTTCTGACCCCGTGACTCATTCCTGGCAGGCCCTCTTATCCGGGGCTCAGTTCCCCACCACCCAGCCTATGGAAACTGGTTCTAGCCTCATAGTAGTTCAAGTGGAGAGAAGTTCTCCTTCAATTTGACGAAGTTGTCTTTATGCCCCAATAAGCATAGGCTTTTGAAACAAAAAGGCCAGGAAGAAACTCTTTTTCCTCTGTCATATTTCTTCCCTGAGAAAATGATCATGGAAAATCTAGCTTTTTTTTGACTGTGGAAAATAGAAGAAGAAAGGGGTAGAAAAAGTCAACTCCAAAGAGGAAGGAAGAAAAAGGAATAAATGATATTGGTAAATATCTAAAAATATTATCTTGTTCTGCATGTTATGCAACCTGCTGTATACATGTATACATATACACTGCTATAAACTGCACTTTCTAGCTCCTTAAGGAGGAACTTATGGAACCAGTGGCCAATAAAAATGATTATAGAAATTTCACAAAGACTTAAACCAGGGAGAAAGAAGTAATGTCATTAGATCAGTGGGTATCAACAGGAATGACACTGCTCCCAGGGAGGTATTTTTGGGTGTCACAGTTCTATCTCATTTAATGAGAAAGGACAAGAATTGCTAGATGTCCTGCAGTATTTTGGACAGCCTGCACAAGAAAGAATTATTCAGCATCCTGCCTGACTTTTGTATTAAAACAATTAAAATACTATAAAAATTATTTAAATTGACAAATAAAAATTCTATTTATGGTATGCAACATGAGGTTATGATGTATATATACGTTGTGAAATGGCTAAATGAAGCTGATTATCATATGTATTTTCTCACATAATTATCTTTTTTGTGGTTAGAACACAATATCTACTTTCCTAGTAATTTCCAAGTATGCAATATATTGCCTTTAACTATCGTCACCATGATGTACAATAAATCTCTTGAACTTATTCCTCCCATTTAACTGAAAGTTTGTATACTTGGATGAATATCTCCCACATCCCCCAACACCCAGCCTCTGGTAATCACCATTCTCCTCTCTACTCCTATGAGTTGCACTCTTTCGGATTCCACATTTAGGGGAGACCATGTGGTATTTGTCTTTCTGTGTCACTCAACACAATGTCCTCCAGGTTCATGCTTTTTGTTGCAAGTGACAATATTTCCTTCTTTTTAAAGGCTGAATAGTGTCCTATTATGTGTGTGTGTATATATATATAAATATATATAATTTTTTTAAAAATCTGTTCATCCATTGATAGACACTTGGGTTGTTTCCATGTCTTGACTATTGGGAATAATGCTGTAATGAACATGAGATTGCAGATATCTCGTCAACCTACCAATTTCAATCTTTTTTGTGTATATTAGAGATGGGAATAGTGCATCATATGGTAATTATATTTTTAGTTTTGGGGGGAACCTACATACTATTTTCTATAATGGTTGTACTAATTTACATTCCCACCAACAGTGTGCAAGGGTTCCCTTTTCTCCACATCTTCATCAAAACTTATCTTTTATCTTTTTCATAATAGCCATCCTAACACGTATGAAGTGATAATCTCATTGTGGTTTTAATTTGCATTTCCCTGATGATTAATGATGTTGAGGATTTTTAAATATATCCTCAATATTTGTATATGGCCATTTATATACCTTGTTGTTAGAAATGTCTACTTAGATACTTTGCTCATTTTTAAATTGGGTATTTTATTTTCTTGCTACAGTTGTTTGAATTCCTTATATGTTTTGGATATTAACCCTTTATCAGATATATGGTATGTAATATTTTCTCCCATTCAGTAACTTGTCTCTTACTCTGTTCATTGTTTCTTTGGCTGTGCAGAAGCTTTTTAGTTTGATGTGATCCCATTTAACTATTTTTGCTTTTGTTGCCTGTGCTTTTGGAGTCATATCCAAAAAATTATTGCACAGACCAATGTCATAGAGTTTTCTCCCTTTGTTTTCTTCTAGTATTTTTACAGTTTCAGGTCTTAAGTTTAAGACATTTTGTATTGATTTTTTTATATGTTATGAGATAAGTCTCTAAATTGTCCAAGCCTATTGGCTAAGGTACAAATGAGGCAGAGATTTAGGTAAGAGTTTCAGTCAAGTAATATACATTTGGTTGAAGATTTTTTTGGTGCTGCTTCTCTTGAGAAGCTCAGAGTGCCTGAGTATGGCATGCTCCACACACAACTTAGTTATCTAACAGCCTGAACTCATAAAACTTTTCTTATCCAGGGTGAACAAATCACATTACATAAAGTGGTTTTGAAGTGCTTTAGTCATTATTTTCGTGATATAGGTACAACTTATAAGAGTATGCAAATGATTCATTTAGCCAAAATGGGTTGCATAAATTGATTTTATCTAAAACAACTTAAAATAAGAGAATTGATTAATTGAAGAGTTTACGATACCTCAGTTGAAGAGTCTCCATTTATCGTCGAGGTACACACCACTTTATACAAAGCTAAGTGACATCAAGTAGCAGAAAATGCAAATACATACTTTAGAGAGCCTGATTTCTAGATCAGCCCACAGGGCATGGAGGTGGTCCTTGGGGATGAAGTGACTCATGCTCTGAACCCTGACTAAAAGCTATTAATCTTTCTTCTTTTTCAGAACACTGTTACCATTTTTAGCATACTGAAGTACAATCGAGCATGTTGGATGATGCAATATATTAATAATAAAAGAAAAGCTCTCTAGGAGCTTCCCACAACTGTCACCCAAAGAGATCAAGAAAGCTTGCTCCCTGCCCTATCACAAAGCACCAGGAATCTTTTCCAGACTTCAGCAACCCTGGGGAGCCAGGAGCCCACCACCCTCCAGAGATGGTGAAATCTGCTGTGTGGCATTCCTGCTATCCTCAGACTCTGTGGTCATCCAACCACTCTCAAGTTCATAATCTCATAATGCCCTGGGGCTCCTCTCCACTGATCAGGTCTCTCACTCCTCTCATACTCTTTGGATGTGCCATTTGGTATTCCCTGTATATGATCAGTAAGCTCTCATACAGCCTCAGCTTCCTTCACCTACTCACCTTCACCAGATGACTCCTGCAGCATCTCCCAAGCAGACATTGCTCACCTGCCCATACTCCATTCACTTCTGGGCCAATCTCATGAAACATGCAGGCTATTCATGGTTTGTCCACCCATCTCAAATGATGTTCTCTTATGGCTGCACCTTGTACCTTTTGTCACCCCAGACTGTTCCATCTTAAAATCTCCAGTGCAGACATTTCATTGAAAGGCCACAACTTCCTGTATTTTTTATTATCTTATGTAGCCTATTGGTATAACTATTTCATTTTTATGCTTCGGTTCTTCAGTATCAACCTTAACTCATGTAACTTTCACCTAACTATTTCAGAATTTTACTCTCTGTCCTCAAAGACCTAACCCCTTCTCCCCACCTTATTCTTAGCAAATGATTTGGACTTTGAGATTCATTTACTTGACATAGAAATTTAAATGTCTCAGTCACTTCAAACTCAGTATGTGCAAAAACTTTTTTGAATCCCTCTCCTCTATGAAAAATTCCTCTCCTTTAGTGTTCTCTCTTTTTCACTTTTGCATATCCCAAAATCTAATCACTCAAAAATTTAAAATTGTAAATTTGAAATGTTCCTGTTTATAGGGATCCCATTGCCCCTATTAGAAAGGCCACCTGCTTAGTAGTCATACTACCACATGGGCTGGCTGCTACCTGTCTCTCCAGCCTCATCTCATGCTACTCCTCACTCTTCCGATCTTTTTGTTCCTCCCATAATCAGCATCTTTCATGTCTTCTAAGGTCTTCAGGATCATTGCACAATTTTCTCTGCTTACCATTATACCTAGCAACTAGCTTATACCTTCTTATTCTTCATGTCTCAGCTACCCCTTCCTTCAGTGAAACCTTCATTGACCTGCTCTCTACCAGACTAAGTTAGGTTTTTCTGTTACACAACATAACAAAAGTTACATGTCTCATTTAGAATGGTTAATATTTCTGTCCCACCCTCAAAGTAAGCTTCATAATAGTAGGGTCTGGGTCCATTGTGTTCACCCATGTAGGTTCTCAATAACATCCATTGGAAAAAAATGAATGAATAACTTTGGCTCAGTCATATTTTATACATTTAATCATTGTATCTTTATTGTGACTCACAGTGATGTGGTTTTCTCTACTAATAGACGACATAAATAACTGCAATCCCTCTATTCTCTCAATTTCATGCACTCTGCTCTTGGATCTCCTTCTTTCCAGCTTACTCCCTCTATTTTTCCTATTCCATCAAAACTTTGGGCCCATACTCCTGAATGTGAACATTGGTGGAGAAAAACACACAACCACACTGACTGTTCCCACTTTAAGTTCATGCCAGAAGCCTAAAAGGAGATCCTTAGTTCTGTCTAGCAATCAGAGTACCTTCCCCTAGGCCAGCAGTCCTCAACTTTTTTGGCACCAGGGACTTGTTTCATGGAAGATAATTTTTCCATTGAGGGGAGGGTGGAAGGGTGGCAGGAGGTGGAGGTGAATGGTTTTGGGATGATTTTGCAGCTGCTCCCCAGCCCTAGCATCACCACCTCAGCTCCACCTCAGATCATCAGGCATTAGAGTCTCATAAGGAGTGTGCAACCTAGATCCCTCACACGCGCCATTTACAGTATGGTTTGGTTCAGGCTCCTGTGAGAATCTAATGTCTGTGTTGATCTAACTGGAGGCAGAGCTCAGGCGGTGATGCAAGAGATGGGGAGTGGCTGTAAATACAGATGAAGCTTTGCTCACTCCTGTGGGCTCACATCCTGCTGTGCCGCCTGGTTCCTAACAGGCCACAGACTGTTACCAGTTTGCTGGCTGCTGAGGGTTGGGGACCAGGACCCTAGGCTGTTCGTCCTCCCATTCTGCTGGAAGATTTTCATACCTTTTCCTTTCTCATAGTTTAAATACTTTCCTTGTCACCTTCCCTCTCAGCCTACATCCTTACTTTCTTCTCCACTGAGAACACTCAAGCACACAGAGAGAAAGAGAAATTTAGATGGAAAAAATAACACCATGCTTGTGTCCTGAGGAGAATAATAGTGCAAACAGGGAAAGAATGTTTGATATGCTAATGTTTGAAATAATGACAGAAGAGAGAAGGAACAGGGTTTCTGGAGCAATATTTTACATGGGTGATTACACAATCATGTCACTTTTGCTGTCTTAATTTCTCTTTAAAATTTATAAAAATAATTTTCTGATATCATCATTTTCTGAAATTTTTAAAATACTGTTTTTTTCTTATGTTTTTCTGTATTTTTCTTTCATATCTGTATTTTTAAAATACAATATGTCATAGTTTATTTTGCCAAAGTACTACTGTTGAACATTTATGCTGTATATTCAATCTGATAATATTTGACATAAATATGTGAAGTTTCCTACTTACTTTGATTATCTTAACTAATATTTGATCTCATGTTATCTTTTGATATAATTTATTATTTTTTAATGGTTTCTTGTTTTCCTTCTTTTTCTGGTTCCTTTTTTTTCTATATAGACTACTTTATTTTTTTCCTCTATTAATTTAGATGGTATATACTTGTGTTCATTCTGATAATACCTATTTTTAGGTAAATATAACATAACTATTATTTTCCTCAAATATTGGTGTCTACTAGCAACTTCTATGTATTATAACACAGAAGTTATTCAACTTGCTTTTGTTTCGTCCATCCCTTCCCCCATTTTGTATCTAATTTTTGTTAGGGAAATCTAAAATTTAAGTCTATGTTATTATTTCACATTTTTAAATCATGTTTTCTCTTTTGGTTTTTAAAAATACTATATTAAGCTTTGTAATGAATTAGTATTTATTCAAGCAATTTATTTAAATAGTTTTATTTCGTAGGGACAAATTTTTTATACTATGATTTCTTTTCTATTCTTAAAATCTTTGATTCTTGATTCTTTTCTCATTTTGTTGAATTACTTCTTCAAATATCTTGTACATAGTGTACAAGTACATAGTGTATGAGTGTACTATACTCTTTTGCACATCTAAAAAGTGGAATGCAAATTTAGCCTTGTTTAGAGGTTTTTTGTTACAACTTTTTTTACTATTTAAATGTGCTAAATTTTTCAAAGTACAGGTAAGGGATAAATCATGTTTCTCTTTACTTTACAACCAGGCAAACAGTACAATATTTTTAACCAGAAAGCAAATGAAAATTTTGCAGCTGATTTTGGTACTTAAATCACACCTTCTCTGTCCTGCTATGCCCTGCCTGCAGGCTTGTTCAAACATATTCACTTGTTTATGATGACACTGTACAAATTATCATGCAAGGTATACAAAATCTTCTAAATTTCAGCTCTGGTTAGATGTAATTTATTTCTTGGTATTTGGTATACTTTCATTTTATTTTATTTTTCATGAATATAAGAAAAGTCCTATGGGATGACTTTATTTATTTATTTAGACACAATCTCACTCTGTCTCTTGGGCTAGAGTGCCATGGCGTCAGCCTAGCTCACAGCACACCACCACATCTGGCTAATTTTTTTAATGTTTTGTAGAGATGGGGTCTTACTTGTGCTCAGGCAGTTCTCCAACTCCTGGCCTCAAGAAATCCTCCCAACTCTCAGCTTCCCAAAGTGCTAAGATTACAGGTATGAGCCACTGCACCCAACCAGAGTATCTCTCTTAATTATAGAGATAGTTGTCTAAATAAATATAGTTTGCTATGAATTTCAGATACATCCTATCTGTTTAATCTATTGAAAGTGATTAGGTAATTTAATTATAATTTGTATTATATAATTATAATTATCAGCAACAATTTTACCATGAAAGTAGCATATAATCCTTACTTGCATTGATTTTAAATGTATTTAAGTCTCATACTTTCTGAAATTTTCCAGTGTTGTTTATGTTGTTGTTATTATTGTATTGTTTAAATTAGAATCCTTTGTACTGTAAATAGCTATTCTTTATGGGTAAATCTTCATTGCTAGAACAAATTACATGAACAAGGGAATGTTACCTCTTATGTATGAAATAAAGGGAAAAATCTGAACTAAGATGTGATAAAATTTCAAGTTTTGATTTAAAGTTTCCTTGCTTTAAGAATAAATTTCAGTTGATATCATTTCTTCATTTTCAAACTGACTTTGAAACCATGAAGATGATTATAATTTTAACCTCAATATATTTTCCACATATTGGTACCAGATGGAAACTTCTTGAAAATAATAAAATATTTGGTTGTTTCACATTCTTTACTTATTGGTTAAATGCATAGAACATGTTATGAAAATATTAGTACAGACTAATTTTCTGCAATTTAAAAGTCATCCCAGGCTGGGTGCGGTGGCTCACACCTGTCATCCTAGCACTCTGGGAGGCTGAGTCAGGAGGATTGCCAGAGCTCAGGAGTTTGAGACCAGCCTGAGCAAGAGAGAGACCCCATCTCTACTAAAAATAGACAAATTAGCTGGGCATGCTGGCACACACCTGTAATCCCAGCTACTCGGGAGGCTGAGGCAGGAGAATCATTTGTGCCCAAGAGTTTCAGGTTGCCGTGAGCTATGACTTGGCCATTGCATTCCAGCCTGGGCAATAGAGCAAGACCTTGTCTCAGAAAAAAAGAAAAAAGAAAAGGAAAAGAAAAAGAATAATAACCTATTTTGTTGTGAATAATATCCCTAAAAACTGTGCAAATTCAAAATAGAATTGTATGGATTAGAATGCTGCATGATGTTGGTAACTAGATCCTTTTGGCTTATTTAAAAGTTTCTGATGAAAATACTTATGTATGAATGAATAACAGCTGTCAGTTTGTGTAAGATAGCTAAATATCAAAATTATTTAAAAAGAGATTCTTAAATTTTATTATTGTTGAAAAATAGCTAGAAATAACATAACTTCTAGTTAAGTCTGATGTATATGAAATTAATTTTTATATATGACATGAGGTAGGGGTCAAATCTTATTTTATTTTCTTATGGAGTTCCAGCTGTTCCAGTGCCACCTTTTTTTTCTTTAAGATTCATTTAGGGTTTTTGAGTAAGGGTATGGGAGGTTCAGAGATGCATTTTCTGGAGATAAATCAGTGTAGTAGAGAGTGAGTGGCTTCTATGAGAATCTGGAGAGTTTTAAACCAATTAGCAAGATTTACAAAATGCAGAAAAGAAGCTCTACAATCTGAACTATTGTATTGGCAATGGAAGAATAGTAAAAATGGAATATGATTAACATGAGTCTGTAGAACTTGAGCCTATAGGCTATGTCCCTTCTCTACTCTTCATTGCTCTTTTGTTGTCAGGTCAGGGTCAATTCAGTACCTACACCCTCCTCTTCTTAGCCACTTGATGTGCTCAGACACCTATCTTATGGCTTTTCAAAATATGCATCCCATTCATGGAGTCCAGCTCTTAACGATGGGAATGATGTTGGTACAACAACTAGTACCTACTATTTGTAGAGTGTTTTGCATATCACAAAACTGGTACACACATTAACTAATTGCTAGGTCAGGGAGATATAACTGATCGCAACTTATAAATGAGTAAAGTAGGTGTTACTGAGGTGTATAGATCTTCCATCTTGATGATTTATCTAAAGAGGCAAAAATGCCTTTAAGTCTTCTTTTGTTTCATAGTATGTTGAGTGAGTTCTACTGAGAAAGCAACAGGTCATAAAATATACATGTAGTGTGAGGACCAAGACCTAGACTTGAGGCCCAGCCTCATAATCCACTACATGACCTTGGGCTTTCATTTACTCTTTCTTAATTATAATTACTGTCTCTGTTAAATGGGGGTGACAAAATCCACGTGCCTTGTGGTAAGAATTAAGAAACAGTATATGTGAAAATATTTTAAAATTGTATAAATATTAATTTTTATATTTTATAACTTGTAGAGAATAAAAAAGCCCAGACTTTGGAATGAGTTAGCCATGTGTGCAAAGTTGTGATTTGCCATTAACTACATGTGTATCCACTTAATTGATTTGAGCCTCAATGTATCCATCTTTAAAATGTTTATAATAATACATCATAGAGATTTTGTACAGATAGGGGATAGGGTAAGTACTGAGCATAGTGCTTGGTGCATAGCTTCATGTTTTGTATGTTTTAGGCAATGTGTCCAGCTTAAAAAAAAAACTCTCCTTTAATTTGTGACTCTAGCTTTCAATCATAGCTTCTGGTTGAGGTAACTTTGTAGCTTTCAGTACTACCTATGCCTTGTTATTTACTAATTCAAGGTGTTACATATTTATGTTTTCCTGGTGACACCATTTACATTGACTACAGAGAGTGAACTAAGCCTCTGAGAGTTGTGTAATTTGGTGGCCTGTTCATGTCTTGTGTTCTTAATATGATTCTTCTCTATTAGTTCCTTCACTTTCTGGTTTGAGTTCCTGTCATTGACTCACGTCTAGTTTCCCACTTAAGGTAAAATTTTTAGTCATATATGTTCTGAAATTTATTATAAAATTCTTGCTCACCAAAATGCACACAATCTAATCAGTTAAGACTCACTAAATGCATTCATAGTGGAAATTCATTTCTGTTCACATAATATATAATCATATTTGGAACTTTGGATAATTATTTTTCATTTGGAGAAAAAGTCTATTTTTAAAAAATCTCTAACTGCAGTATGAAAATGAAAACCGTTTGTCAAACGTCCTATTTGTGGTTTCTGTTCAGATTTTTGGTTTATTCTCTGTGGACATGAATGGATATCACTCTTCTTTATATTTCCTCACATATTTTTAATATATATTTTTCATTTATATATATGTTATTGCATTAAAAAATGCAATAAAAACCTCTAAAAATAAGACAGAAGATCCCAACCAAAGAATGGGAAAAGACTTAAAAAATGACCAATCCTACTAGGAAAAAAAACAAAACAAAACAGGAAATCAAAATTACCACATTGATTTTTTTTTTTCATGTTCAAATTGGAAAAGATTCAAATAATAATGCCAACTGTTGACTAGGGCACTTGGAGACTCATGTATTGTTAGTGGGACTGTAACTCTTAAACCAATGTGAATATAAATACTTCCTGGAGGAAAATTTGGAAATACTATGAAGAAAATCTTTAAAAAGCAGCAATTTGACTGCTTTTTTGTAGAAGTATGTAGATTTCATTCAGGCTCCTCACACTGTTTAGATGTAGGGACATAAGCAAGGCCAGAGATAAAGATCATTGACTCTTTATCCTGCATGCATTTTAGGCAGAGGCTTGAATTAATTTACTTGCTGCTTCTTAAGGGCTGTGTTTTTCTTTTAATGAACAGTGACTCTAGGTACAGAACATCTGATTTGCCAACAATTATGATCTTTGAGTCAGTGCTCTGATGACTACCTAAAACTGGTTGCTACAGCTATATTCCTTATGAAAATATTTTTAAAAATCTGAGACAAAGCACAAATAAACAAACAAGCAAAATATCTGCTATACTCCAAATTCTGAATCACTAAGGTATTTCCAGGTGTTTGGAACTTTTTTGCAGGTAAAACAAATTTAGCTAATTTGTATAAATGTTATTTACCTCTTTTAACACTTGGCCCATGGTTGTCTCATTGCTGCTTAATGGAACTTAAATCCAGGAACTTAAATTAATAATTTTGTGATAAAAATGGTATACATTAGAGGAGGCTTTTAAAAATATATTCAGTGCCTGAGTTATTGAATTATTGATAAATAAATAGTTCTGCACTACTAACAGGTACCAAAAATAATGTCTGTCAAAGAAAAACTTAACAACATAAATGTTACAAAATTAAAACTGGAAAAGGTATTTTCTTCAAGCACAGGCAAAAATAATTTATAATCACTTTATTTCTTTTTCAAAATACATATGAAACAGAGTAAAATTATATTTCAAGTGCTTTTCCATTTTCTTTTACAAAAGTAATCATAAACTGTACACTTCATAACAGCTTTGAGGTTTCATTGTTACATAATTCATCTGAACCTGACAAGTATGTTCACACATTCTAAAGAAGACATTGTAAAAATACTGCAATGTGTAACATCTTTAAAGGTGGTTGCAAAAAACATTTGTTCTAAGTAATACAATTATATGCTGTCAAGTTTCACAAATGGCTGGTTACCATGTACAAAAGCCAGAAACACGAATTTCAAAAGATTTTAAAATGTCTGTTCTATAATACGGAAGTCAAAGATATTGATTTGAACAATGGCTAAGTATTAAATCACAAACTTCAGTTAAAAAGTCACCTTATGAACAATGACTGAAGGGTACAAAAAAAGATCAGATATGATATACCCAAATAATCTGATGTCAAGTGTGAAATGAAGATTTTAGTGGTTCCTGCCAATTTAGAATAATTGGCAAGTATCTTGGACTATTCACTAGTGGGATCATCACATTTACAATGTGAGGCAGTTCTCTTTTATTTTGACTTCTTGTTTCTTCAGTCTGAAATCAAAGTTTCACTTCATGTGTTTCTTAATTTCTCCATATTTTGCAGACAAACCCAATCACTTCTTAGTTGAAAGGGTCAATAACATTTTAATGTGAATGACATCAACTTGGGCTGGGCTTTTTGCTTATAAAACAAAGTGTAAATGCAAATATTTTGTATATTAGAGTTGGTCTACCTACTTTTTATCTATATAGTGATAAAATTTATGAAGCTATTCACACTGAAGATTACTGGTGTGCTTTAAATGGAAAGCTTAAGGGGTATTTTTAAAGAAAAAAATTTTAATGAAATCCACAAAATGATCTATCTAGATATAAATAGAACAAAACATGCAATTTTTATAGAGAATGATTCTGTGGACAGTTTGTACATAGCTTTATAGCTTTTTGGGGGTCCACAAACTTTATTCTACAGCAAAATCATAGCCAAATATAATTCCATATTGATGTTCAGATTAGAAAGAAAAACAGAATTTTGAAAGGGATAACAAAATAAACATCCAATGCACTAACCTTCCAACATTGAGGCTTATTTCTCTTAACATTTTTGACTTATATCTGTAATATGCATTGGTATGCAATAAATTATTTTTGAGGGAACAAAAACATGACATTGAATAACTGAAACTCACCACCCTGTACAGTATATATGGGCCTTCTGTGCATAGCAGATGCAACTTACAACAAAATTTCAGAAGAAAATGGCTTGTTTTTACCCTCTGGTGACAAGATCAGGCATAGTTTTGCTCTGTGGAGAGGGTTTTCATGGTCCAGGTGAGTTTAAAAGAAATTATTGTCAGTTTTAGATTAAAATATTTCCATATATATGTATCTATTATTAGCAAGTAATTTCTAGTGTCTCAGTATAGGATAATTCTAGTCAGTTTCTCCTGGCAGGAGTATATTTAAATCATTTCAGGCATGAAGAAGTCTATCTTTTCTCTTAAACATCTTCTACTTACTTTTTCAATCAAGGTTTCTAGTATTCAAAATGTTTGCATTCAATAAATCATTAAATCACACTTCAGCCCTTAATTTAGTGCTTTCTTTTTTCAACTCTCTGTAGCATGATGTTGTCATGCTACAAAATCAAACCCTGTTTTCCTATCTTCATGATGAACAGGATGAAAATGAAAATAATTTTTTACTTTGAGAAGAAAATACTTGAACCAAATATTAATTAACTGCCACTGTTCAAATACACATCTTTTTGGTTAACTGTTAATGGCAGACGAAAAGTAATTACCAATACATCTTTTATTAAATTACCATTCACTTGAATTAACAGAATACTGAGTAAATATAGAAGAGTCTTTAATTAAATAGAAAATTCTACCTAAAAGGATATCACTGAATAACATATTGGAAATAGCATTTAGTTTAATTAGCTCTGTTTCCCATGTAAAATATAAACTCATTATTTTCTTTTAAATAATGGGTCTTTATAGCAGGTTCAGATGAATCATATTCTCGGCCATGTCACTGAGTTAACTATTGAATGCTGTGTCATGGGGTTTTTTTTTTTTTTTTTTTTGAGCAATGTCAGAGAAATTACTTTCCTCTAAAAGTTAAAATATTATACAAAGGAATTTTTTGATTTTGCATCTTAATATCTTTATTTCCATATGCTTTAGCATTTTTGCTTAACTATCATTTACTTATGTAAATTCTTACTTTATTTTACCTTCAGTTCTTTTGAATCATTTCTCAGTGATAATACATTTTTAGCTTAAGGATTAAAAATCTTAGATCAATTCAAGTAGCTCAGAACAACTGGAGTTACTTTAAGAACAAGTTGTGAGGAAACAAATCTCTGCATTTTCTTTAGATTTAGTAGAGGTTGAATGATTTTCTTAAATTATTATCAACTCCAGATTTTTAAAAAAAATTACCCGGTCATGAAATTACCTGGTTATAATTACAACTAAGTGGCAAAAAAGAAAAAAGTCTGACTAACTCCATTCCATAAAAATATATGTTCTTAAATAATATCAAGTATTCTTTTTAAACAGATAAAGAAATAACCATGTGTTCAATGTGAAAATTTTATGTGCCTTTATTTGTAATAGTCTTTGGCTCTTTTGGTAACTCATCCTGAAGTAAGTTATATTTTGTTTTATGAATAACAAAAGTTGACACAGGGATGGAATTTTGACTTTTTCAATTTTGAAGTAATTAATCATTAAATGAAAGCTTTAAGAGAGTCATAACTCTTTACTGAGTCTGCAAAATTTTAAAATAAAATTTATGGGAGAATAAACACAGTTGGAAATTTCAATTAAATATCACAACCAAATAGATTAAATATATTTGCTTTTATCTAAAACCTGAGTCAGTATTGATCACTTTGTGATCTCCCTGCAGTAACTAGAACATGCACACACTTCCCAATCTGCATAAGAAAGTGGGTGCTTGGCTCTGCTTTCCTGCTTCTACTTCCCTGGCACTAGTCCTAATGATATTTGCTCCTGAACTGTGAATATATTAATATGGCAAATTTTACCTGTAAAATGAAGTCCCAGAAACAGGGCTGGCTTGACAAAAAAATTAACATTGTCAAGAAAAATATTATTAGAAAACCAGTGTGAAAAAGCATGAAATGTTCAGTTTAGTGAAGATTGTGTATCCTACAAACATTAACGTTCTTTTCATATTCAGTTTACTCATTCCCCTGATTGCTTGTTGATGAATCAGGTATAAACAACAACAAACCCTAAAAAAACTAAAAAGAACATCAGTGTTCTTATGCTAATGAGTCAACACTTGCTCCTTTTTCCTAGACTTATGTTTCCTAAGTCCCTGAAGAAGTCCCTGAAGTGAGATATTCATTGTATACCTGAACGACCACTTCATAAAGTGTCAGTACTGTCAGTAAAATGTGGTGTCCCACACCAATTAGAGGAGGATATTTCTAACATAAAATCTTATTTTAAGTACTGAAACTAAAAAATACTTTATTTTCGATCACAAGTAGAAAGAGATAAGTTACGTGCACATGGATGTGTGGGCTGTATAGAGAGCGGGTGTGTTGTGTTGAAAGAGGAAGGATTACATGTTTATAATATGAACTGTCATTTTTAATAATCACACTTGATCAATCCGAGGGTAAACCTCCCTCATGTATTATGTGGAAGATGGATTGTGGTGAATTTTCTCCCCTTAATCTTTTTCACAGGGTTAACAAGTACTCTGGCATGATGAGTTTATTCTAACTCCTAGGAAACATTTTTTAAAAAATTATTTAAAAAACTTATTTTAATCTGTAATCCCCATATTAAAGTCTCCCCATTGGCTGATGGTTCATATTTTTTTCATTGCAAGCATTGAAGTGTCTATGGATCAATAAGAAGTCCTTAAAATATGTTTTTGGATGAAAATAATTATTATACTCATTTAGGAAGTGTAGTTGCTAATTTATTTAATACCTTAAGCTGCAGCAATATATACTAATAAAGCAATTGACTCCAAAAATATCATTCTATTAAGAGTATAACTTTTGTCTTCCCATTTGAAAATTTTTATATCCCAGTAAAACTAAGAGTTCCAAAATGGAAGTGTGGAAGGTCATCTCCATTCTGCCTATAATAGCGAATGATTCTTTTAGGCTTGATAAGGTAACCAAGTATTTTCAAACAGGTTCCTTCTATTTTCAGTGAGAAAACTTTAGCTAGGAATACTTGTCATTAGGATGGTACAAACATTTTTGAAAAATTTTTAGCAAAACTATGTTTGCCTTTAAAAGGTTAATGTAAAATATTAACCTCTTAGTGGTAATGCAATTATCATGAGAGATGCCCACAAACAAAATTTCAAGGCTTTTAAAATTTTATTTCTTAATATTAAGAAATATGGAATTTTATGAAAATAAAAATTTCATAATTGCTGATAAAATTTTCTCATCCTGATGTTTTTATTTTCTTGCCCTTTTTTTAAAACAACAACACCAAGAAAAACCCTTCTATCTTAGAATAAGCTGAAATATGCACTATCTATACTACACATCTCAAAAGTAAGGTTGGAGTAATCCAATATAGATGCTTTCCAATAGGGCCTGAAAATGAGACAAAAAAGTTGACCCAATTTAAAAGAAAGTTCTGTCTTGTAAAAACATTTGCATAGTCTTTACATCTCGTGGCCTGATCCTAATCCTTATGAAGGCAAATGCCTTTCTCGAAAGGACTGGAGGTCTTGGCCTTTACGATTAATTTATTTTTATTAAATGTTGAAGTTGTATTATTTACGGTCTGTTTCTATAGTATGCGGAAAAATAAATCATCCTTTCTTTAAGAAAATACTCAGTTTCAATGATTAGCTTCTGATTGGGTTTAAAAGTCACCATTACTGTGTACAATTTAAACGACAATGAGCACAAATAGTTTAGTTGTACCTTTGGTGTCTGTTAATATAATCTACCAGAAACACAGGGCCTACACGATAACTTCATGTCACAAAAATAACATGTCACAAAAAATACACGTCATAGTATTTGAGAACCTTACAGACACTTTAGAAATGAACTTCTGATTCTATTCACTTCGGAATACTAATGCTACATTTGAGATTATTAGAATTTAAAAAAATATCAGTTAAACGGTGCAACAGATGTTTGAACTAATATAACAAGAAGACAGTATAAAATAGTAGCCATAGTGGCTCAATCTTCCACTTTCCAGTCACTAAATATCACTTTTGAAATTTATATTCAAAATGATTCTTTAAATTTACGGCTTTATCTGTATATTTTAAAGAACAAGCTTGAGGGTTAGCAGAGCCAAACCTCACCAAGAAAAGAATTTGCTGAGATAAAAGGAAGATATTATCAGATAAGTAACAACAATTTTACTGTGCAAAGATTTAATGCTGTGTAAGTTAAGTTCAAATTTCCTTTAAAGTTTATATAGAACCATGTGCACAATTGGAAATGAACATAGTTGTAACAAAATAAAAACCATACATATGTGACAAGTGCTACTTTATACAATAGCAGCATAAACCATATTTAATTTTTGATAAGTATTAAATCTTTAAAAACTTATTTCTTTGCTTATGCAAAGAATCACAACATAGTAAAACACTCTTTGAGCTAATACTCATGACAGGAAGGATAAAATGCCTTATGCATCTAACGACTATTTGTATTGAAGTAAAATGTATGAAGATGTTCAAAGTTAAAAAAAAACAGACAAAAAAGTAAATAAAAAATTGCACATCAAGTTTGTACATTACCATGGATATATTTTAAATAAGGAAATCAAACCTTCCACTTTTTTTTTTCCTGATCCAATGAGCACATGGTCCTAGATCCTTATTATAATGGTCTTATTTTGGAGGCATTATGGTGTGGAAGGTGGTTTGGGAGATGGACAGGATCCTTGACTATCAAAACTGGTTGCCCGGCCAGGTAACTGAAAGACAATAATTTCACAATATGTGATCTAGTACAGAAATATAATACAGTGGTTAATTGTTGCTCCCTTTTAATGGTGAATATTCAACCACAATATGCAAGTCTCTGAAGAGAAGATATACACGGCTCCCCCTGCCCTTCAGGACTTATTAATACCTTCCCAGGTAGCATGAGGGGACACAAATATAGAATTTACCCTGAGCACGGTACACAGATGTACACAGAGCAGCACTGCACAGACAGCTGTTTATGACAGCAGAATAATTTGATATTTTATGGCAGACTTTTAGTTCTTTTTAAAATAATTAATGGTTTACTGGAGTGAGGGACAATTACTAGGCAAGAGCAATAAAACGGAGGTTCCAGGACACGAGAGACTCCATTCCACTCGCTCTCAGGCAGGAGGTGGCTACGAGAGCAGTTAATAAGATGAGAAGGACTACATTTGGCAGATCTGAGTAACCAAGATAATTTCTCATGATCCTTAAATACCTATGTGTATTTAAAAAGTTTAATTACCACAAAATACATTTGATCCTCTAGGTAAAAGTAACCAGATTTTCTAAATGATGTTTTAGTCTTTGTTCTACCACCTGTCCCAATTCTTGAATAACTGTTCTTTTCTCATATTTGTCCCTTCTCTGACAAGAACTCATATAATTTAAATTATACATTTATTTTTCCCATAGTGGAAAATCTAGCCAGTTCTTAGGTCTCCAGTCCATATATTCTGTTTGACCAATGAATGTAGGAGCAGGGGTTAGAAAAAAAGGGGTATTTTGCTGGAGAAAGTACAGTTACACATTCTTGTTCTCGGATACTCAGTTATCAGATAAACATCTGGGATCTTTTTCTGATGCCTATATTGTGACTTATCTTCCTGCACATCTTATTTATTATGACTGAAAAGTATTCACATGTTCTCAGACACAAACATATGCCTATTCCACAGCTCCCATCATCAGATGAGTGTATAATTGTTTATTAAACAGTTATACATAACTAATATGCCTTGTGTCATATAGCACCTTTCCTCTCATTATCAAAAGTTCATGTTCACATTATCTCAATTATTGTTGCATTATCTATGGGAAGCTTATAGGGGCATGGGGTTCCATTTTCATTAAATATGGAGAAATGCAGTTGTAGACAGAGTGAGCTACCTGCCCAGGATTAGACAACCAGAGAAACAAAGATTAGAACCCACTTCTCTATCTAGTGTAGGTCCCTGCTTAACAAAGCTTTGCTCTCCTTTCTAGATTCTTAGGATTAACATTCATTTTTCAAACTTAAAAAAAAGAAGAGAATAGAAAAAGAATAGTAATTATACAATAAGCAGTAGGGTCTACTTTAGACAATAACCACTGTTGAAACAAAGTATGACTTTCCAAAGCTTGAGCTACTCAGAGAATACTTCTCTGTCTATACTTCTGAAACTCTAGGGGAAAACACTGTGTGACTAGGTATCTCTGTGTGTGCGTTTGTGTGTGTGTGTGTCTGTCTGTCTTTTATGATTTATTATACACAAAATTATGAAGTCAGGTAAAAACTTGGAGCATTCATGTATAAACAGATATCTATGATGACAGTTCACGACCCTGAGCATGCAATGTTTACACAATGTTCATCCAATTTTCCCCACAATGTCCTGAGTAGCACAGCCAAGGTCACATTTTTGTGACTAAACTGAGATTAGAACCAGGTCCCACAGATATTTAGTGAATTACACTCTACAGCCTCTCCCATTCAACCCAGTGCTTAGTGCCAGAACAAGAAGCAGAATATTATTTATGAGGAGATGGCAGATGTATTATTCACTTACTATGTGGTCAGTGTAACTATTCTTTTTATTAAATTGTATAAAATCCATCATCTACTACACATCCTTTTGTGAACATGCATAACCTCTCAATTAATCAGGTCACATAAACGACTTCCTTTGCAACTCTTCAGGAGGTTCTAGCAGCTGTCTTTTGGAAAGTACGCCATCCACTCTAGCAACCTTTGGTGTATCGAGTAGACTGATGACGAACTTCATGGCTAAAATCCCTGACAGAAAACAGGTATTGACACTTCCTCTGGTCAATATAACTATTAATAATAGTTTTAATAATAGCTAACATTGTGCCATACTCTGTGCTAAGCACTTGATAGTCGGCATTTATTTAGTTTTACTCTGAGTTTACTACTATGATAGAGTCATAGCGGAAACTTGGAGAGGTTAAAGTAACTTGCCCAAGGTTCCACAATATGAAGTCACACAGCAGAGTCAGGTGTTGAACTCAGGCAAACTGATGCCTCAATATTTTTAAAATCTGTGAGAAGTTTTACTTCCTGGCCAGAATTGAGGGAGACATACCTGTCCCCTTACATACAAAAGTCATATTAGGTGACAGTACCTCTATTTAGGGATTGTGGGGAACTTTAAGTAAGGCAGCTGTTTTCACAAAAGAGAAGCACAAAAATTCAGTTTCCGGCTAATAATAAACTTACTAGATTGCCCCAGCACTCACTGTTTTAAGTTTTCAGGCTGTGCAAAGAAAATAACAGACTTGCAGTTTTTACTGGGCTTATTGTCCACAGGAATAGGAAGCCAGAAAGTCTAGTGGTTTTTAAAATGCAACAAGGCACATGGAACTTTGAATACTAAATGTTATACACTGTGAGACAAAGGCGAGAGCAATCTTTATTATTATTTTTTAAAAAGTTAATACATAAAATGTCAGATAAAGGTTAGCAGATAAATAATATGTAAGCAAAAGAGATAAGAAAGAGCAGATGTCAGGAACTCTCCAGCTTACCTCCAGCAAGGGGTGCCAGTGTGTTATGGGTTTTCGGTGGTAGGCCAGCATTTCATTCCAGTGGTCTCGCCCGAGACCTTCAGCGTCCAGTCCGGTTCTACACACTCCTATGACCTCATTGTGTCCTACCCTATGATTAGTAGAATATTATACTTTCATTTCCAACATTCACAGACAGATAGATGGGGTTTCACACATCTTGGTAGAATTTTAAACATATGATTAAAACACCAGATTCTGTGATTTTGCAAATTTTACCACTTCAGGTCAAAAGAAAATTATGAAGCAAAGCAAAATTTACTAAACAATATCAACATTCAAAAATGAATTTAGATAAGAAGCACACACAAACCATTTTAGTGCTCTGTAATTTGAACTCATTTCACAATAATCAAAATAGTGTGAATGAGAAATGCCAGTAGGTCCTTACCTATATGATGAGTTTCTTTCTTGGTAGTCCTATTAAATGTAAGTGATGCAAATAAGATCTTGTTGTTTCCACAAAGCTTAATGTTTTGTGATGATGTTTAGACTTCTCACCAAGAGCCCAGTACCCATTTTCTTTTGTCTGAGAGCATATTTAGTTGACTCTAAACGATCAGTGTGTGTTACTGATCAGTCAGTGTGTGTTACTGATCAGTCAGTGTGTGTTACTGATCAGTCAGTGTGTGTTACTGCTTGTACTACTACAAGCAGGGCAGGGTTATGTTCAACCCTGGGGCATTTGATTTATTATTGCATAACAGAGCACACTGGACATTTCTATTTTCTGTTCATGTCCTGCTTTCCCAGCAATGAATCAAAATAATAATATTTTTGAGAGCTTATTATGTGCTGGTGTTCTACGTAATTTAAATGTATTGACCCACTTAATCATCATACCATGACCATGAATATCATTATTATCATCTCATTTTACAGATAAATAAACTAAATACCCAGAAGGTCAGGAATGCCCGACTTTGCATACTCAATAAGAGACAGAGGCAGGAGCTGAATCAGGGAAGTTGGCTCAAGACTGCATGGTAAGTTGCTTCTCAAGCATGGAACGTTATTTAAAGGAGTTGCTACAGGGTTATTTTGACAGATATTTCTGAAGAGACTGTTAAATGATATCAGGACATTTTATTACTTTCTTCCTGTCACTGGTATAGATATGTATATTTAGTGTCATTTTTCTCAATATGAAGTTTCCCAAAGAAGCATATTTTTAGAAATAAAAATTTTATCTTCCCGTTTTATTTATCTCATTAAGATCCATTTCCCTAAAATTGCCTGCGTGACAAATATTCCATTGTATCTACCTGCATTCATTGCTGTGAGAAATCAGTAGCAGAATAGGACTGTTGATGAAAATGTTTACAACATTTTTTGGGTAGGAAATTTCAACTAATTCAAGACTTCTCTCTCTGTCTCTCTTTAAATAGTCACAGTTTTTTTTTTACTTACATATAAATTTATTTCAAATAGATGGTGCAAAGCATTTTATTTTTCAGTGCTTTGTTTTTCCTAGCTCTGAGCCAGAGGATAACGCATTAATGTCCTTAGGTTACAGAATCCTGGTTACTACCATTTTCATAATAATATAGAATGAACACTTTTTCTGTGAGTTTGTGTATGTCTTTTCTGTACCCACTTGCCTTATTATTAGAACAAAGTAAATGCAGTAAAGCACTGTTTATGTGCTGATAATTTTGTAGGTTAAAGATACAAGTATTCCTTTCCAAAAATGTATAAATACAAAAATCAAAGTAATAAAAAGAAGTATATAGTAAGGGCCAATTAAGAGATATGAACCTTTAGTGGGACAAGATTTCAGAGGAAGAAGAAGTTGGTCAGCCAAGAAAGACTTATAGGCATGCTGACGTGAGCAGGGGCATGGAGCATTGGGGCGAGGTACAGAGCAGGGGACATTCCAGACAGAGGGAAGAGTGGGAAGGTAAAGGTAGGAGCTGCAGTCTGAAGACCTTTCAGGGCTGCACTGGCGAGGCTACAATTTATTTTATGAAAGGAGAAGTGACTCAAAGTGTGTGAGCTGGAAGCACTATCCACAAAACAACATTTAAAGATTAATGTGAAAGCATCAAAGCTGCATTCCTATGGCCACTATTCATCTTCCGTGCTTAATCCTCACTGTTTGCAGTTCTGTGTCATGCTGAAGTTTTACAAATGGGAAAAGTGAGTTCCAAAGAGATTATGTAACTTGCCCTCTCACATATCTAGTTAGTGAGAGAGCTCAGGTAAGCATCATAATATTCATATTCCAGCCCAGTTGGAAAAGCAAATTGTTAATTGTTATCTCTGTTATTACCATAAAAAGACTTGACAATAGTGCTTTCTTTAATGTAGTTCATGCTACTTCTGGACCCATTCTTTCAGCAGCTGCAGGTGATTTTTAATTTAATAATGACTTATTTTGGGGAAGTAAAAACCCCAAAACTGTAACATAGCAAACAATGAATTTTGAATGAATCATTTTCTTTCCACCAATTTAAATTAAAACTGCTATCAAATTGGTATTAACTGATCAACACTTATGTGCACATATAGTAGTAACATTCATCGGGTATCGGGCAGATGGGAGGAGGGAGGGGATGGGTATATTCACACCTAATGGGTGCAGTGCGCACCATCTGGGAGATGGACATGCTTGAAACTGACTTGGGCAAAGGGGCAAAGGCAATATCTGTAACCTAAACATTTGTACTGCAATAATATGCTGGGGAAAAAAAGAATGTACAATTTAAAATAAAAATTAGAAAAACCAAACCCAAAAATAAATAAATAAATAAATAAATAAATAAATCAAACCCCAAAAAACCCTGCTGTAACAGTGAATAACCCAGAAAGCTGAATTTGGCCTACATGTGACTAGATGTGGCCACTCTTCAGTGAGCAGAGAGATGCACGTACCTATCATAATCCATGACGGCAATGGAGAGGCTGACTTGATCCACGTTCTCTGGAGGGATGTCAAAAATTATAGCCTCATTGTACACGGGGTTTAGAGTGTTTTTCTTTGTAGTTGTTTTCCTCTTTTTTAATCTTCGACCCTCACACATCAGAGACACTTTGACATAAGGATCTAGGATAGGGAAGGCAATTTTATTAAAATGAAAGTAATAGTAAAAAGCATAGATAAAACTGTAATTTTTACTAAATAAAAAAAGTGATATTTTAAACCATTTAAACCATACCACTATCATTTAGTGTTAGTGGTATTAAATTCAAATGAGTTATTTGGGGGCAATAGATTCTCTAAGATTTCTTACTTTAAATGTAAGCAATTTATCTTGAATAAACTAAGAGAATTCACTTGATCTCACTGTTTTTAATACAAGAGAGAAAACCCACTAGTTTATCAAGAGCCAATCCAGAACTGTAATGCACCTGTTAGCCACAGTGGTTTGAGGACACATTTTGTTAGAAGTGATTTATAGGGAATGTAAACCTAACACCTAAGAATAATTGCAGTAAGGTCAGTTTCCTTCAGAATGATGTAGAAGAAAAAAGACTAAAACTTGTGAAAGACTTCGCAACACTGTATCTAGACACAGGTCTGTAGCATCACCACGAGTAGAAATTAGAAAGCAAAAACTAAATCGTTCTTGGAATTTTCTTTGATTGCTGGAATAGGTACTAAAATGGAAAGCACCATTTTAGTCATAGTGTTGATGCTTGATAAGGAGCTCGGATTGAAGAAATGATCCCTACAAATAATTCACTGCATGCACAAGATTATATGATAAAAATGGCAATATTTAAAGATGGCCACAACAAAAGACTCCTGATATGACATTATCTATATGATGCCAATGAGAAGAATTTAGTTGGGCTATTTGTTTATGGGCAAAAGGGATCAGATAATTGTTAACAAATTTTGCTTGAGATGACTTGATCCCTATCCTTCCACCTCACACCTTAAATAGAAAAACTGTTACAGTATTGTAGAAAATTATATACTATTATACTAAATTTCTAATAAGCCTAACTTTTGTGCCTTTTTATTCAAAAGCAGGTGTGGCTTTGGGAAGGGTTGACATTGGGCTGAAAGTGTGCTAGATGGTTAAATCAATCAGTGTCTGCTCTATCTTTGTGGGTGTTGTTCCTTCAGGCCGTCTTCTAACTGTAGCATCACCGTCTCCTTTTGTCTTTATTACTATTTCATAGTAATAAATTTTATTTCCTTAGAATAAGCCAAAATTACGGCAATATTAATTTATTTGAGCAGGTGAATGCTTTTTAACACATTAACTGCCATGTGAGTTGTATTTAACTCATGCTGATTTTGAACCTGGGGCCTCATGAAGCAAAACCCTGCAGTTGGTTCGTGAAAATCTTACCTATTGATGTTCTTATTGTTACAATTAATATTGACAATTTAATTCTAAAAACGTGGATTAAATGAATAGAAGTCAATAAAATTTTATCATTAAATTAGAAAGGATCATTTCACTTCTGAAGTTTTTAGCCTATTTTTGTAATAAAACAATATGGCCTCAAGGAAAAATTTTATTTTTCTAGTGTGGCAGTCAATGTGTTAAAATCTAGAAAAATGGGTCTGTATATTTCAAAAACATTTCCATCCAGGAATAAAAGGTATTTTGTGGCTGGAAATAAGAGTATGGAGAGGAGAGCAAGGTAACAGGGCAATGTTAATGTCTGTTTCCCATTTATTTTTAAATTTTTGAATAATGGGAAGCATGTTCTGAAGAAGAAGCTCATTTCTGTGATACACTTTAAGTGCTTCAGCCCCAGGCCTAGGCCTTCTCATTAACAATAGGAATGAGGCATGGATTATCCTCTGCTACCGCCACCATCTCTTTGCTGCATTCCTCTGCTTGTGGCAAGGATAATTTCCTGGCTCCTAGTTGATTCTCGCAAGCCTGTTGTGAGGATTAATGAGGTGGTGCTAGCAAAGCAGGCGCTCCTCTGATGAAAAGCTCCATATAAATAAAAAGTAACCCTGCACTTAATTACAACGTTGATGCTGTTTGCTTGTCTCAAAATTTGATCTCTTTTTATACGTGGTGAAAAAGAATAGAATGCACAGTATGTTGCAGAGTACACTGTTTATCTGAGGTTCTTCACCATTTATTGACCCAAGACTTTTTTTTTTTTTACCAAAATTAGTGTAGAATCTACTTGTTGTTGGTGTGTCTACCTTTACATACATAACAAGTATCGTGAACTTTAAAAAAGGAACATAATGACATAATGCAAAAACCAAGATGATAGAGAGATACAATAAGACGTCTCTCTCCCATTTGTCTCCAGCCCTCTTTGCCCCTTTGTGTTTGTGCATCACTCCAGTATTTCTTTATGCAAATTAGTGGTATGAATATATGTTCTCAAATTCCCCATTCTTACATAGAAGAGTGTATAACATTCATGTTTATTTTCATACCTCCTTTTTTATTCACTTTTATATTCAGGAGGTTTTTTTACTGCAGAACTTAGAGGTGTCCTATTTTTGTGATGCAAATGTGGGTTTCTGTGTTGTTCTGAAGAATCACAGCTTTATAGATTCTCCCCAAACGTCATCCTTTACTATATCTCCACCACTATTTCTTATTTCTGTTTAATTCAACACATACTTACTGACCTCCTTACTCTTTGCTTATTATTTTTCTCCAACTATGCCAATGTTCATGTATTAAATTATAAACAATCCCCTGGAACTGCAGTGATTTAAATAAAGGGGTAAAGAAGCATGATATGGCTTTACCTCTTTATCAAAGTTAGCACAAGAGAAATTTCCTTCAAGAATTTCTTTCACAAATTTCAAAAAGCATTAATTTATTTAGTTATTTCTGTCAGACTCTATGGATACCCAAATTCTTAATTAGAAAGGTCTCAAAAATGCAAATGGTGGTCTTGGAACAGGGCTTTTTCTCTGCAGATCAGGTGATGGAAATAAATTCAAACTATATGTCTTCATGTGGCCCTCACATATAGCTTAAAGTCTAAGAATCTTCCCTCATAAACAACTGACTAGCTGAAAGTGCGGGAGTGGATGGCGAGGTATGTATTTTTGAGATAGAACTAAATTGGTAGAGAAAGAAAAAAAACAAGAACCCAAGTTCAAAGTCAATCCATTTGCTAATACCCTTTAAAAATTTCATAATGATAATGTAAATAAAAGAGGTGATTTGGAACATTTTAATGTGCAATCTCTTTTTTCCTTTTATAGCACCCCACTATGGACAAATAACTCAATAGCCATCAATAATTTTAGATGCATGGAATATTTTATTAGGGAATGTGCTCTTGACTTTTCTTGCCAATTTTATACGTACCTGATGAACCAGTAATATCCATCGCCTTCAGATTTCTGCACTTGATAACCGTTAATGTCATACGTCCAGCCGTCGGCAAATAACAAAGGGAAAACATGATTTCACCCAGGTCTATACTTTCCTAGAAAGGCAATTTCAAACACCAAATAGTGAAAACAAAATATAATGGAAGGTGTTGGGTGAAAAATCACTTTAATAGAATATTGGAATGTCATTTTAAATTGTTTTATTGGGGATACAGATAACATTGTAAGAAAGCAGTTCTGAACGCAGTAAGAAAAGAGTATATCCCTGCTGCTTATTTGATATCTCCACTAGTGTTTATAACAAGAATTTCAAACTTAACACATTCCAAACTAGACCACTGATTCCACCCATTCCCCATCATTTTCCAAAACTGAATCCTCTGTCAGTGTTTCCACAATCAGCAAGTGGCATCCCAATCCACCAAAAGGCTGAAGCCAAAAACCTAGGAGTCACTTTTATCTTTATCCCTCACTCCCAAATCCAACCCATGGGCAACTCTTGACTGTGACTGTCTATAAAATATATCCTGAGTCAGTGACTTTGTTTCTGTTCTACTACTGCTATGTAGGCCACCATCATCTCTTGCCAGGATTACTTCACTAGCCTCTGAAACTTATCTCTCATTCCAGAAGTTAAATCTTCACACACAGCAGTCAAAGTGATCATTATGAAATGCAAACCAAATTATATCAATCTCCTGCTTAAAACTAAGGGTTCACAACTGTATTGGATTAAAATTCAAACTCCTTACCCTGGCATATAAGTAGAGTAACTCCAGGATTTATAGTTAAAATTCCTGGTTTATATCTGTTGTCATGGTATAATTATTAAGAACATCTTCTTCCACATTTAAATATGTCTTCATTTAAATGTGGACAATACATTAGAAGGTCATATACATAAGGCCCAAGTTCATCTGGGTACTACCTTTCTCTCTCCCTTTATCTTTAGCCTCTCCTCCCCAGCTCTGATGCAGGCACCCCCCCACTAAAACACCCCCCTTTTTTGTTATTCAAACACATGTAGTTTGTTCCTACTTTGAGGCCTGTGTGTGTTCTTTCCCCTTTGACTAGTGCCTTTTTCTCTTATATCTTCACATGGCTGACTTCTCACCACGAAGGACTCAGCTCAAACAGCATCCCAGCAACTCTTCAGGGAGACCTTCCCCATCACGTCATTCATTCTAAGGTAGTCTCCCCTTCCTATCTTATGGCCTCCCCACTCCCAGATCCTTCACTGTTTTTTCAGAGCACTTATCATTGTCTGATACCATCTTTTAAATTCATTTTTCCTTTTCCACAGCTTTATAGATTTAAGAACCGCCCAGGAGAGCAGGGTTCTTGGCTGTCTTATTTTTTTACATCCTACAGAAGTGCCTGGTTGTCAGTACATAGGTTTTGAAGGAATGAATAAATTACTTAACTAATCTGGATAAGACCTCACCTGTTTCATTTCATTTATAAAGCAGAACTGTCCATAGTATCCTGACATAGATTTATATGCTGTGTTTGACTGCAAAGATTGTGGAAAAGTGAAAATGAATGGGGACAATGGAAAAGTTAGAATGCATCTCAAAGAGTTGTTGCTCTGAATTACTAGGCTCTACTATTCCTAGATCATGAATAGGAAATGAGAATTACATAACTCATAACCTGAGCTGTAAGAGTAAGCCCAACAGATGTTAATAGTTCATCATGAAAAATTTTTAAGAACCTTGTTCTGCAAAGCTGGGTGCATAGTCAGCAACTTATTTCCCCCAGAATTAAACCTACCACAGATTCAAGTAAGAAGATCTTTACTCCATTCTCAAACACACTAATTTATTTGGCTAAACATTGACACAGTGGTAGGAAGAGGTTCATCTCCTTTCACCATCTAACAATGATTGAGTGCTAGGCGCAATGGCAGGTATGGTGGACACAAAAATGAACATGGCATGGTTCTGCCCTTGAAGATCTCAGTGGAGAAGGGAGAGAGTAGGCTATATAGGGATAAGAAAATAAGTCCGAATGCCATTTTTATCACAATTCTCTTTTTGTTTCTTTTTCCAAGTATTTCTTTAGGCTCAGTCTATGGGCTGAAATTTTCTGTCTGACAGCCATTCCCCTTTCCCTCCTTGGGCATTTCTCCTTTCAGTTACTATCAATAAGTGTTGGCATATTTTGTTGCCAGCTTGTCAAATTAAGGGATTCCTCTATGGATGTAGAGCATGATATCAAGTTCCACCAAGAAACACGGTGGGTGTGGTGATGGAGAAGCCAGGAGAGGAATAGGAGACATGATTTCAGGCATGAAATGCTTAGAACTGAACAGGAAATGCACCACATGAAAACAGAAAAAAATACACAAACAGTCTGGGATTAACAAAACGTATTTTCACGTTTGACTGATATGGTTTTACTTTTGTACGTTAAATAATCTGTGAAAGTATTTTTTCTACTTCTCTAGATATATTATATGCTTACTGGGTGGAACAAAGAAAGTTTACCATATCTGGTTCCATCTCTCAAAGATCCTTTCTATGGATTCAGTTGCAATCCATAGAACTTACTTTTGACCATCTGTTATTAGCAAGTATTTGATAAACAGAGAGAAGCTAAACTGAGAAGTTGACCAAAACACTAAGAGCACAGAGCACCATTAAAGGCCACCTTCCAGGAGCTCCATATAACATGCTGCTTGGCTTCATGCCTACTGCAGTAGTGAGAACTCTACGTAAATAATCAAACTCCAAGTAGTCAGCAGCTTTAAGGAAACTAGAATGAACTGGGTGGTAAAAACTAACAGAAGATATGCATGCATAACTGCATAAAAGTTTAAGTCTCCTTTAGCCTCATTTTTTTCTTTCAGGAAGTATGAATGTGAAAGAACAACCTGCCTACATACTGCAAAGGGCAGAATACTCTCTAAGGTAAATACCAATATTATTAAACTTTTTAAAGCTTGAAGTGATCTAAGAGATAATCATGAGAAAATGAACTTAATGAAGGTAAATGGCATGACCTTAAAAAAGGTCTTATAAGATATGTAATGCAGAACTGTAGATTTTGGCAACAGTGTTCTGAGCTATTGTGTACGCTAATTCTCAGTATTCTCCACTAAATCTGTCTCGGTATTGATAGTCCAGCTCCAGTGAGCAGGTAATGTTTTCATTGTCATCTCTTCTCAGCCGGTTCCATACTATTGTGGTTTATAAGGCTATCCTCAGCCCCAACAATCCGAACTCTGTGGTGCCCAGCCAAGACCCAGGAAACAAGTTGAAAATTCTTTGAACATACAGCATACATATAATTATACACACTAAAGTTCTTTTATATAAAATAAACTACATTATTTCTTATTCGACACCCATTTACTATTGTTTTAGACAAAATTTTAGCACAATTGTTTACTTGGTATATCAATTAATAGCAGGTCAAAACTCACATATGAAATGTGGAGATGAGGAAATTAATAGCATAGGTCTAGTGAAGGCAGCCATGAAGGATAGCTACAAAGACACAAAATAGATAAAAAAAAAAAAAGAAGCAAATACTCTAAAAAGGATAGCAATCTGAAATCGCTTTGTATTAAGGGAAGCTCACCCTAATAATGCCTCAGTAACCTAACCCTTAACACTTTATGACCAACTTGCACAGTAATTAATAATTACAATGATGACCTGGAGTCGTCAAGAAAAGGAAATATATGTTCTATTTAAGAAGGTAGATAAGCGTACACTATTTTTCAAGATTATTTTTATCCAAAATGCTTAAAATGTTTAAAGTGGTAATTGCAGCTTAACATGAGGAAGGCTCTGAGTTTATAAAAATTTTACTTATGTGTAATCCCATTTTCTACAATTTCATATAAATATGATTTTTCCATATTGACCTTTGAAAACTCTTGTATCTTTGGGCAAATAACCTTTAAAAGCCTACTATAAAGTCTAGGATATAGTGTTCCATAAAGTTCCTTTCAGGTGAGAAGATCTTTATTCCATTCTCATACACACTAATTTATCAGGCTGAACATTCACCATGGCAATCTTCTGAGTCCCTACTTGAAAAGTGGGCTCATGAAAATGGGCTAACAGTAAGACTGGGGCAGGAGGTGTATATTCGATTTCCTCATCCCAGCTCCACTAAAACAGAGCTGGGTGGATAAAGATCATTTTTTATGATTGGCCATAGTCAACCTCATAGACAAAGTCACAGCTATAAAATTTTTTTCCACATACTCTTTCTCCAAAATAAAAATAAATTCACTGGAAGAATAAATTGATATGCAAATATTTGTATTGCACGTCCTATTTCAGGACTAACTGAATAGTTAAATCAAGCTGTAGCGATTGAGTGTAAGAGACAGAGAAGAGATAGATTAAAGGCTCTATAACTAGAGCCAAGGGATGTGTTCCTGGAGGGAAATTATCATTACAGGGGGTGTAAAGAATTAAGAAAGTGAGATTTCACAGGGAAATAGAGGAATAATATTATATGTGAGTACTATGATAAATACTCAGAAGTAAGAATAGGCAGTATGTGTTGAGAAAAATGGAGCTTGGTGACATGTTAGAAGAGTTTCAGGCTTGATGTAGCCATTTGATGACTTCAGTGGGCAGAAGGAATCCAAATGTGTTGGTGACATGAAAAAGTGGGAGTTTGCCAGAGTAGAAAGGGTATAAATTCCTGGGTCAGAGAAACTAGAGTTAAGATCCTAAATCTTCCATGTACTAGTTCCCAAACACATGGCAAAAATACCTGACCACCCTGAGCTTGAGTTTAATAGCAAGTAAAATGGGGACAATAATATCTACCTTGCAAGGTAGGTGTCAAGCACATAAGGTGCCTGGTATAAACAGACATTCAAAAGTTAATACTGATATTAAGGAAAACAATATTTGAAAAACACTTCTTTATCTTGAGTAGACCAGATCAGGATAAAAAGACAGAAGAGAGTGGCTATTGAAGTAAAATATTTGTGGGAAGGTGTTGGCTGAAGAAAGGTTTGAATTCAGTGATATACTGGGATGTAAGAATCATTAAGACTTATTGAAAAAAAACTTAAACATACAATTAGTTGCCATGGTGACAGCATCCCTCACATCCACTCAGCACCCTAAATGTAGCCTGCCTTCCTCAATTCCTTGGTGGTAAGAAAACAGATGGTTTCTTCATGTTGTTAAAAGCAAGATGCATTATTAGATCAAATAAGCTTCTTCATCAAGTTACTAGCCCTTCATCAGCCTGCCCACAACATGAAGCTGCAGTGAAACGCAGACCCTGAGTGGGTCTACCAGATTCAAAGTACTGTGAAATATTTATTTCTCCCTGACCCATACCTCTCATTCACCTGAGAAAATCATGAAATTTAACCTGGAACACTCCACTTAACCTCACTTGACCTCAGTTTCCTTGGTATGAGAGTGTTAAAAAAAAAATGACCTAATTTATTTTTCAGCTCCAAAATTTTGTGATTTTAAGCACTGGTTAAAAAAATGAGGGCTCAATAGGACGTATAGTTCAGGCATGTTCAGGAATGTCTGGACAGGACCTTTCAGGTCTTGTTTGCTATAGCGCCTGGTGAGCCTCATTGAATAGACCACAGAGGATCAATTGGTGCTAATTGCTCAATTTCAAGGTCAAGAACAAGTGATCATAAAAAAACAGCTCTCATTTAAATTTCCAGGAAGGATCGATAGCACTTCCTCCCTCAACAAAGAGTATCAGGGTTGATCTAATCAGGGATTCACGAGGAAACACCATACAGGATAACAGAGGTGCAATGTTACTTATGTTACCCTCTGGCTCTGCTAAAGTTCTCAAGGGGATACTCTGGTATGTGTTGGACAGACAGGGCTTACAATGTAAAGTCTAAACTCCTCGACATGACACACACATATGGCCCCTAATAATCTCGTCATTGGAATACTGATGACCAAGATAAAATTTTTCTCCTCCTAGGGTTTATATGAGATTTTGGACAAGTTACTTAATCTCGACGAACATCACACAATTAGTGAGACGTCAAACTGGAATGATAACATAGGTCTGCATAATTTCAAAGTATATGCTTTTTGGGAAATCCAGTATTATAAGTGCTTTTTAGAGGGATTCTTGGGTTTTGATTATAGGAATAGTGGTGAAAGGTACCTGATTCTTCTCATGAGACTCTAGGAGGGCTTCAGAGGTGGGCGACAATTAATCTGAACCTTGAAGAATGAGTAAAGGCAAAGGGAATTTAAAACAGAAGGTGCAGCATACAAAGAGGCTGTGAAGGAGGCGTGGGGTGTCCAGTGATGACCAGAAGGTCAAACAGAAAGCATGGGCTCTAGTTTTGATGTAAATGGCAACACAGTGGTCTTATTCTAAATGGCCCTCCTTAGGTAGGTATCAGATCACCTCTGATTTTCCCTGCAAGATGAGATCCATTTCCACGGCTAATAACAATTACCTGGAGGGGTTGCAGTTAGATTTAGAAGGAATAATATACCAAGATAATATATACCATGGGCCAGTTTGCAGCCTGAAACATAGATGCTCAAAATAAATGCATTTTTTTTCCTTGTTCGTGAAATTTTCTGGGGTCAATTATTGGCACGAGGTTGATGCTCAATAAAAAGCTTGTTGAATGAATAAGTAAATAAATAAATCATAAAAGCATCAGTCCAGGTCAGGACTTCAGTTGCAGCACAGATATCTACTGTTTGAAGGAGTGAAGACTACCCAGCAACCAGAAAACAAGTTTTTGTGTCTTTTGTTGTCTTTGTGAGTAACCCTACCCCCTAGAATTGGGCAAGGGCTTGTCCACATATGATGGACCTGAGAATGTGATAAACTAATAGTTATAACAGTTTTGAGCCATTTAAAGATACATGTAAGGTTTTGGGAGCTACAGTTAGAGAATACTCATCTATTATTAATAGCTTTATTGAACTTTATTTCTCTATAGATCTCTCTAGTCTTGTGTGATCTGAGATTATGTTTGCTATAGTTCTATAGCACATTGAAATTTCAGAATCAAATATATCGCTAAGGTCTACAGATTGTTTTTTTTCTTTGCACATCTGGCCATCTGCCCCAACCAGCCAGCACAAGGCGTCTAGTGACTCTAGATGGCAAACGGGAAGGAGGAAGAAGCTGCTTGATAGAGTACAATTAGGAAATGTAATTAACATTATGCCATCCTTCAATTACTAACCCACTTTCCCCCTTTCTTTCGAAGAACCACAATTTTCACACAGCACTTCCTCCTTGCCTTTCCTCCTTCTCCCAGTGATTGTGATTAAATCGGATTTCAATGTGTTCCAGAGGCGTGGGGGCAGGAATAGGAAAAGGAGGCCTCTATCAGAAAACCTAGTGAGATCCCTGGATTTTTACATCACATTTTCATTATTGATTCTTTTCCATTAGAAGACAAAGAAAGTGCTCACCAGGTGCCCCTTAGCAGGACCTCCTTGTATTTCTGTACAATGGAAGGAATGCATTTTGCATTCAGCACATAATGCTAAGCATTGTGCTTGGCCATGGCACAAAGTCCAGGTGAAACTTGGCTGAAGTCAGGGCAGACAACATGGCAGTGTTAGGGACTGGATAATTACAAACCCCACTGGGCACTAGGTGATTAACGGTAACAACCCAGAGCTGCTATTGCCAGGGGTACTCTTTAAGAGCGTCCATGTTTCTGCTCCATGGGAGACCCATTTTGAGCTTCTATCCAAGAGAGAAATAACTGTCTGCCAAAATAGTTTAGCACTTATCCTATCCAGCACAGCCATAGACATTAACTGCCAAGAGCCATGAAGTGCTCAGGTTATAGAGACAGAGCTGAGGCCTTAAAACAATATTTCCTTGATTTAACAAATCAAGCCTCAGAACTGCCTGTGTAACAGGGACGCTGAAGCAAAGAGGGAATAGCCCAACATAGATACGGGGACAAGAGCAACTTGGCACACAAACAGGGGATATAAGTTTGGTAACTCTTCACCATACTGGTTAAGAGATATCATAAGCTTCTCAGTGAAATAAACTGGAGACTTATTTTCAAAACTCAATTATCATTTACAGATAGGGACATAGAAACTTGTGTAATAAACTATAGACAACTCTCTTTTGATTGATGCTTTTAAATACCTTTACAACATTCTTAATTAATTAAAGGAATCCCTCTAAGTACTGTTGTATGTAGACATTTAGACTGGATGAACTTGCTTTCACTGTCTTAGAGTCTATCTTAAATTGATCTTACGGTTCCACTCCTGCCTCTCTAAGTTTATTCTCCACATACTAGCCAGAGATCTTATTGATTCTAAGTGAAAGCATGCCTCACCTTTGAACAAAAGTCATCAATGGCCTCTATTAATCAGAATAAAACCCAAAGCTCTTTCTGTGTCTTGAAGGCTCTAGATGACCTAACCCCCAGCTATCTATCCCCCATCATTCTCATTGAAAAGTCCTTATCTGAGCACCCTACCTAAGGTAGCACTGCCCCACTTCCATTTCCTACCTCTTACCCTGTCTTATGTTTCATGTAGCACATGCCTTCATGGTACATGCTGGGTATTTCCTTCACTATTTCCTGTTCCCCTTTTCTAGAAAGTAGGCCTTAATTTTATGTCCTAAGACATAAGATGTCTATTAGTTAGGACATTTTATGTCCTAAGATACCCAGTGGAGTGTCTGGTAAACAGGAGATCTAAATAAAAGTTTGCTGAGTTGATGGATATAAAATCCTTGCTCCTCTCTATATAAGTAGATTATAAATTAGAACATTAGCAGTCTAATTAGTATGATAGCGGCCTATTTGGGCATAATTTTCTTCATGCAGATATCTAAGCTCTTCTGTAGGCTGAGATTTGATAGGTGCCCATCTCCCTTTACTTACTATAGGGTGTGAGGTTATTCTTAGAGTATTGTAAAATCTAAAAGCACTCCAAAAACATGAATAAAATGAGTATCCAGTCAGAATGTCTCTGGTTTAGTGAATTAAATTTATAGGACTTAAAGCAACATAGGACCTTTATAATATTGTCATATTTTATTCTATTTCTAGATTTAGGAAAAGAGTTAAGACATAAATATCTCTCATGAATTTAAAAAAGTATAAGGGTAGTATGTTTAAGAAATCTAAATATTAGAGCAAGAACTTTAGGACATGGAAGGAACTGGGATATTAGTAATCAAGCAGAAAAGAAGAAGGTGTCTCCTTTGTGTGCAAGATTATAGCATGCTGGAGATAACTGGCAATTAGAAACTTTAAATTTCATAAGCATTTCACATTTATTATTTCATTTTACTTTCAAAATATTCCTGTGGGATTGATACTATAAACCTCTTTTTGTGGATGAGGAAACAAGTTCAGAAATGTTAAGCAACTTCTTCAAAGTGATACAGCTAAAAGGTACCAATGCCAGGATTCTAATGAAAATACACTCACTTTAATTCCTGTACTTTTTCTGCTTCACTCTGTGGCTTTCCCCAATAGAAATCATGCCTAAAATTTTAATGGCCAGAAAAACAAACTTCAAATTGTTTACATGATATTAGATTTCAAAGGTAGCAGATGAAATATTGTATGTCTTTGAAAAAAATGTTTAGAAATTATAAAATCAGATACCTGATTTATAGGAAACAGTTTAGTGCAATTTGTTACAGGAGAATTCTTTTGAACATTTACATTTAAAAAGCAACTGAACATTCTTTTCACTATATAAAAGCATGCTAACGACTAATAATTAAGCTGGTTAAATGCAAAGGAGAAATAGAACAACTTTAACTAAACAGTATCTTTAGAACCATGCTAAATTCCTAAAACTTGCAACAGATTCAGGTGTGTTGCTAGAATATTTCAAGGCTAAAGTGCTTCTCTTTATTTCCTACAACCTTCAAGCATTAAAATATACCCAGACACAATTAAATTATACCCCAATATGGATTTTTTACTCATTGCATCTAAGAAAGAAAAATTGCCTAGAAATTTCCTGAAATAATATTGACTTCGATTGTTTTTTTAAATAAGGCAAAGACAGGCATTGCTTAGTTCTCTATGCGTTTCAATCACAGTTTTACAAGATAGATTTGACATGATTATAAGTTTTAAAGGCTGTATAAATATATTTTTGTCTCCAGTGTTATATTACAAATTTCTTTAATTCAAACTATATTAGCATTTAGAGATTTTAGTTCTGTAAGCCAAAAGTTGAACTTCCATGTTTTAAAAGAAAAATTGTTTCTTTTCTATTTAGTATTTAATATATTCTGAGTCTTATAAAACTGAAACATAATTTAGGGCAAACAATTGAACTAAGAATCAAAGATTTATAATCTAGTTCTGGCTGTTCTACTAATCAGCCTTGTGAATTGAAATGATATTTTTTAATAACCTTGGGTTTCAATTTTCTAGACTATAAAATGAAAGGATTGGATGGGTATATACATACATAATGAGTGCGATGCACACCAACTAGGGGATGGACATGCTTGAAGCTCTGACTCGAGGAAGGAGGAGGAGCAAGGGCAATATACGTAACCTTAACATTTGTACTTCCATAATATGCTGGAAAAAAAAATAAATAAAAAATAAAATGAAAGGATTAAATTTGAACCCTCTACCAATTCTAAATAATGATCATATGATCTAGATATAAGACTTCTCAAAATCCAGCCCAGAACATACCCATTAGGGTAATAAGAAAGACTTTTGACGACCTACTATAAGTTTTATGTACTTTACTGAGATAGAGATCTCTGGTCATTATTTAAAATACTGATTTTATTTATATACAATTCTACCAACTTTGGTATCTGATTATTCAACCTAAAAACAACAAACTGGAACAGTAAGGAATATAGGAAGCACATATATGTATAATAGAGATGAAATGGTGAAATGTAAGAGATCAGTGAACAAAATAAAATTGTTTTTTAAATTTATATAATTAATGGTTTCAAAGATCACCACTATTAAAAAAAGGTTAATTTATATTGAGGATATTCTACTTAAAAAGCAGGGACATCTATAGCATTTTGTAAGTATTTCTACTTTAATTTTTAAAGTAAGAAACTGGGAACATAAAAATGTTTTGGAATCTATAAAACGAACATAAATAGAGAATTATTTTTCTAAACTATTCTAAGTAAATGATGTATTGTCCCTGTCTGAAATCTTGATTTTAGGAGGCAGAAATTCTGACTTTTTCAACTGCAATGAAATGTGGAATTCCACATTTAAGGAGATCATTTGAAGTCCTCTGTGTAACAGAGTAGAGAGTTTTAGCAATGGTCAGGGCTGTTTTTCACTTTCTGTGGTTGAACGACTTGTCTCATCATCAAGCCTTTAAAGGACGAATTTGATTTCTCCTAAGGTAATGAACACACAGAGCCCCTCGGATACACAGCATGGTCCAGAAATGTTAGAGGAAATTAACCTGCTTGTAATTAGGAATCATTTTCTTTCTTTAGGGATGCAGCAGGAAACAGATGGCACACACAAATTAAAGTAATTCCAGAGGGCTTCATGAAGGGACTATTCACAGATGTGAGGGAGCCAGAAGTAGGAAACCACAGAGATTAGTGCTGTGCCCTGAAGCTGGTCACAGCGGAGGCTGTAATGACCGCTAGGACTGAAAGAGTGAAGGGGAGCAGTCACCTGGATTCAGAAGAAAAGTGGGAAGAAGAAAAGGCTGCTAGGAGAGGAACTGTGCCCTCAGGGGAAGGACCTCACCAGCCTGAGGAATTCTCACAGGGGAAGAGAGCAATGGTCAGAAAAGACTTGTCCCCGCCTCATTCTCCCGCCTTAACATAGCTTTCCAGAAGGCAGAGACTCTTGCCTCAGAAGGCAGAGAGCCCCAGAACCAAACATGCCGGCTTCCTGAGGCGCCACACAGGGTGGACAATAGTGGAGAGTGAACCTAAAGGAACAGATGGAGACATCCAGCATCTTCGACTCCTGAGACTTCATACGATGCAGGTTGGTGAGGAAACAAAGAGGAGGAAGTGCCCAGTGGAAAGGGAAGAAAGCTACGTCAGGCTTCCCCTGAGGAAGACGGTCTGAGTTGAGTGGAATCTAAAAAATCCACTGAGGCTTCGCCAGGCAGGAAAAGGGAGAACACACATTTCAGGTGGCATCAGTCAACGAGAAGCTGGCAGGCATGCAAAAGCTATCACTTTGAGTGAGGTGAAACCAATGCTGAGGAATCACATAGAAGAGCGGCGAAAATGAGTAAAGAAAGTTAGAAATGGGCCAGATTACCAAGAATAGGGGTAGCGGGAAATCAGAAGGGAACAGGAAGGAGAGGCAGTGGAACAGTTAGGACGCTCAGAAGGGTGATGCCCGGATGGGAGGGGAGAGAAACTGAGTAAAATGCCAAAATCCTTATGAATGTGAAAAAAATAATTGGGAGATCATCCCCAGGTAGGAGGTGAGGGACAGGCTAGATGGCATGGTAAGTGTGTACATCATAAATTGTGTCTACTCACTGAATCACAGCATACTGTGACTAAAAAGATTTAAATGATCTCTGAGTCAAAACTTTCCCACCTGAATAGAAAAATATAACACCTAAAATTATCCCTTACCATAATAATAGGATATAATCATTTTTAGTACCAAGGTCTTTATTTCTATTTAATATGTTTAACATATTTAATATGTTAGTCACATCAATAACATCCAAAAACCTACCACAAAATATATCCTGATGATACCACTGCTAACACTTGTTGGCAGCTAGCATGTATAAGCATGAGCTTTTACCTTGGAGTCAATGTTATTTCAGGAAATTTCTAGATAATTTGTCTCTCTTAGACGCAATTAGTAAAAAATCCATATTTGAGGTATAATGTGATTATATCATTTGTGTCTTGGTATATTTTAGTGCTTGAAGGTTGTAGAAAGTAAAGAGAAGCATTGTAGCCTTGTGATGTTCTAACAACATACTTGGGTCTGCTGCAAGTTTTAAGAACGTAGTATGGTTCTGAAGATGTTTAGTTAAATTTGTTCTATTTCTCCCTAGGATTTAACCAGTTTAATTATTAGTTATTAACATGCTCTTCCATGGTGAAAAAAATATGCCTGACTCTGTGCTAATGATTTATCTTGAGTCCTCACAACAAATGATGTTTTCCCCTCTCATAATCCCCCTTTTACAAATAATATAATTAAGATTCAGAGAGATTTGGTAATTTGCTCAAAGCCATATACAGATAAGTGACACAGCAGGAATGCAAAGCCCTGTGGGTTTGTTCCAGAGCCTTAAATGCTTTACTGATTAGGCTATACTGCCTTTAACTATAAGCTACAGAGGGGGAGAGTCCCCAGGATAGTGGGGAAGCCAGATGGCAATTATAATCTTCATAAGTAGAACAGTGTAGGAATTTAAATTGGAAATTATGTAGATGCAATGAATTTATGCAAAAGCCCCCATCATTTTGCTTTTTGAACATTCCCAAATATTATGACTAAAATATGGTTGGTAGCTATTCTTTAAGTGGCCACTTTGGCTACCCATTTTTGAATGACACCCTTTCAATGAATCAAAAGTTCCTACTGTGCTTACCCCACAATGCTACGTTATTCAAAAAGTATGGCAACAATGTTGAACTAAGTTTAAAATTGGTGGCGCAAATTTAAGTTTCAGATTTGCCTTAACTGTGATTTTTTTGTTTTGTAAACAGAACCCTGTAACAAATGTTTCCAGAAGCTACTATGTAAGCTGCTAATAAAAGACTGATATAATCATTATTGTGGACTCTTTTATAGCTACTTACCAGCAATCTTTCTCATGAAATGCAAAGGTGGTCAAAGCAGACTTGTCAGACAGTGAAATCTTGTTCTCTAAGTGTGTATAGATGTGATCTAACTTAAAAAATAATACAATAAGCTATGGTGATTTATTGAACATTAAATATTCATGAGAGTTCTTTTTAATAGGCTAAGTTGGGCAGGTGCTAAGGCCAAGAAGAATCATGCTTTGAGAACTCTCATAGTCTTGGAATAGTCCATGATAGACTTTATTTATTTATTTATAGACATGGGGTCTTGCTATGTTGCCCAGGCTGGTCTTGAACTCCTGTACTCAAGCGATTCTCTTGCCTCAGCTTCCCGAGTAGTTAGGACTATAGGTGCACACCACCATGCCCAGCTAAGACTTTCTTATTTTAAACTTAATTTAATTTTATATTGCAACATAGATACTTTCCATCAATTCTTGCAAAATGACTAAAAGACTTTATATATAGATTCATGGAATTTACCTGCAACATTTGAGTTAATGAATAATTACTGGCAGCCCATTAGCAGATGTGCAATCTGTTACACTCCTGGGCCAGGTTCACTTCAGAGATAAAATAGAAAACTAGGGTGTTCAGAGAGAAGCAAATGTGGGCTCATCCTCCCAATCTGGAGGCCTATGGCTATAAGACTGACTGCTACTCCCTGGGAGACCTAGTGACACAGATAGTCCCTGACCAGAAAGGTCCAGTCCCTACTGCCCTGCCTTCCACCTTTTTCCTTATAATGAGACTGGAATTCTGCCGCTGTTTAAAATGTTATTAGCTGACATATCATTCCATAGTTAAATATTAGAAGAGAATGCATTGATAGCCAAGGGAAAAAAATATATTATTATTGTGATCCTATAATTGATCCAAGATGATTGGGGGAAGAATTATAAATATATATCTAGAAATAAGAAAGCAAATTTTAAAAATTTAAAGAAAATTTAATAATGTGTAATGAAGTAAGTTACTTCAAACTGAAGCTCAGCATGTACATTCAGTACTCTAAATGGTTGATACAATGAACTTAGCAGTTCCTTTGTATTTGTCATGTCAAGGCCTAATCTTTGACAGATGCTTGGTTAGAAGATAATAGATTCAAACATTTTACAGCTGTAACCCAGGTCAATGTGGTAGGCACACACAACATCTTTTACTTGTGAAAAATTTTTAAGTTGGTGAACATAGTGTTAAAAACCATTCATTGACTAGATAAGTGAATAAATAAATATACAAAATGAAGTTGGGTCTGTTCAAGAAAAGGAAACCTTTTCCTTGTCTGTGTATATTTTCAATGGCTTTTTGAGAATGCATGGGAAAACTACATGCAAACATTCAAAACATATCAGTATTTACAGTGATTGACTTTTTGAAAAAAGTTGACTAAACATGTGAATAATACTATGCGCATTCTAGGCCTGCAATGTCTACAGTGAAAAAAAAGAAAAGAAAAAATTGTATGCACAATGGTTTTAAAATAAAATATACCTAAAGCAATATGCTGCAAATCATTCCCTTTCTATATTCATTCATCCAGTTTCTACCACTTTTGCCAATAGGAAACTACTATTATTAAGTTCTTGTGTATCTTTACATAGACTTGTTTTGTATATATATCTGAATATGAATATGTATTTCTCCTTTACATTTCTGAAATAGCAGCATAGGGTACACGCTGGTTTTCAATGTGATTTTTCCCTACATTGGAGATATTTCTATGTTAGTGCTACAGGTGTTTGGCTTGCCATATTTGTGATATATAGTAGAATCATCCCTAAAGTGAAAACTAATTTTTAGCACAGAATAAAGACTCACCTTTATTGTTTCCTTTGTCATTCAATCTCTAATTTCAAAAAGAAAAACTGTTAATTCCTGATAAAATATTAATCCTTCTTATATATAAATAATTTATTAGTCATGAAATCATGCATGCAAAATATGTGACTTTTGCTTCAACTTGATAAATTTTTGTCAATAATTTAAAATTTTCCTGGTTTATTTTACATATGAATGGGTCCCATACCTTGAAGATTTAAAAAAATCTTTTTCTGTAGAAAGTAGCTAATGTTAACAAAATAGAACTAAGCATATACTTACTGTTTTGCAATCAGTGGGGTACATCATCACATTGTTTTTTCCTCTGGGAGTGGTAGATTTGTACTTAAATAATTCTACACTTGACCTTATATAAAAATTTGCTAAGTTATTTATTCAACAGGTATTAAGTACCCATATATGCTGTGAAGGAGGCAAGATGATTTCTGCCTTCCAGAAGCTCTGAGGCAAGTGGCAGACATAAGGCAAATATTTGCAGAATGTTTAAATAAGTGCAACAGCCGATGCTTCCTTAGCATATAGTAGCGCCTTTCCATTCTCATTGCTACCAGCCTCAATCAGGCTTCTTTCAGCTCATCTAGACTGTGGTGTTGGGTTCCTGCCTGGCCCCTACATCTCAGTGCCCTCACTCCTATCTGCTGTACCCATTCGTTGCCATATGAGATGATAGCTCCAGTAATTTGACTCTTGTGATAAAACACAAAATCAACGTAAACCCCCACTGTACTAAAGGTCTTCCTGATTGTAGTTTAAGCATGACATTCTGGTTTGAGGTTTTTTTTTAGTCTCTTCTTCATTCCATATTCACTCTACTTTTTTTTTCCACTAAAAACATGCTACAGTCTTGATTTATTTCCTTTTCCTCATACTGTTTTCAAGGAACACCCAACTTCTCTTTTCAGAATTCTACCATCATCCAAAGGGGATCCCAAATACTATTTTCATATGGGATATAATCTGTACCAAAAGGTTTCGTGCACATGTGTCTGAGTGTGTGTGTGTGTGACATTTGTGGAGATTATCAGGAAAAAATTGTATAGTAATTTACACTCTGTCAGATGCTTTCTTTGTTACTTGTCTTTTCTGTTAGACAGAAGTCCTTGACTAAAACTTGTATTTTACTAGTCTTTTTTTCCAGTTTAGAACTAAATATAAATTTTCTATATAGCAAGTTCTCAGTAAATATTTTTGTAATCAAATTGAAGTTATTTGAATCGAATGCTGTAGAAAAAATTGATTTCATGCAATGAACTGTCCTGGAAAGATTTTTTGAAGAGGCCTTGGATAGGCCTTTGATATATGGAAAAAAATGTGACAGAGACTTTATGACGAAAATTTGTAGGAATCAGACACTTAAAACAATTAGAAACAACAATCACAAAAAGTAGCTATTCTGATTTTCATAAAGTCCTATTTTCAATAATTATAAGACATAATTATATAATTAGCTTGAAGAAGGAAAAAGCGAGCCATGACATTTCCATCAACATGACAATAAAGCAGGACTTAATGATAGTAAAAAGAATCATTAAAAATTAAAGATACATGAACTATTTCTTTTCAAACTGATAGCAAAATGTTCTTTTTTCCCAGTAAATTTTGTACTAAATTAAGTTGGAGATTTGCAGTTATATAAAGGTACTCTAAAATCTCATAAATGATTATTTCAAATAAAAACCTTAATTATAAGAATTCTTATAATTATAAAATTATAAGATTTATAAGAATATTTATATTTGTCATCACTCTCTTAATATATTTTTTAATATATACACCATGGACTACTACTATCTCTTAACCTAATGATAGCTAATCTTTTAATTCAAATATTTATATTATTTTTTACATAAACTCTTTTATATCTATGTCTGCATAATTGGATCGCCTTTATAAGTTTCAATAGGACTTGGATGAGTAAGAGCATATATTACATTTCTTTTCATTTATTTCTTTTTTTCTCCTTCTTTCTAGAAAACTCTATGATTTCTGTATAAACTATTTAAAATTACAGACGTGTGAAGAGGAAAAGTTTCTTAAGCAAATTTCAACCCACATCTTTGTTTTTTCACTTTTACTAATAAATCAACATAAAATTGCTTAATGATTTTTCAAAAGTTGAACAGACATTTTAATTAAATACCACACTAACCGTAATATTAACTTTGGCCAAATAGTCTAGATATTTAGGTTTCATTACTATGTTCCCAAACACCAACAACAAAAATTCCATAAGCAACATCTTGAACAGTGTGTGGCTTGATGTTCCAGTTAAAGAAAAATGTCCTTTTATTAAAATAATTTAATGATAAATTTTATTTTCACCCAACTTCTTTTTATATTCAGAACACTGAAATGAAGATATCTACAGGTATGGCAGGCAGAATAAAGGTCCCTCCGAAGATGGCCATGTCCTAGTTCCTGCAATCTGTGAATATGTTGCTTACAGGGCAAAAGGGACTTCACAGACATGATTAAGATCATGGACTTCGAGATGGGGAGACTTTCCTAGATTACCCATGCAGGTTCAATCTAAGCCAACAAATGCCGGTGGCCTCTGGAATTTGGAAAAGACAAGAAAATGGGTCTCCCAAGAACCTCTAGAAAGGAATGCAGCCCTGCTAACACCTTGATTTTATTTAGTTTAGTAAGACCCATATTGGACTTCTAATTGAACCATAAAATGTTTGTATTAAGACACTAAATTTGTGGTAATTTTTATAGCAGAAATAAGAAATTAATACACTAGGCATATGGGAGGGTTGAAAATTAATTTGTGTATTTATTAATAATTTATCAAAAAGTGAGTATGTATTATTAGTAGTCAAAAACTGAAGTTTTCCCAAGGAATTCCCATTCTTTTTCTAAGGACCAGTTTGGAATACAAAAAATTAAGAATGTGAAAAACAATTCACTGTCAATCTCTTAGAAAATGATACTAATTTTTAGACTATTTGCAGATTACTTACCTCTGAGCCTGAATATATGAACAGAATTTGCTTCAAAATCATTTTTTAATAGTGATATGTTTGTTGCAAGGCTGGTACTTGAGCATGCCAAGCACAAAGAATATACTCAGTAAATATTTTTTGAATGAATAAAAAAAGTAGTAAGATTGAGGAATCAAAAGAAATAACCTAACAATTAATTACTAGCTGTATTTGTAGAATTCTGGAAGGTGTCATATTTTTAAAAACAATAAATATCACTCTTACCATATTTCTCTGTAGAAATTTCAGCAATATAGTGAAAATCATGTGAAATCAAAAGATCCCAAATGTGTCATAATTCCTTCTTTGTTCCCTAATAGATATCCTAATAGATATCACAATGGAGACCATGAAATAAAAATTCAACAACTGAAAATGTTGTGATGACACAACATAATCCACATATGTAATCTAAACATTTGTTCCCCTGTAATATTCTGAAATTAAAAACACCACGTAATTTATAATGAAAATATAATCACCTCAAATATTGATTGTATAATAATTAGTAAAACACTGATAACGAAAGAATACGAAAGGAGCTATTTTGAATAAAAAAAAGTTTTCTTATTTTTTTAAATAATCCCCTATCTCTATTCAAAACTTAAAACATTTTAAGCTTAAAATTTTTGATAAAACTCAAGCAAAAGATGGTAATACATAAAGACAACCTGATGGTAAAAATTAAATAAATGCCCCATTTAAAAACTAAGAAGCCAAAACAATTTAGAAATATAACTTAAGAGATCAGTTCTCTAATTCCACTTTTATAATTCTATCTTGGACAAATAATCTTGAATAAAAAATGGATTTTGGAAAAAAGAACACACCAATTTTTAGTGTAAAAAAATTTATGCCTAACTTAAATGTTTAACAAGACAATAGTGAGGTAAATGGATCGTATATCTAAAATTCATGCACTAAAACAAATATAGCATGAAAAAAACCAGTGCAAAAAATTTTAAACTTAGTATGATCTTAATTATTTAAAAACATGCATAGCAAACAATATGCTAAAATATTATACCAAATTGGTACCATTGTAGATTATTTTAATTTTATGCTACATATTTGTACTCTGTTTTCAGAATTTTCAATACTAAAGTTGGTAGTATTTTATGATCAGAAAAAGCATTTTGTAACGAAAAAGAAAAGTTCTAATGTAAATAATCAATTCTTGATCATTCAGCATATCATACACTGTAATTGTGTGTATTCCACGAAAGCTTCTAAAGTAATGGACTATTACAGATCAAATTAAGGACTTTTCCAACTACCATCAAAGTACATTTTAAGTTTGATCTGAAGAACAAAATCATCTTAAATAATGAAGGTCAATATTAACTATGAGGAAACTGGGTATTGGGGAGAAGTTACAGATAAATATTTCACAGGAGACAAGGCCTACTCTTTTTGGTAATTTACAAGAGCCAGTTTTTATTTACACAATTACTAAAGTTATCTATATAGTGTTAGGCCCCTGAATTATTATTATTATTATGTAATTAAATCCTACCTTTGCAAGATCCTGGGACATAAATTCCATTACTATAAAATTTATTCCAATAATCTGGGTAATAATTGGTCTTATATATCACTGTAGGTCAAATAAAAAACAATATATTGGTGGAATTATTACTTACTGTGGTAGCACAATGAATATCTTTCCATACTGTGGCTTCCCTGGAGAGATCAGAGACTTCAAACAAATTATCAAGAATCACTTCCCCAATCATGTCATGTCTAGAAAATCTGTCAAAATCATATACACTGAAATGTAGCTTTCGGTTGCATAGTTGGTCGTACACTACAGGAAATTGAAAAGTTTCATCAAATAGAGGATTTAAGGTCTTTCTGTGCACACGGGTCTGAAATTTCTTTTTCCTATCTGGAAGAAGATACATCTTCACATAAGGGTCAGAAGTTCCTGTGAAGTCTTTAGCAGGGAGATCTAAGGCTTTGATTATTTTAACAACTAGAAGTTCATTTTCATAATCATACTGGAGGGTAAAGTTAAGTTTCCCACAGGTTTTGATGTCTTCTTTTCTGTTGCCCTCGGAGTCAACCGATTTCTGTTTGTAGAGCTCTGGTTTTATTCTTCCAATGCTGGTTGTTGTTTCTCCTCTTTGTAAAACAGGTTCTGTGCCCATGCTAAAGTCAACACTGGAAACCTGCATTTGCCTTGGTAGGTGTCTCCTGAAGGAATTGTGACTATACACATACACATACACACAAAATCATTTTGGTAGATCATTTTGATGACAATGTGATACACTGGCATTAAACTCTCCCATCCCCCCAGGATAATGAAAAGATATTTATATTTATACCTATATGGCTAGACACATACACACACACACACATACAATCAAAGAGCTTCTTTAAAAAAAAAATATAATATTCAAAGAAAAAGTCTCTTAAAATTCTAGAAACACCTAAAACACAAATGCCCATTTTTATGTGCTTTTGGAACTTTGTATTTGCAATCATAAGCACACAATTAAAGATAATTATAGAGAAACATGATTATCAACAAAGGTCAATATTCCACAAAAAAATTATGAACACTATCAATCATCTGGGTATATCCAGATGTAAGCATTATAGACAAAATCATAATGGCTGGCTTCTTCATCATGAGAATTTTGGGTCTCATGAATTTCATGTTTTAGTGACTATAGTATTAAGATAAAAATTGTAAGTCCACATATTCTTACAATGTGTTAACTATTTCTAATGATTAAGATAACTAAATGAATATTTACTTTTAAAAAGAATTTATAGTTGTGATGGCCAAAATGATTACATTTTCCTTTTTTCAACATGGAGTGAGCTTCAAAAACTCGAAGGCTAAAAAAGAATTGTAAAATTTTAGAATTTGGGGCCAACATAAAAGTGTTTTTAAAATTCAAACTGAATTTTCTATAGTCATTATTATTATTCATCTAGCCAACATTTCTAGAATATTAAATATATAAGCTTGCTAATATCTTCTACATGTGGCTTGCATTAAGATCTGTGTCTCTCAAATTTCCTCGATGTTTTCTGGCATAGCTATGCCAATCTATATGTCTTCTCAAGGCTCAGTCCCAGGTCTTTTGTTCTGTCTCTCCTCAGTCTGCCCATCAGACTAATCATCTGTTCTTGGACCATAATTCTGTTCTTGAATCTGATGGTTTGTCAACTAAGTCACAGCTATATAACCTTCTAGTTCCATGTTTCTAAATCTCCAAGGAAGTTTTCTAAACTGGTCTCCTAATTTCACCCCAAACTCAAACAAATTCATCATTTTCTCCCCTTTGCTCCCTCAACCCAGTTCTCTCTCTCACAATCTCTGACAATAGCACTAACCTTTTTATCAGTCACTCATGTTTGGAAACATGCAGTATGCTTGGAATCACTTTCCCTTTATTCATGAGATTTACTTAGTTTTCTAAATCCTGTTGCTGTTTTTCCTTGGAAACATGTCATATAATTATCCATTCTGCTCCATTTCCACTGCTACTCAGTCCAGACCCTTATCGCTGTGTACTTTGCTTTCTGTAGGTGCCTTCAGCTGCTTTTCCTTCTTCCAGCCCTCTCTTACACTGAATATCTAGTCAACACACTGTCAGGGCACTCACTTCAAAATCCTTCACTCCCTTCTGTTGTCTATTACAGGAGGTCTATACCTGTTATAGCACTAAGTAGAATGGAGGACATTGCTTAATTAACATTTTATTTATTGATGCACACATGAAGTCTGATTCTTAAAGAAGAATAAAAAAATTAGTGACTGTCTAGAGGTGAGACCCTTAGGCACAATATCATTTGAGAAACAGTTACCAGGGCTGAGGATGTTGAACTGAGAAAGGAGAAGAAGCAGGGTCAAAGGGCAAAGATGGGTTAAGGCTAGCTGTCTTCTAATGCCTGAAGGACTGTCATGACAGAATAAGAATTTATAGAAGTTACAGGAGGTAGACTTTAGCTTAATATATGAGAATGTTTAAAAATATCCAGTATCTATCCAATGTGGTAAAGTAGTGAACTGCCCCAAACTAGAATTGTAAAACAAAGGTTAGATGTTAAAGAAAAAGATTTCTGACTCAAGTCTACCAACTCACTTGAGGCAGAAAGCATTAAGTGTTTTCTAACCCTAAATTTCCGTCATTCTCCATCATTCTATGGTTCTTTGATAATTTTATGGGTCTAAATATTCATGATAAAGTATTATTGGTATGTGTATTAATAAAATTGAATTTATTAAAATCTGAATTATAATCTGAGGTGGTGCTAAATCCATTCTCTTATATTTAATCAGCTTATTTTCTATAATTGAACTAAAATGGTGAACAATAATTTAAACACCACCATAAAAATGCCTAGGGCTGTATTGAAATTAATTCAACCTCTTTAGATAGTTCCCTTTTACACAGCTAAAGAAGACCAAAATGAGCAGTGAGAGTATCATCAACTCTGCCTGGTACTACTGTATTATTCACAGACTTGTCAAAAAAATTTTAAAGAAACTACAGTTCAGTACATATATTGCAAATTAAGGCAAAATTGAGACTGGTAAAGTGGTGGAACAGTGCCACAGGTGAAAATACACTGCAGCATTCTCGAACGATCTCTTTCTCAACGTTCTGCTTAGCTTCACCACTGGAATGAGAGGCTTGTCGTGTGCTGTCACAGAGAATTATATAGGTGAAAAGAGGAGGCTTTAGGAAAAATGATACTCCAGTATCAGATTAGTGCGAAAGAATATTAGAATTAAATGGGAAAAAATAATATCCATGACAATTGGGAATGAAATAAAAATTAATGAAAGGCAGGAAAAAAATAAACACACGCTGTAACATTTTAACAATAAAATATTAGTGTGCCATTGCTCTTCCATTTTGCCAGTTTTAACAGCTAATATAATGAGTGCTTATACTGTGGCAGGTACAGGTGTAAATTCTTTATTGACTCATTTGAGTCTCATGTAACCTTATGAGGTACTTACTATTATGTTCTCTATTTTACAAATGAGGACACGGAGGCACAGAGAGGTGAGTAACTTATTCATGGTCACATAGCTAGGGAGGGGCTAAAATTAAAATTTGACGAGTCTGGGTCTAGTGGCCACACTCTTGACTACTATGCTATATTGTCATATTCACGGTTATTCTGTTTGATTAAATTACTTAAAAATTAATCATTCTACTAAATAACCATATAAAAATATTAGAACATTTATATTTGTTTTTAATGTAACTTTTTCCACTTAAACATTACATATAACATAATTATGTAATACACTAAGATACAACATTTACTTGAAATAGCTTGAAATATGCTTTTAGAAATATTTTTAACTTCTTTGACTAGTTACTAAGAATTGGAAAGGAAGGAGGATGTTTAATTTCTAGATAAAACTATGATCAGACACTATGTACAAAATTCTTATCAAGTCTATACTTATTGTACATATATTTTGAAAACAGTAATTATCCAAGTAAAATTTGCAAGGCAATTTATGTTCTATCATATATTCAAACATGACTGATTACATTAAAATTTGACTATAACTGATGAAATATTTCTATATATAAAAACATACTAGGACTACTTTGTCTTGGGTGAGGGGATTAGCTCCTAATTAAAACTATACTGAATTTAAGACCCAATATTATTGTTTCTTTATCTAAATGAGTATATATGTAAAAGTCTTTACTAACATATCTTGAAGTGATCTGTTTCTTCAGAACTATCCAATTTTAATGTAGTAAGCATGATGTGAAATGAATTTTGACCCTGAATCTACCCCAGATATAAAGGAGCAGGAGCTTAAATTAGGGTCAAGAAAGGTCAAAGAGAATTTATGAAAATAAAAAAGAAGAAAAAAAGGAACACAGGTGGTATATGTTACAGTATATTGAAGGAGTCTAACATAATCAAGTTCGTATAGTCAATGTTCCCAAGATATTTGGAATATTTTATTGACTAATCTAATATTCTTACTAAAACCACTTTCACTTATGCAACAAGCCTTTGATTTCTATCAGAAAAATCCCTAAACACTTAATTCCTTATTTTTTATAGATTTATTCTATAATTTCACACTCACATATGCTTTTCAATATAATACAAATTCTATCCTTCTCCTAAAGTAAGTAATTTCTTCTTTATGCCTGTGAATATAATTCATGTGGTGGTAAAGCCCCTCCTAACAGCACTCAGAGTAGTAACGTTTTTGTTCTAGTAAGCCAGTGTCCTAATTATAGGGTAAATAGTGCATATTCTAACTCACAGTTTAACTAGTCAGTTAAGAAAAGCTTTAATTATTACAATGTTAAACTATTGCCATGACAACACAGATCTTCTTTTTCTTCTTGCTTTTTTTTCTCAGCTTTTAGAATGACAGTGATTAGTGGCTATATAGTCTCACATAAACACTCAACCAATCACAGTGAAAGTCATTTGACTGTCACTAATCCCATTCTTATCCTTCAAACCTGGCAGGGCACCACCCAACTTACTACTCTCCCAGAGGAGAAAAATCTTTCCCCACCTTTCCTGGAACACCGAACTAGATATAGTCAATATTACTTGATGACCCACGAATATAATGTATTTACACAGTGATTTTCAAATATTTACTACCAATAGATCCTTTTCCCCCAACCAAATTCGAGGCCAGAGTTGAACATGTAAAGACAGAGCTGCTCTGGTTAACATGTGGGTAGAGTCCTGGAAACTCAGGAAAAAATGAGCCCATTTTTTCCCGCCTCTCAAAAGATAGGATTTGAAAATTTTTACATGGAGATGAGGTGGAAAAAAGGCTGGACAGGAATCAGACTGCAGTTTGGCCCCAGCTTCCCTACATAGTGAGGGCAACTTTAACTTGTTTGAGCTTTATTTTTTCTCATCTAGGAAACAGTCCTTTCACAGTTCTTGAGATCAAATATGATATTACATATGCCTTTGAAAACTATAATTTTTCATTAGTTATTATCGTTAGCATTCAAGACACAAGAAGCCAAAGTGCAAATGCCATACTGAACTGGCTAGTTTTGACAAGCTCAAGTTCAGGCTTCCTGTCTGGGGATATAGAGATGCACAAAGTCATTCCTGTGTCAACATGTCCTGGACCACCACCCTGGACTAAAGAGGCCCTCAGACTAACTCACTTCTCAGCACCCAGCAGTTCTCTTTTCCAAAAGTGGGCAACCTATATGCTCCTACTCTAATCTGCAATGTCTTTACTGTCTATTAACTTAACCTTGGATATTGCATGAGAAATGAGAGAGGAAAAGCAAAAATGTCTTTAGCAGTACTCTATTTAGTTATTAAATACGTCTGCAAGAAATTCATCTCTTCTGTTTTAATACTGAAATATGCATCAGAGACTATCACTATATATTAAATTATAGCCCCATTTCATAGTTAAGGAGGCTCAAATAGTAAGACTAACACAAATTTCTGATAAACAAATTTTTTATTCTTTAGTTGTTTCTTATATTCTTCCATTCAGTTGGAAACAAAGACAAGAGTGATTCATTCATGATACATCTGAGCATATATCATGCAAAGCACTATATATATATATAGTTACATATATATGTGTATGTGTGTGTATATATATGTGAAGGCAAACTAAGTTGTATAAAATGCCACAATGAAATTTAAAAAATAATTAATTGACCTCTATATCCTTAATCTCTTCACTGAATGATTTCTCCTTATTGTTCCGTGGAAACCTGGTTCTTCCCCAAGGACATGGTTTCTTCTGTGGCCTTCTCACGTGGTAGCTGTCATTTTCCCCAGATCCCTTATTCTGCTGAGGCAATTCTGAGTTTGAGGCAATCCATCAACTGGTCAAATACAGCAGGGACCTTTGATCACC
>VBSM01002616.1:29900696-29924995 GCA_008086735.1 Cheirogaleus medius | reverse complement strand
TTATCTCTAGTGAGAATGGCCCTTATTAACAAGTCCCAAAACAATAAATGTTGGCCTGGATATGGAGAGATAGGAACACTCCTACATTGCTGGTGGGACTCCAAACTAGTTCAACCTCTGTGGAAAGCAATATGGAGATACCTTAAAGCGATACAAGTAGATCTACCATTTGATGCAGCAATCCCATTACTGGGCATCTACCCAAAAGAACAAAGACACTCTATAAAAAAGACACCTGCACTCGAATGTTTATAGCAGCACAATTCACAACTGCAAAGATGTGGAAACAACCAAAGTGCCCATCAATACATGTGTGGATTAATAAAATGTGGTATATGTATACCATGGAGTACTATTCAGCTATAAGAAACAACAGTGATATAGCACCTCTTGTATTTTCCTGGATAGAGCTGGAACCTATTCTACTAAGTGAAGTATCCCAAGAATGGAAAAACAAGCACCACATGTACTCACCAGCAAATTGATATTAACGGATCAACACTTAAGTGGACATATAGGAATAACATTTGTCGGGTGTCAGGCAGGTGGGAGGAGGGTGGAGGGGATGGGCATATACATACATAATGAGTGCGATGCGCACCACCTGGGGGATGGACACGCTTGAAGCTCTGACTCAAGGGGGAGGGGGTGCAAGGGCAATATATGTAACCTTAACATTTGTGCCTCCATAATATGCTTAAATAAAAAAATTTTTAAAAAAGAAAGGCTCAATTTGTTTATAATTACTGCTTGTATAGAAACGATAATATTTGAACGTTCCAGAGAACAAACTCTTCAAGTTTGAATCTATTTTGTAAGATTTTGTCTCTGGCTTTGGTTCAAAGAGTCATCCCCTTTCAGAAAAGTGTATATACTAAATCTATATCTTCCATAAAGGGGATTATTTAACTACCTCAAGTTCCTGCAAAGCATGTTTTATGAACTTTTACTTCAAGGAGATAGATCTTCCTAAAATAAATGTTTCCATTTTTCTGGGCAAGCCTTGCTTCTTGATGTCCTAGTCAGCTATACATCTTTTAAACTTTCCCTTTGTGTAACATCTTGTTTTCCATTCAGTACAGTGTTCTGGAATGGATAATTTTAATTTTTGCTATCTTTTGAGAGTAATTTAGGTTTTGAAAAATCTCTTATAGAGATTTCTTATAGAAAACTGTGCAATCCCATTTTATGTATTTTTACAAAATTCTTCATTTTCCTTATAACAATGTATATTAGCGTTCTTTTGGACAGTGTGTGTGATAATTTTAAGAATTACTTTTCTAATCACAGCTAATTATAAATATTGTAAATTCATTAGCACATATGAGTCAGTGATTGCTTCCCATGTACATTTTCCTGCTCTCATTTTATGTTCAATTGGATCTGCCATTATGTTTCCCAATTATTTTCAGTAGAATTTAGAATTTGCTCTAACAGTGGCAAACCTATATAATCTCTCATCCTCCACAAATTATTTTGCCACTGACTATTCACCTCATCTTTATACCACTAATGAATGTGCAGAAAACTGGCTCTCCTATGTATCCCTATGAGTATGCCATCTTTACCTCCTTCTAATACAAACAATGTTATCTCACCACCTGACGATATCTTTAAAGGAGCAAAATTAAGTGGAGAGTTGATCAGTCAATCAAAAACATTCACGTGATGCGATGCACCTACACAGTGCTCAAGTTAGGAAGGCATAAAAGTAGGTTACATGTCCTTGTTTTCTGAGAACTTAGCATCTATTAATAGTTTGTCAAACAACTAGAGCTCTATATTGGCACTAAATAATTGTTAGATTGTAACTACAGCTTTAAATAATAAAGAATAATAGTTTATAATTGGGCAGAGAAAGTAGACTCTCAGATGCATTTTCCTCAAAGATCTTATAGTAGGTAACAAAGAGGTCATCATTCTAGACAAGGGAAGCAGCATGAACAAAAGCATAGAGGCAAAGAGAGCCAAGGTCTTCAGGAGGATGATAAAAGGACCAAGCATCCTTCTAATAGGCAGCATGGAAGTTCTATTTAGATAGAAAATAAGAAGTCCTTGAATTCATTTATTGATTTTTTTTTTATTCAACAAGTATACCCTGAGTTCCTAAATAAAGTGCTATGTCTGGGCATCAAAAAGCAATACAGAGGTGAATACGGCAGATTTTCTGCCTAAGAAAGCAGCACAGAGCTATTTGAGTGGGGGTGTTGAGGGGTGTATGGAACCAAAATGCTATACTGGCAGCTTGGTATAATCAGACTTTATACCAACCTTGAATGCCAGACTTTTAAAAGGTTTGGAGTAGACATGGAATGACTGAAGTGCCATTTATTTATTTTTTAAATTTTTTACAAGAAATCTTCAATTTTTCCTTTACAAATTTTCTTAGGTTTCTGTCTTTTTTATTGTTTGCTATTTCCTGATTTTTATTGTGCCTGAGCTACTATACTAGGTTCAAAATAGATGTTTCCCCCTACAGTCTGCCCTATAAACTGTTGTCAAATTAATTGTCCTGAAACATAACTCTTATCCATAGGGCTCTTCTGCTGCAAAGATTTTTTGACATGAGAGACATAGAACATCTTGGTCATGATTTCAAGGTCTCCTTGTACTTTAATTCCAGCTGATTTTATCTTCCATTATTCCTTCACTCATCTCTATTTTCTGATCAAGGTAGCTTACCTGCTGTCTGCTTAGTGTTTTATGACTTTTCACATAAAGTGTTTCTATCTGGGATGCACATCCTCTTCTGATTGCCATGTATGTGAATTTCTGGTTTCCTTTAGCTTCAGCTTAATGGCCCTTCTCCACATCCTAGCTGGAAATAATTTTTTTGTGCTCTGAATTCCACATTCTCCACCACACAGTTGGCACTTATAATTCCTCATATTGAAGTTGGTATTACATGTCTTACCTCCATATTATATTGTAAATTTCTTTACAGGTCCTTAGAGTTTTCAGCATGGAGAGAGTGAGCAGCATACACTGACTGCCCAGGATTAATACATATTGAATAAGACCATTGGATGAATAAACAATCAATCATGACAGATGCTAGGAGAATATTAGTAATGAAGAAATAAATACACAAATGCCAGCTGGGTCATTTGTTTGCCTGGCAAGCTGACAGGGCAAAATGTCCAGGTATTTGAAAAAGGAGTTGAAAACTTGGGAAATGTGGCACTTTCCAGCAATGCTGCTAACTTTTAGACTCATCAGGATATTTTTCAACTTCCAGACAAATAAAACTTGAAAGGATATGATTTTGTTTACCATCTACTGTTGGAGCCAAGTAAAAGGGAGTCTCAACAGCAGACTGGAGCTGGGATATCCTAATAAGGTGAGAAAACCAAGTATTAAAGTTAAATTCATTTTGTGCATGTGTATGTGTGTGCATGTAGGTTTGAGTTTGCTACATCTCAGTGCAAAGTTGGCACTGAGCAGAATAATTGATTTATAATAATGTACTCTCAATCTCTGTGTCCAAGTGGACTGTATAATGAACTCAGCACTTTCTTCTTCCTCTCTCTATAAAGGTAACTTCTAGCATGATGAAGTAATTAATGTAAATAAGGGTTTTTGAGAACTACAAATGAAGCCAAGTTTTCTGTGAGGAATTCATCCCTAGGCCAGAGAGATTAAAATCATGACTCTAGTCATTCTTGATAACCACAAACAATTCCAGATTCTAATTGAGCAGAAGAGCAGGAAGATGCTCTTATTCTGCAACTACCAAACTACCTGTCCTTAGCAGACTTTGTAACCAACACCATTAAATGCAGAAAAACTATCTATATCCTCTTGGCTTTAATGCTTAAAATGTGTTACACCAATTTAGATACATTTGAATTCTGACTCTTCCCAGCTGCATGACTTCAGAAAAACTTTTAAATCTCTCTGGGCTTCAGTTAACTTCCAAGTAATGGAGATACTTAATAACACTTCATGCATGTTGGTGAAGGGTTAGCAGGAAGGGACCAAATTGCAGTAGCTCAAAAATCGTTTCTTCTTCATTCCCCAGTCAGCCACATAAACAAGGAAATTCAAAGAGGCAGTTGAAATTATATTAAAGTTCTAGCAAAATGATGAATTTGTATTGTAGTTTTTCTCTTAGAAAATATCAAATATATATAATTTAATTTTTGTGTTTTTTAAGATTGAGGAAAAAGGATTTTTCTAATTTATTCAATTTCCCATAATTACTGAGAAATCCATGGCTAGTAAAGCCAAGTGTTCACACATGTGTTTTCTTTCTTTTACCTTCCCCTAGCTAGATAAGTGGTTTCTTTATATTCAACAGATAATGTTTTGGAGATAATATTGTGTTTTTCTGAGGTTTCCAAAAAATGTAAATTACCTCTATTTGTCTTCATTAATTGAATGTCCTGATAAGTAGTTGTACTTATCAGCTAAAAGAATTGAATAATTCTGAATGCTAAACTGATATATAGCCATAGCTATTGTTAGTATTTTTAAAACATTTTGCAGATTAATTGAAATTTTTTTACCCTGAAATTTCTGAATGTCCTAAGGCTTTCTGGATATTAAAATCATATTTGGCCAGAGTTTTCAGGGATGGCAGTAGTGATACTTAAGTAGCCACATGAGATAATTCCCCATAAAGCAGTTATCTCTATAGATATGCTGGAGCCAATGTTTTGGAAAAAACCAAGTTGCCTCCAAAGGTTTTTTCTTTTATCATTTCTAAAACATACAAAAAAAAAGTAGTACAGTGGATAATTAAGTGTAATAGTTAAATATCCATAAAAAATAAAAAATTATAATGAACTTTTTTTTTGGTTACATGACATAAAACTCATGAATAAGAAGAATTTTAAAATGACTTGAAATGCTGCTGCTCAGGAAAACTTGTCAAAATAAAAACTAAATTTTAAGCACTCCTTGGTCATCAAATTTAAGTAGCACAGAAAAGTGCAACATGGAAAAGGCACCTCATCCATCCTCCTCATCCCAAGGTTCCTTATTTCAAAGGTAACAATTATTCTTACTTATCCCTCCAGAATATATTTCAGAAAGAAGTGGATTTATTTATAGATACAATCCTTTTTCATTTACACAAAAGATTAGTAGCCAGCATGACCTAGTTTTTCAATTTGGTAGATTTCTAAACTCACAAAAGTATACTATGTCAGAAGCATGGCAAAGCATGGATGTACTTTAGGTTTAGAAAGGTAGGAAGGTAAGATTAGGAGGTAAATTAGCAGGAAACAGCAGTTACCTCCCAATAAGAGACCATGGATTTTACCCCGCACTAGCACGGAACTAGTTGCTACTTCTAGGAACCAGAGAAAAGCTGGTACTATTATGTCATTTGTTTAAGAACTGATGACTATACTTAGCAGAAAAAAAATGCCTCTTCACAAGATTTCAGTTAATACTATATTAATTCACTGTGGCAAATTAGTTTCATTCAAACAAATTTTTGCTGATTTTCCCAGGCTGAGTTAAAATGTATTTCCTTAAGGAGATCTTCCTCTCTTGTGTGTACACTCCTTGGTATGTTCATGATATTAGGCTTCTTGTGGAACTTATCATACTTTGTCCACTATAAGAATTTGGCTTGTATGAGTTCACATAAATAATGAAATTTTCCACCAGTTTCATGTTTACGGTATAGGTGCTAAATAGTTGTAGACTAAACGTCAGTTTTTGTGAGCTGTGACTGTGAAATTCTAGATGATTCCTTGTTTTGTGCCTCCATGATATGCATTTCAAATGGCTTGTTTTCATTATTTATTAATCAAATTAAACTAAATTGAAAGACTATAAGTAGCAGCTCTCAACCAATGATATTTAAACAATAATCTGTAGTTATATGATTTTACTGAGACTACAAATTCTACAAAGTGCCTTTTATGGTACAGATTCCTGATTGGCTTCTTTGTCCTCAGTTTCCCTCTCTCCACCCCTACTTACTCTGTCCTTCCCTCTCTCTTTTTATTCAATTATCTATTTCTTATGTCTTTCTCATTTCTCCTGTCTCTCTTTTCTCCCTCCCACATAAGTTTTTCTCTCTTATGAACTCAGACACACACACACACACACACACACACACAAATAGCTTATGTTGGATCTTTTCTTACCGTGATGAAGACGTAGGCTCAGTAATTTGTCTTTGCACGCGTGCATGTTTAATTAAATGTTCTTTTAAAGCAGTTTGGACTTCTGCTGGGATATCAGGGGAAGTGTGGCTGATTTTTATTGCAGGCTCAACAGCTTTTACGGCAGGCTTTTCATTTTCCTTAACTTCTTTTTTCTCTTCAGTCTCAAAAACTTCAGTAGGAGCACTCGAAATGCTCTGTGGCAGGATACTAACGTTGGAAGTCACAGGTTTGCTTTTCCAGCATGGCCAACACAACTTCCAGAAGACAAAAAGTGAGACAACCAGCAAGGCCAGGCCACAAAAGCTGACAACGACTGCTAACAGGCTGACTGAAATATCTGGAAAAATTACAATGTAAAGAAATATTAATTAATATTGTACATAAAAGGGCAAAAATGGTGGGATAATTTTACATGATAATTGTTATTGATAGTTTCTTGATGTAGAGTTTCAAAGATTCACCTTTAAGTTATCTTTGTAGGGAGGAAAGATTAATAATCATGTCTGGAAATTCACAAAGGAGGTACTTAAAAAGATCTATCCCAGGAAAAATTTCCAATCACGTATGGGGAAAGGATGACACATGCATATCATTTCAAAGTACACTACAAGGGGTTCAAGATTTTGCAAATGAAGGCTGACAATCTGAAACTTGTCATGGAGCTATGAAACTAAAGAAATTCTGAAACTGCACACGATAGACCATCCTTTTGTTTGCTTCATCTTTGATCTAAAGATGCAAACTTCTCATTCTCTAAGCAGGGAATAATTTTAAATATTTGTGTAAACTGCTTTCTATAGTTTAAATGAGAATAACACATTACTATTACTATTAACAATACTACTAGTTACTTTTCAATCTTCATAGGTACTTTCTGATAAATTTGTATGCTCCTAATTTCTTAAGTCCTAAATTAGTTAATGAATTGTGTTATGGTCTGAATATTTGTGTCAATTCAAAATTCATCTGTTAAAATCCTAATCCCTAAAACAATGGTATTAGGAGGTAGGGCTTCTGGGGAGGTGATTAGGTCATGAAGGTGGAGTCTTCATGAATAAGATTAGTGTCCTTATAAAACAGGACCAGGGGAGCTCTTTTGCCCTTCTACCATGTAAGGACACAGCAAGAAGATGCCATCTATGAACCAGGAAGTGAGACCTCACCGGACAACGAATCTGGCAGTGACTTGCCTTGATCTTGGACTTTTCAGTCTCCAGACTGTGAGAAATAAATTTGTTGTTTATAAGCTATTCAGATTATGATACTTTGTTATAGCAACCTGAATGGACTAAGACAAATTATCTGAGTATCTTTAAAATATTTTTATTTGAAAACAGTTACAATATTAATATACATGCCTTATAGAAAATGATTCAAAGGAATATGGCCTAAAAGTTAATAGGATTGGGTAAACAAACAAATGGAGAAATGACAAATCTCCCATGCAAAAGAATTCTAAACAATTTATGTAGATACTGAACCCTCAAGGAGGTGGAGCATAACTCCCTACTTCTTAAGTGTGAGCAGCACATGGTGCATAGTGACTTCCTTCCAAAGAGTACTATATGGAAAGAGGGTAACTTTACAATGGAGAAACTTGACAAATACTAACCTTACCAAGTGATCAAGTTTAACATCAACAGTGATGAACCATGTTGACTGCATGTATCCTTGATACAATGTGATGAAATTGGCACATTACCTTTGGCGTCTTCCTCCCCCAATCCCATAATTCAAGTCTAATCATGAGAAAAATATCAGACAAATACCAAGAGGGGGGCATTCTGCAAAATACCTGACCAGTACTCCTCAAAACTGTCAAGATCATCAACAAAAGGAAACTCTGAGAAACTGTCACAGCCAAGAGCATCTGAGGAGACATGATAACTAAATGCAATGTGGCATGGGTTTCCAGAATTGAAAAAGGACATCAGGTAAAAACTAAGGAAATATGAATAAAATATGGACTTTGGTTAATAAGTATACCCAATGTTTGCTACTACAACATAGCTACAATGAGAATTCTTGTACTTTTCTCCTTGTGCATTTATTTTTGAATGTTTCTCCAAGATAAATATCTAGAAATAGAATTGCTGGGTAATAGACAGTGCACATATTTGGTTTTACCAGATATTTCCAAAACGAATCAAAGTTGCTGCAACAGAAACATCATGTGAGTTTACCAGTTTCTACAATCTCAGAGAAATAGTTGCACTTTAATTTTCACTGATCTGATGGGGAAAGGATACTTTGTTTTAATTTACATTTTCCTAATTGGTAAGAAAAAATGGTTCCATTTAAACACCTCAATTTGTAGCTACTGGAAGTCCATTCAGAAATTGAAATACTTCCAAGTTTTTATAGCTACTTAATTATTAGAATAAAAACTAATTTTGACATGCTGTGATACATAGGCATGTTTTCCTTCATTTTCCAGTTGCTTACTAAGCAACTATTGAATGTTTTCTGTTTATATTCCATTGGTGAAGAGTGTGTGAGCATATTTTATTTTTTCTAGTTTAGTTTTACTTTTTTATTATTCATTATCACCATAACTTAAGGAAAAGAAAAAGGTATAAATTGATGTGCTTCCTGATTATTAGCTACAGTTTAAAAATAAATGAATAAATATAATTTTGGCTTCATAATCTTCATGTATTTCTAGCTCCATTTCCATTATATTTTTGTGTATAGTTTAACTCAGTTGACTTTTTCAACAGGGTGTCTCCTATGCAGTTGGAGCCAAAGCCAAGATGTAAGGAAACTGCAGGACAGTGTGGGATGTGAGGAGGATGCAAGTAGTTTTCAGTTTTAACTGAAAATGTCTCCCTTTTTATTCATGGGGGTTAGGCATGAGAGAACCTTCTACACTCTACCCACAGGGTTTTATGAAATCCCTTTATGTCACTATTTCCAAGAGATGGGCTTTGCCATTCATAATTCTTATCTTAGGATAAAGCCCTGTGGAACTCTGTGAACCTACTTCCATTTCCCCCACTGCTAAAAACTGTCTTCCTATTGACATCTGGTTCTATCATTGGTAGGACCATATGTTTCATCCAAACCAGGACACTTTCAAAAGGAAAAGGTCATGTTATCAATAAAGCCAGAGTAGCAGGAAAAAAAAACCAAGTTGTGTCCTGGCAACTGAGCATGTGTGGTCACCATACCTCTCTCCCCTTAGACATCTGTGGCAAATATGAACTTTGCATGACATTCCATAGCATCTTGGTGATTTGACCCCTGGCTATTGATCAGGCTTCATTTTTCAGCCACTCTCCCACCATTACTCCTTATCCTGACCACACATTACTCTCTCATGATTTTGTTCAGGCTGCTTCATGCAGCTCCAATGCATTTTCTCCTCCTATTTGGCTGCCTGAAAAATTTGTATTCATTCTTCAACAATCAGACCCAATAGTACCTGCTACGGTTTGAATGAGTCCCCCAAAGTTCATGTGTCAGAAATTTAATCCCTAAGGCAACAGTGCTGAGAAGTGGGATTTTTAAAGAGATGATTAGGTCCTGAGGGCTCTGCCAACATGAATGAATTAATGCCATTATCACAGCAGTGAGTGAGTTACCGAGGCAGTGGGTTCCTGATAAAAGGATGAGTTTTGCCTCTTTCTCTCTCTCTCTTTCTCTCTTTTACCATGTGATGCCTTCCACCATGTTAGGATGCAACAAGAGGGCCCTCACAAGATGTGGGCCCTTGATCTTGGATTTTCCAGCCTCCAGAACTGTGAGGCAATAAATTTCTATTCTTTATAAATTACCCAGTCTCAGGTATTCTGTTATAGCAGCACAAAATGGACTGAGAAAGTACCTCTTCCCTGAAGCTCCCTCTGCCTCCTCTTTGCCTTAGGGCTTCTTTAGAAGCACACTCACCTCTATAACGCTGGTGTTGTAATCACTGATTGGCCTATAATCCTTTATCCCAAACTCTTGGGCAATGATGTGTTTCAAAAATTATTACTATTTTCTTTTTAATAGTAGAAAGGTAATAGGGTACACATTATCTGGAATGACATCCAGTAACCAAACACATTACTATATCTATAATGAAATAAATGAATTTAGTCACACTACGTGGGATCATTGAAGATCATAATAGTGAATGGTCTTAACTAATTAATTAATGTCAATTCTGGTAAGCTCTTGGTGCCAGATTGCCACAATTAAAAAAATAATTTCCATTTTTCAGAGGCTTTAGGGTTTTATAAAAGGGTATAAGGGATTATGGAATTCATACTTATTTTGTCTCTCCAAACACTCCCATACTACTGATGCACTCACTCCCTGATCCTTCAGAGCAGGAGACAAATTTATTCACCTTTTTATTTTTAGTGCCTCATATCACATGGCCAAAAAATATTTGTGGAGCTACTAAAAAACATATTTTGGGAGTTATTTGAAAAGGAACTCAAATGTGTGTGGATTTCAAGGTGGTTGGATAACTAAAAGTTGGATATTTGGAGAGAATATGCAGAAACTCTCTTAAGAGGAAGATGATAGAACATATTAGTAGCTTGTGTTGTGAAACTGTTTAGACCTGGGCTCAAATGTCAACTCTACCACTGTGTGACTTTAAGCAAGTTGTTTAGGTTTTAAGAGCCTCAGGAAAATAAGTGTAGTTGCACTTTTTCATAGGAATCTTGGTGAAGTTTAAATAAGAAAATGTGCAAAGTATTTGGTATTGTAATTTTCACAATAAATACAACAGTTATCATTATCAACTATTTATTTTTCTCTAAACAAGGGTGCCTAGGGGAAAAGAGACCTAGGTATCAGGTATCGATTGAGTATTGATTGGTGATCCCAAAGGTTAGTAAGAAAGGGAGAAAATCATCTTATGATGATATTCCATAATGAAGAAAATGAATTTGTTTATAATAGAAATTATAATTTCTAAGTGAATTTTAATGCTTCAGAATGCCAAAAACCCTTCACTTTCTTATCCATTTTGTGCTCAGAACAACTGAAAGATGGACACAGTAGTCAGGAATTTAGCAATTATGAATAAAATACTAGGGAGTGTCAGCTTAGGTTTCTCAGAAAGTAGACTGGCTAATATATCATCTGGATTAATTAGACTTGCCCACATAGTCACAGGCTTGGCTGGACTACCGTGGACATTCCCCATGGGGGGTTGACCTTGTAAAATTTACAATGTAGAGAGAAACAGAGAATATTTGTTTCCTGAAGATGCCAAGCATAGGCCTCAAAGTAGGAGGAAATCAACATGTCATTTCTCAGGGATAGGGATGAGTCAAGATTCCATGATTATTCCTATCTTGTAGCTCCTTCCATTCACACACATAAACCAAGAGGAAAGGGAATTTCCCTAAACAGCAAAATGTTAAAGAATTTATCTTGAAAAATAAAACTAAAATTATACAAACAAGAGTATTGTATTTTATTTATCTTTACATTACTTGGTATTGCAATTATAATTAATCATTAATAGTATTAAAAATGAAATCCAGTACTTAATGCTTAGGTTTTCATGACATAACTTTTTCCCAACAAGCTTTATTTAACAAAATAAAAAGAATCTGATTATCCAAAGATTGAGTATCTAGGAGAATTTATAAAAGTCATCAAAAATTTTTAAATGACATGTTTATAATTGTGAGTCAACATTTAACCAGACATGAAGGATGCTATAAGTCTGGACTTAATTCAAAGAAAAAGTAGCCCCAGTCAAGGTGTTGAAATCAACATATACATTTCAGCAACAATATTTTGGCTAGGGAGGAGGTAGAAGTGGAGGCAAGAGGGAAGAGGAGATACTAGTTGGTAGATTGTAACAGCCATCCATGTGAGAGAGTGTAGTTGGTTCTGAACCAGCGTTGCTGAAATGGGGAAAAGAGAGATTCAGGAGAAAATTGGGAAAACAAAGCTTTGGTGAAGGAGTGTAAAGATTCAAAAAGGGCAAGAATGTGATTCACTGGGAGAAAAGTAGGATGATGGAGTAAGGAAGACCATGACTTCAGTTTTGGTTGTATTGACTTTGAAGTACCTGTGGTCATGCAAGTAGAAATTTTAAGTAAGCCATTAGTCATGCATGAATGCAATTTGGTTAAAATTGAAGGACTTCCTTAAATAGTGGGATCTCAGTCCATGAAAGACAAGGTAATCGTTCCTAAGCAGAATCCTACGTACACCAATATTTAAAGACAGGGAAGTTTAAGGAACAAGAAGCCTGCATAGAAGACTGGGAGAGTAGAAAGGAGAGGTGTGAAAAAAAAAAAAAATCAGGTCAATGGATTTTCATAGAAACTAGATAAATATTTTAAGAAAAAGTCAACAGTGTAAAAAGTTAAAATAAGTTCAGTTAAAACAAGGGCTGACAAGTGACCATTCACTTTAACAATTAAGCCTTTAGCAAATCTGATGAGATTAGTGAGAGAGAGTGAGAGTGAGACTCTAGTGAGAGAGAGTGAGAGTGAGACTAGATGCTTTGTTAACCAGATTAATGTGCTTTAAGAAATGAATGGGAGTGAGGAAGTGGATTCTGTGAGACTAGACAATTCCTTCAGGAAATTGTACTTATGAAAGGAAGAGAGAGAGGGGCAATACCTATAGTAAGAGTTGATGAAGGTGTTTTCAGTAGAATGTGCAATACTTCAGCATACGTAAAACCAATGAGAAGGAATCAGTGGACAAGAAGAGACAGAAAGTTAAGTAGAATAATTAATAGTGAAGTACCATAAAAAGTGGCAGTGAGTGGGATCTGAAGCAAAGGTGAAAGTATTGAATTGCTGCTTCTGTGATAAGAAAAAAACAATTGTTCTAGATGCCAGTAAATTTATAGGTCTTCAGGTAGGAAGTTGGGAAAATTCTTTATTATAGCTAATATTTTTTCTCTCCAAAGGAGGAGTTAGGATCACTGTCAACTGTCAAATATTTTGGGAAGTTTGAGAATAGTTTGGAAATAGTTTGGGAATATAAAGAGAGGTGAAGAAAGTTTGAAATAATAACTATAGAAAACAGGAGAAAGTTGAATAGAAAAACAGGGTGCCTGGTCAGAATTTAGAGTTCTTTGGAAATTGGAGACAAATAGAGTGATACTAGTCTGCTTGGTTTGAAAATCTCCTAAATATTTAGTTGCCTTGTTGGAAGGATAGAGAAACAGATGAATTTATCAATGAATAAGGTTTTTTGTTTATTTATTTTTCCAGGAGAATGTGACAAACCCCAAAGGAGAAAGTGATTACAATGATGAAATGATGCATCGTAAGTATGATGCCATATTTATTGGCAGGGGATTCAGAGATAAGTAAAAAAGTTAATGGATTGAATTTTCAAAGAGAAAGATGGATGTATAGGAGGTATTGGTTGGGAATTGGATTATTTCAATTTATAGTTCTAAGATGGCATTGTTCACCATAATGACAAGTGTTTGGATGTGATCCTAAAAGAAAAGAGGTAAGGTGGATTAGAAAAGAGCACTGGAGGACAGGGGTCAACCACTGGGAGCCAGGGTGATGAATATGAATGGTCTACCTTTTCCACATGGACTTTTAGGTTACCCAGTGCAATGGGCAAACTTGATGAGTGGGATGTCTCTAGCTCTAATTTTCAATGTCTCTGGAAAATTAAAAAAGAATCCATTATATGACATCCATCTTATTATATCTGGTGATATTAAGAGTTAATGAAATTTACAGAAATTAGATTAGGCTCTCAGATAATTAGGTTTAAAAGTGCTCAAACTCTGGTTTGATTTTATACATATGCATAAACTTGGTTCTACCACTGTCTATCTGCTTATCTGTCTGTCTGTCTGACTATATATCTCTAACTCATTTTAGCTATAAAGATTTTACTCCTTTATAATGTCTTACTATCTCAAAATGAAGGGACATAGTTCTGAAAAACTGACAACAGATCACTTATCAGAAAACAAAGTAACCTCCCAAATGCTAATTCCTCAGAAACTCTTGAGTAAAGCAGAACTCTGAGTAAAGCAGAACTTGCTAACCAGATCATAACATTCGCATGACACTTTCACTGTGGCTATGAATACCGTTAGCTCCCATGTGTCTATGATCATTCAGAAAAGCATAGACCAGCTCTCCTGTTCTCAATTCCAATCACTACTGCTTTGGTTGATACGCTTATCTGTGTCTACCTGTATCATTTTCCTTTTTTAATTTTAAAATTCTAGTTCATCTTTAATTTTTCAAAATATATAAAAATAGGATTTCTCATAATTAATCAGAAATTATAATTTAGTTCATGGATATTCCAAGCCTTTTATTTCTTTGGTTGCTCCCTGTTGTCTGACCACAGTCCTTGCTTCTGTTTATGGCACCATTCTGCAGAGAACGAGGTGGAATAAAACTCAAATCAGCAGCTCTTGTTCAAAGAAAGCAGAGGCAACTGCCTAAGATGAAAATCTGGAGTCATCTTTTAAGTTAACATATTTACACTACTCATATAATATTACTATTATAATAATTAAAATAGTGATAAATTAAATGCTTATGGCAATATTTAAATTAAGTCTATACAATTGTGAGCTTAAGTGAGTGTGAGCTTAAGTGGGTTTGATTAGCTATGATTGATGAGGCCTGCCTTTCAAGCAACATAAGTTCCTTAAACCTAGTAAGAATTTGGGCAGCAATTCAAGACTGACCAGAAATTAACCAAAATCCAGTTCAGAAACTATTAACTATATTCAGTTACAGTATACCTGAAAAGTAACATTTGAGCCCAATATATTGCTTTGTACTTTCCATAAGCATTTTAGTATTAAATCATATCATGCATTAAAATGAATTTAGTGAGTAACATTATCTATTTTGGGGGAGGAGGAGAATCAGAGGTAAAAAGACTCCAAAAATCTGATCTTCTAAAAATTGCACATGATGAACTTTCTAGTATACTATTAACACGGATGCATATAATGGCTTTAATAAGCTATCCCAGAAGAATAAATTAACTAGCGTTGGCAGCTGCAGTGTAAAGTCTTCCCAAAATTTACTAAAATATGAAATTGGTCAACTTGACTGGCGGATCCTCAATGCAGCTTTTGCTAGTGCTATTTTGGTAAAGGGGATGGTGATGTTTGCACCTTATTGGCACTTAAAAAACCAACAGGATGATACCTTACTTGTATATGTGATTTGTAACTCCCTTAATGTAGAATGACTTTAACCGGATACCTGAATTTCTCTCACTCCATCTCTGTGTGGAGGAATTAAAAATATACACAATTTTGAAGCTTGCAATTGTCACTGTAATGTTAGAATAACCAGTGCCATCTGGGCAGTGCTGATTAACTTACAAAGTAAATAACCACTGTACCATTCAACACCACTGATATCCTCCTACCAATAATGCAATTCTCATTAAACAATGAGTAGAAGGTCACTGGAAGTACTTTTATTTAGGGACTTATAATAAAGGGCACAACTGCATGAGTTATAAGAAGATCTACTTTAAGGAACAATGTGAAACTGGGTGCTAATTATTATAATGAAATATTTGGCAAATAATCTTTGGATCCACTTCATAGATATCTATTAATATTGGGAGTAAAGCACTTTACTTCTGTTGCATAGATTTGCAAATGGAAAATGTAAAGTGATCTTGTTCATCTTTATATCTCATATACAACCTAGTTGAATATCTTCTCTACTGATATCCATTCAGTATAAATGTTCACATATTAAATTGAATACCTTAGTTGAATAGTATAAATTTTCCTTTATGGGGAAGAAAATATTCTTGCAGTTATTTTAGACTAGTTTTCCCCAACTTTTTCTTCCCACAGGAAAATCCTGAAGGAAATTAGGACTACAACTACTTCTTGTAACACTTAGGATAAGCTCAGAACCCTTTCTACAATTCATATACTGTGCTTTACCTTAAGCTGATACAGTTGTGCATTTTACAAAGATTTGGAAGCTGGTATCTGGTTTTCAACCCTCACACATTTTCCTCACTACCAGCCATCCTGAGACCCAGGAAACCACTATCTGCTGTGGTCACAAAGGGGCCAGAGGCGGAGAGGAATCAGTTTTATTCACAGCATCAACTGTTGGATGACCAAAACACGGGTCTTCAAACCTAGACACTCTCATTTCCTCCACTGCAGCCCCTTGTCTGAGCGTGTGTGAACTAACGGCGTTTCGGCAGAGCTCGCCCAATATCACCACCAGGACTCTAAGGTCACACTCTTTTGGTCTTTACCTCATGCTTAGCAACCATACACGTGTCACACGTGTACAAGGCGTCCGCCCAGTCTCTTCCACTCATAATTGAGTTTTATACAGTCCTAGGAATTTAACACCTACTGAACAAATGGGAAAGACTCTCAGTTGTGTATATACATTCACAAAACATCCAAGTTTTCTGCTCCAGGGTCCAAGCAGTAGCATCCCCTCAAGTTTGGCCAAGCACAGACAGAAGCCCCTCTTGGCTCCTGTTGCTAAGGATCAGAGAATTCCCAAAGCCTACAGCTATTGTCATGGAAATAATGCAATGTAAACGCTAAACTAAATCCATTCCCACCCCATCGCCCCCTTCTCTGCCCTGGACTCCGGGGTGGTGGGGTTGGGGATTCACTGTGTGTGCCCCGCTTTGCTCCTTCCCAGCGCGCAGGTCTCTCCACTGTCGTGCTCCGCCTCCGCTTGTCTGTTCAGCTTTCACTTGTTGCCCTGGCTACCCTCAACCCTCAAAATCCCTCCACGAGACCAAAACGACGGGGAAAGCAAAGGGAAAGAAATAAGACCCTAAAGAAGGAATGGTAGCCTTCTAGTTGAATGCGGAAAATCCCGAAACCAGTCTTTGTTTCCCAATGCAACAAGTGGTCCTCGCAGGGTCAGTCTCTCGGGTGTGAGCAGCGCAGCAGGCTGGACAAACCACCCTTTGCACGGGTGGTTAAAATCCTTTATCCAGATTGTGACCAAAACGGTGGCTCTGATTCCCTCCTTCCCACCCCCAAGCCTTTTGGAGAAGCTGTCACCAAAGACTTCTTTCCATCTCCAGATTTCTGACGGTGGATGTCCTCCTCCGTCCCACCCCACTCCCTTGCAAGTTTCCCGAAGGGTAGGGAGGATGCCTGTGAGTTGGGGGCTGTGTGAGTGCGTATGTGCGCAGCGGATTTTTAACCTTTTCCCTCTCTTCCACTTCCTCGACATGTGCGCCCTGAGCCTTAAGCTTTGCTTCAAAAACGTAATCAATAATCCCTGCTGTCTTGCTAACGTTTTCATGAAATCCGAGAAAATCACATGTATTAAAAGGTTTTGGAAACTGTCAAGTGCTCGACAGGTTGCAGCCGCGGGTTACCCTTGCTGGGATACTTTCTGCTTTCGAGGCCACGGCAGCCCCATCTACAAGGGGTTTCTTTGCGTCCAAGCAAAGGTTCTACTGTCTGGCCCCTTCGCCAAGCCCGCGACCCGCAACCCGCGGGACCAGAGCGGACAGCCCGAGTCCCGCAGGCGAGCCGCCCCCGCGAGCAGCCGCGTCGCGAGCGATCCCGGCGCCGCCGCCCGCGCTCGCCGCGCCGCTCCGGGAGGGAGACGGGAGGCGTGGGAGAGCGCGGAGACGCGGGGCGAGCCGGGGAGCGGGAGACGGCGGCGGCGGGCAGCAAGCACACCACGGAGTGGGAGAAGCGGGGCAGGTGGACAGGAGGAAACCAAACCCAAACGCCCCACGCTCGAAGTGGCCCGGAGCCGAACGAAAGAAGGAGCGAGGTAGGAAGATGCGGAGCCCCAAGGATGCCCCGGGCGCGGCGCGGGAAGCGCAGGACCGGGGAGCTCGGAGCTGCCGCGCGGGGTCCGGGTGGAGCGCGCGGACGCGAGCGGAGCCCTCCCCAGTTACCTGTGCTGCCTCCGCCCTGGCTGCCCCCTTTCGGGGGGAAGATGCCCGAGCACTTCTCCCACTCCACCTGGCCCGCGAAGCACAGCTCGGTGACGATGTGCAGCGCCTTCTGGCACAGGCTGTTCACTCCGTCCTCCTTGTGGAAACTCATCCTTTGGCTTTTCTTCTCTTTTCCTCTTGTTGCCCAATTAGCCGCCCTTTCCCCCTTCCCGTTACCTCTAGGCTGACCCCGCTTGCGCACTAAGCCATAACCCGCCCCTGGTGACTTTGGCCGGAGATCGCGCTGCCGAGAGTCCACAACTCTTAGGAGCCCCAAGTTGGCCCCATGGCGGGAGCGGAGGGCGCAGGGGCAGGAGCAGAGGCACCGGCGGGAGCCCGCGCGAGGCGGCGGCGGCGGCGGCGGCGGCGAGGTCTGTGCCAACTCTCCCGCCGCGCGAGCGAGCCGAGGCGAGCAGGAGCGAGAGACCCGGCATGGAGTGCGGAGGGGAGTGGGGAGACGTAAAAAAGCCAAAGCCCTCGACTCGCAAGAACGCACCCCCCCTCCTCTCCCGGCGCGTTTGTGTTTCTGGCGGGCGCTTGGTGGCGGCGCGTCCAATCGCAGCGCGGCGCGGGCCGGGGATGACAGGCGGCGGGGCGCGCAGCCCCCGCTCCCCAGACAGCCGCGGAAGGGGCCCGCGGGACACCGGCGGCGCTCAACGTTGCGGAGAGGGGGGCAGAGGAGCCCCCTCCGTTTCCCCAGCCTCAGTCCCTCTCACCCCATTCCCGTTTGTCTCTCCAACTTTTCTGCAGATATATTCTACTTTCTGTGCTCTCTCCGGCTCTACTCTTCTGGAAAAGTCATTACAACCAAAGAAAAACTGAATAAGTTTTAAAAAAATGAGTACATGAACAACAATCAAATCAGACGTCTTTAGAAAGAAGAAAGATGTCCCTGTAAAGTATTTTAAAAATGATTTCTAACCATGATGGCTTTAGGGACATGGAAGATTTTACCTGAGAGGGCTTTATTACTAGTAGTCAAATTCACCAGAAGGTACATTTCCTGTTGACCCGATTAAATGTTTTCTTCATGCATAAATATGAATAAGCAAATTTAAATTTATTATTGCCTTTGTTTTTTTCTTAATGCTCTTAGGTCACACAACAAAATATGTTATTTGTATTAATATTCAGTTAGGATTCTGTTGATTAATCAGTAATTGACCATTGAGAATGCACAACTTGACTCCTTTTATCTCATTTGCTAGCTACTAAAATACTTAAAATACTTTATCTTATGAGTATTAAAGGGAAGCAGGATTAAGTTCAAATCTGTCACACACCGCTGCTTAACCTTGAAGAAGTTGCTTACAGGTCTTTTTCTAAGTAAAAGTGGCTTGGACTCGGGTGTCTTGAGCTCACTTGTGCTTATAATTCTTTATGCAAATTGGAGCAAATCACTAATGAAGCTAAAGCTACAAAATAAAATTTCTAAACACGTGCCATAAGAATATGATAAATGTGTTTACATAGTTTTTAAATCGTTTTCAGGCAGAATTTGATCCCATATCATAACCTGAGGATTGAATTACCCATCATTTGGGGAAAAGGCCTTTATTTTTGAAGTGGAATATCCTGAACTTGTTAGTGTGTCTATACTAGTATAATACATAGTCTTATTTTAAACTATTCATCAGTTCATGGTACATAATTTTCCTTGTTAGGGCACTATGGTAAAGCTTACTATAAATATTAGGCATCACACCCCAGTAGGTAAGCATTCATTAGTTGAATCACTTTGACTTGATTCATAGGACAATTGGTTTAACTAGGGCTATTTTTACCATGAATTGACAAACTAAAATCTGCAGGCTTCATTTGATTTTATGCACATTGATTTGGGTGGTTTTTAGATCAGATTGTCTAAAAAATAATTTCACTGTCAATCAAAAACATATTGAACATCTGTATGCACCAAGCTAAGTGACACACTTTAATCAGGCCCTTTCTAATTGTCCTTGCACTCCATTCCTCTACAATCTAGACAGACCCATAGAAAACAACCTGCAATGCAGTGCTGTGCTTTCATATTTACTGTATGAACAAACTGCTGTGTGGGAGGACCAAATAAGTAATTTATCTTTATACTGCTCACAGATTCTAATTGCTTAAGTGGAAGAATGCAGAAGGTCTCGCTAATGACCCTCTTATGTTTGATTTCAGTGTTAAATATTAAGTAAACAAATTCTGAGAATAACTTTGCTCATTTTTGTTTATGCTGTTCCTGGCCCGTTGCTAATCTTACTGCTGTGTTTTCACAACAAGCAGAGTTAATTTCACTTGGATATCCATTTTTCTGAATTCATTTGTCTGAATTTTTTTCTTTTGTTAATGGAAAAAACCCCAAACTCTGTGAAATAATTTAAAGAGGTTTATTCTGAGCTGAATATGTGTGACTGCCCAATGCACATGGCCTCAAGAGGTCCTGAGAAAATGTGCCCATGGTAGCCCCTCCCCTCTAAAATGAGGGTATATAAACTTCTGGACCCTGAGGACTGAACTCTGATCTTTTTCTTTTTTTCTTGTTTTTGCCCAAATTCCTTTCTGAGGGGCCTGGTGAGTGATAAACTCTCACCAAAAAGGTTTTGTTAACACAATATAATGTGGTTTACTTCCCAGCCTGATTCTGGCATAGCATCTCCTGAAAGATAGAGGACATACTTATCTTAACTCAAGCACCCGAGCAGATCTTTATCTCAACTCAAGAGATCCTCCTGTCTGGACCTCCCAGAGTGCTCAGATCCTTATCTTAAGCATTTCCTCTCCTGTCTTTTAGACAAAGCCTAACTTTTTCAGCCAGCTGTCAACTAAAGAATCCCTAAACCCCCTAAACCCACCTATGACTTCTAAAGCACCCCACCCCCAGCCCACGAGATGTCCTGCCTTTTTGGACCAAACCAATATATGCCTTCCATGTATTGATTTATGGCTTTATGTGTAATTTCTGGCTCCCTGAAATGTATAAAACCAAGCTGTAACCCAACCGCAGCGAATCCACTTGCTCAAACCTTCTTGGTTGTGGCTCTGGGCTATGGTCCTCAAATTTGGCTCAGAATTTGGCTCTTTAAATGATTTCAGAGTTTGGATTTTCACTCCATGATCCCATTGGGATATTAGGTGATCACTCTGTGTTTCTCCCCATGCACACGGTAAATTTGTACCCCAAATTTATAATCTCTTTCTCTTATTAATGTATCTTATTGTGAGTAGATCTTTCAGTGAGCTACTCTTCAGCGATCTTTCCCTTCTCCCTCACAGTTGTAATATACCAAATATCAATATCAATAACTTTATTCTCTGGAGCACTTTCATTCTCTTCAGAGAAGGGTTATCTAATCTCTCACTAGGGATGTAGAGTAATAATTAAAGTCACCTGCTTTTACTTGATCCTTCTTTTCCAGTCTAAAGCCTCATTCTGTCCTCTTTTGGGTCTGGTGTCTAGGGTCTAGAGCCTTTCAAGTTTAGTGTCTCTGAGGAAAAACACTTTTATTTGCAATTTGTGGAAGGGTAATACTGACCACAACAGAAGTATGGGTGGAGGGCTGAGCCTCAAGACATCTTAAGAACTATGCTAACCTCCAACCCTGCCTTGTTAGCTTCTTGTGCTACCCTCCCCTTCTGCAGAATCAGTATGAGCTGTCTCTATTTCTAGATCTTTCTGAGACTCTCTGGGGTGAATCACTTGCTTCTCATTGTTGTCTGTCTCTAGAAGTATAAGCTCTCTGCTCAGCAAGTCAGTGACTGCTCCTTCACTGCCTTCCACCTTGTAAACCTATTACCATTGAAGGAAATTAGAAATATTTTACCCCAAAAGATATTTCTTTGACATATTTCTAGATGGCAGCCATGAGTCTCACAGAAAGAAGCAACGCTGCAAAGCTCTTGTGTATGTGGGCGGGGGGAGAAGGTTTGGAGGGTGGAATTTACACCTGTAGAGAATGCAGTGGGTCTATCCCAGATCTATAACAGAGATTCTGACACCTTTAAAGGTCTGAAAAGAAACACTGTCTTTTCTGCCCACTGGTAAGTTCTCATTTACGTAACAAGACCACATTTGCTGGTTACTCAAGCTTCTTCCTCTCAAAACCTGTTTTTCTGTTTTCAGCCTCCCATTCTTTAAAAACCTCTGCACCTCATTGAAGAGTTGCATCTTCATTTTCTGAGGGTTCCCATGTATACATGTTAAAAATAAAGCTGCATAGCTTTTTCTCTTATTAAATCTGCTTTATTGTGAGTTGATTTCTCAGCAAAACTTCCAAGGGCAAAGGGCAAGTTTTCACTTCACCCCCATACTGAAACGGCCCTTGCAGACTGATAGAGGAGTACAAGGCAAGAACTGTGGTACAGGCCTTGCTAAAAATAATGATAATAGTTAGCCACTGTCCCCATTTGCTTCTCTATGATTGCCACTTGGAGCCACATAGCTGGTGGTTGTAAAGATTCTTAGCTTTCTCTGTAGATAACATCACCTTTTTGAAACCTAGGCATAGTTTCTGAGATATCCTCCAGGTCTGGCATTCCAGTGGAACAGCTGACCCACCCAGACCAGTGGCCCATACCAAGGAACTGACTCAGCCTGTCTTGTGACCCCTACCCAAGAACGTGGTCAACAAAGGCGACAATTCCTACAACCCTATGGTTCTGCCCCGAACACAGCCGATTAGCAGACTCCATTGCCTACACCAAACTGTCTTTAAAAACCCTGTCCCCAAATTCTCAGGGAGGTAGATTTGAGAATTTCTCCCTTTTGCCTGCTTAGTGCTATGGGAATAAACTCTTCCCCTGCTATAAACCCTGCTGTCTCAACGTATTGGCTTCCTCTTGGGCAGCAGGCAAATGAACCTGGTTAGGCAGCAACACTATCTTTTGTCTTTTCTTTCATCCTTTCCTATTCTTTTTGTCCTTTTGGGTTTAAAGCTTTTGATCGCTTTATTATCATTTCAGTGTCATTTCAAGAGGGTCAGAGACATGAGCACACATGTCTTTAAATTTATCATGTTTAACTGTTTAAAAAGGCAATTGTCATTGTGTCACCATTTAAAGCTGTCCAGTGGCTTCCCTTTGTGCTTTAGATATCGCAAATATATTCAGTATGGTCTGCAAAACCCTACCTGACAGGCCTTTTCAGTTTTTTTCTGAATTCTTTGTGTGCTTTCTTTTCACTCTCTATTTCTCCTTGTAGCACAAATCATAATTAAAATTAAATAATTTGTTGTGAGCTCTGGAAGGAAGGAAACTTTTCTTCCTCCATTACTGTCCTGTTTCTAGTGCCTCAGCCTGGGCCGGCAGTGATAGTCATTCAATAAACGTTTGCTGGATGAGTAAATGAATGGATGTCATTTGTTCCCCCGATCTCTTTCTCGCTGGTTGTCATCAGCAATAGAGGCCTTTATTTACTTGTCTCAGAGATACTAGGGTGTATAAAGAAACTGATAAACTGTTCTAGTCCCAGGAAAAAAGAGGGACCACAAGAAAGAACAGTGGTAGTAATGGGATATGTCCTGTTAGAAGGAAAAAGACGGTCATTTGTATCTCAGGGACAGTCACCAAATTTTGAGTACTTATTTTCTGTCAGGTCTGTGTTACATGTTTTATGTATATGATTTAGTAATTATTCATAATTACATAATTCATAATAATCATAATTATTATCTTCCATATAAGCTGTATAAAACTAAATACTTTGCAAGCTAACTGTCCCCTTATATTTCATTTAGAACAGTGACAGGCACAGTGCTAAGCTTTGTACACACATTTATTCATTAAATTTTCACAAAAAACTTGTGAGATAGGTGCTATTATTATTCTCATTTCACCGGTAAAAAACTGAGCTGCAGAGAGTTTAAGTAGCCTTCGTTAGGCCATACAGCCATTGGTAGTAGAGTCTAGATGTGAACCAAGGCCTTAAGAATTTAGGTTCTTTGCTATTGCAGTAAGTTGCTCCTTCTCATCTATCCTCACAAGATGCCTATAGAATAGGCAGAATAAGATTAAAGGACCACTGAACCAGGCAGCTAAATTGATTAAAAAAATAAGAAAGCATGCAGTGATAAAAGTATGGCCTTTATTTACTTCTGTATTCACGTTAGCACCCAATCCTTGCCCCTAGTAGTTATACCATCTAAGAACCTAGCACACATCTTGTCATATTCCTTTCCTCTCCTATAAAATTGAATAAGTATATGGATAGACATAAAGATAAACATGTGTTGTTCTGTTGCTATTTTCCAAAAAGTTGTGGTTTTTACTCTAACTGGCTCTATGAACAAATTTCAATGACCCCTATATATTTTTTTTTTT
>VBSM01002616.1:29869107-29891298 GCA_008086735.1 Cheirogaleus medius | reverse complement strand
AAATAAAATAAAATAATGAATGAAATAATAAGTATTAAAGTGGAGATAAATAAAAAACAGAGAATAGAAAAACAGTGAAATAAATGAAATAAATGAAATAAAAAGTTGTCTTTGGGGAAATATGAACCTGATTGGCACAACTTTAACTAGATTGATTAATGAATAAAAAATAGAGGATGCATGTGTAACCGAACTTAGAAATGAAAGTGTGGACATTACTATCGAACTTTATAAAAATTAAAAGATTTATAAGAAAATACTATAAACAGTACAACTACCAATAAGTTAGACAATATAGATGTAAATCAGGACAAATGATCAAAATGGACTGAAAATGCAGTAGAAAATCTAAACATACTACTAACAAGTAAAGAGATTGAATTAGTAATCAAAAGCAGTCACTTTACAAAAAAATTCCTGGACCTGATGCCTTCCCTGTTCAATAGTGAATTCTATCAAATATTTAAAAAAGAATTAACACCACTCATCAAACTCTTCTAAAATATATGAGGGAAGAGTACTTCCTAATATATTCTATGGCCAGCATTACCTTATTATCATGTGTATCTTTATACCACAATAAAAGAAAACTATAGACCAATATCCCTTATGAATAAATATGTAAAAATCATCAACAAAATACTAGCAAACCAAATCCAACATCATATGAAAAGGATTATACATCATGACCAAGCCGGATTTATCCTAAAAAGTAAGGGTGGTTCAACATAAGAAAGTCAATGTAATAAATCACATTAATAGAATGAGGGAAAGAAAACCTATGATCATATTGATTGACTCACATAAAGCACTTGACAAAATTCAACATTTTTTATGATAAAAATACGAAGTAAACTAACACTAGATAGGAACTTCCTTAACATGATATAGATTAATTATGAAAAACTCATAAATAATATGCTCAATGGTGAAAGACTGAAAACTTTCTCCCTAAGACTGAGTAGAAGACAAGTATGCCTATTTTAATGCTGTTATTCAATATTGTACTGGAAGTTCAAGTCAGGACCATTAGATAAGAAAAAAGTAATGAATGAAATCTATTTTAGAAGAAGTAAAACTATCTTTATTCACAGATAATATGATCATATATGTAGAAAATCTCCCAAACTAAGAGAGCTAGTGAAGAATTTCAGAGGATAAGGTCAACACACAGAAATCAGAGCAATGAACAATCTGAAAAGGAAATTAAGAAATTGATTGCATTTTCAATCTTATCCAAAAGAATACAACACTTACACATAAATTTAAGCAATCGGGTGAAAGATTTATATACTGAAAATTACAAAATGTTTCTGAAGACTCAAATGGATGGAAAGACATTTGCGTTTGTGTGGATTGGAAGACTTAATATTGTTAAGATGGCAGTACTGCCCAAAATGATCTAGAGATTCAACACAATCACTATGAAAATTTGAAAGTTTTTTCCAGAATTTGGATATACCAATCCTGAAATTCATGTGCAATTACAAGGATCTCTGAATAGTTAAACCATAATGAAAGAGAAAAAGAAAGTCGAAGAACTCAAACTTTCTGATTTCAACACTACAAAGCTGCAGTTAGTTGAAATAGCATGGTGTAAGGCTAAGTGTAGAATTATAGACAGAATAGAATTAAGAGTTCATAAGTAATCCCATACATCTGTGTCCAATTAATTTTTGACAAGAATGCCAAGTTCATTCAATGGGGGAACTAATAGTCACTTCAATAAATGATACTGATACAACTTAATATCCACATGCAAAAAAATAAAGTTGATGCTTACTTCAAATTGACTCTAGTGGATCAATGACCTAAATATAAGAGATAAAACTATAAAACTCTTGTAAGAAATAGGGGTAAATATTCATGACACGGGATTTGGCAATGATTCTTCAACATGACACCAAAGTATGAGCAACAAAAGAAAAAATAGATAAATTGAGCCACATGAAAATGTAAATTTTTGCATCAAATGACATTATCAAGAAAATGAAAAGACAACACAATAGGAGAAAATATTGATAAATGGTATATCAGATAAAGACCTTGTATTCAGAATATATAAATAATATTTCAAATTTAACAACAAAATGACTCACAACTGAATTTAAAAATGAGCAATGGATTTGCATAGAAATTTCTCTAGAGCAGATATGCAATGGCTAACAAACACATGATAGTAAAATCACCCATTATGAAATTAATACAGGACTACAAGATGAGAACTGTGGTACGGGAAATACATATATATATATATATATATATGCAGCAATTGTTCCCTAACTTGCTTTCCTATAATTGCTTACTACTCAGGAATCACATAGCTGATGTTCATAAAAATTCTTAGCTTTCGTCATTGCTCCCATAGATAACACCACCTGTGTGAAACCTAAGGCTACTTTTTGAGACATCTTCCAAGGCCTGCATTCCAGAGAATGGGGCAAACCCAAGCAGTACAGTGGTCCATACCAAGGAACTGACTAAACAGGTCTTGCAATCCCCATCCAAGAATTGACTCAGCAAAGAAGACAATTTCTACATCCCTATGGTTTTGCCCCAAATCCCGCCAATTAGCAGACCCAATTACCTAGCCCTTGGCCCACCAAACTACCTTTAACAAACTTTTCTCCCAAATTCTCAGGGAGAGGGATTTGAGAACTTCCTCCTGTCTCCTTGCATGGCGCCTGTGATATTAAACTCTTTCTCTGCTATAACCCCTGCTGTCTCAGTGTATTGGCTTCGCTTGAGCAGTAGGCAATGAACTTGGTAAGGCTAAAGCAATAAAGTACTTAACAGCATTATTCATTAGGGAAATGCAAATCCAAACCACAATGAAATACTGCTTCACATCTACAAGGATGGCTATGATTAAAAAATAGAAAATACCAAAGATAAATAACAAGAATGTGGAGAAATTAGAATTGCTGATAGGAATATAAAATGGTGCAGCCACTGTGGAAAACAGTCTAGTTCCTCAAAAAATTAAACATAGAATTACCAGCAATTCTGCTTCTGGGTATATACCCCAAAGAATTGAAAACAGGTACTCATACACATACTTGTACCTGAATATTGATAGCAGGACTTATTCATAATAGGTAAAAGGTACAAACAACCCTAATTTCCTTCAATGGATGAATGGATAAACAAAAGTGGTGTTTATATAGAACAGGATGTTACTCAGCTTTAAAAAGAGTGAAATACTGACACATGCCACAGTGTGGGTAAACCTTGCAGACTGGTGGTTGCCAGAGAGAGGGGCAGGGAGGGAAAATGAGGAGTGACTGCTTAATGAGTGTAGGGTTTTCTTTTGGAGTGATAGAAATATCTTGGAACTAGATAGAGGTAGGTGGTGGTTGCACAACATTATGAATGTATTAAATGCACTGAAGCACACAATTTAAAATGGTCAATTTTATATTAAGTGATTTTTACCTCAAAAAGAAAGCTCACCATATTAAATAGCCCACCATATTCTGGTAACTTATTTCAAAACTAATGGGATGAAACAAATTTGTATTAGTTACTTCCTAATTAGGACACAGTAATTTGAACAGAAAAAGTTTAATATAAAGAATTAATAGTAATGGATTACCTACTAATGGAAAAAAATTCTGAAGAGTACAGAAAGAGCAGAAATAGGGAGGAACCCCTACCTTTATGATGGAGGCAAAGAACCTAAGGAAAGAACAGATATGAGAGATCCTACTGCTTAGGGCTGAGACTCAAATCTTGCTGGAGTGGGGCCTTTGGAATACTACTGCCCAGTTGTACTCTTGGAAGAAAGCCTCTAATATCCAGTTCTGCTTTGGAAAAAAATAGGATGAAAGCTTCTGGTGATTGGTAGAAGACAAAGAGAAAAGTAGACACATATGTACTTGCAGAGTAATCTGAAAGCAAGCTGAGTGCATGGTGGAATGGATTCATTTCTTCAATTAGGGTAGCATTTTATGTACTAAAATCTCCTTTTTGTATTCCTTGCTAACCTTAATTAACACTTCCTTGTTCTATCAATCAATATACATAGACAATGTAGAATTATAGAACATTTGATTTTTAAGAAACTCAGCTCTTTTTTCATTATATAATAGCCATTATTCATTCTAAAAACAATTTTTGATTTTCATTTCATATTTTTTTACTTTCATGCATGCTTCCTTTAGATGAATGCTAGTTTGTCAGTGTCCCTAAGTAACGGTGACCCTTGAAACTTATCTTTTTTTAAACCTTTACTGAGATATAATCCATTTGACTAAAGCATCCCAAACTGCTTATTTGCAACTTCAAAAGTCCTGTGCTATATGTGTTCTAAGAATGTAAACAGTGGATATGGTCTGGTAAAATGAGCACAGCTACAGGAGGAAATGAGAACAAGGTTTGTAAAGAAGAAGTTTATTATACTCAGACATCCCAGAGAGTGGGCCAACACATGCTTGCAGGGTACCAGACAAGTGCCAGATTTTGGTCAGGTGGCAGAAGGCAAGAGTCAGGGGAAAGTCTAGACCAGAGCCTTTATTGGAGTTTCTGTGGGAAAGGTAAGGCTTTTGAATTGGAGCACCAAGAATGGTAATCTATGGCAGAGAGGAGTGGAAAATGTTGTGGTTAAGAGGGGAAAACTTAAGAGAATGATACAATATATTCCATTTTGGAGAGCATGTTAGGTGAAAGGAGTAGTATATCCTCCCTAAGGACCAGAGTAATATGTGAACTAACAGGTTGTGGGTAAGAAGACAGGAAGACAAAGGCAGGGGAATGAAATCAGAGGCTGTCAGAAGTAAGATGACCATTCTAAAGACAATGTACTTTTATTTACATACTTTGGAAAAAATCTATTTCTTCTATAAGGCTGTGATTTTCTTGATGACAGGTTCTTTCTTATCCATTTTTCTATTTTTGATGTGGTCTCCTGCTTATGTCTTCTATTATTTCCCCAAATTATGTATGACTTATTATACTTTTATAAAATAAATGTTTATTAAATACCTGTAGAAGGTACTCGTGAAGCAAGAGACATTTAGGTAAAGTCTATATGGAACTGTACTCAGATCCTTTGAAGGGATAAATGTGTTGAAGAGAAAGGAAGTATAGAGTCCAGCATTGTGTATATCAGAGACAATTTTGAATACTTGAAGATTATTTTGAACCACTCTGTATGATCACCGCATTTCCAGAAATCTTGTGCAAAGTATAACCTTTGTCTGGGTTTCACTTTTAATTAAGGTTTGTATCTTTTCCAGACTCATCAGGGAGAAAGGAAAGAGCAATCATACAACTGGTAAGAGCCAGCATATACAGCACACCAGGCTCAAAATTAGTGGTGGCAAAGATAATTAACAGATAATGTCAATGCAATGAAGTGTTGTCACAAGATAACGGTCTCCTGCTGCTATCTAAATGTTGAAGTGAAGCCCATTTTTCAAAAAACAAATGTCAAAGTTGAGACAGGAATTTTTAACCCATGAATGATTAACCTTTAAACAATGTTCTACTGCAATAATGTACTTCTAATATATTATACCTTGCTCTAAGAAATGATAGAAAAAGTAATCAATGTTTAATAGGGATGCTATAATTGTGCCATAACATTTATTTGTTGTAATAGTCAATGTTATTGTTACTCAACTTGATCAAAATCTGGCTGTTTTGATTTTTAACAATTAGAGATATTTATTCTAACTGTATTTGCCTGTACAACTAGCTGTCATCTCACTACTTGCAGGTACCTTGTATAAGCTCCACTGGAAAATAATGATTAGCATCTGAGAGTCTGAATGGCAGATTATGTTCTTTATTATCAATAAGCATGTTTTATTGACAATATAATATTTTAAAAAATCATTATTACATAACAAGGGAGTGGTTGGGCTGTTAACTTGGGATTAGTTGGTTTGTATAGGAAAGATGGACTCCTGGTCCTTTGCTATTTCCCTAAAAATTGTCTAGCCCTGGGAGGTGCAGTCTCTCTCAGTCCAGTAGTCTTTTTTAAAATGTCAAAACATCTTAAAATACAGAAAATAAGAACATGATTAATACTGTATAGTTTTAAATTATTTTTTATTTAATAGGGACTAGATTCAGTGCTGTTATGAACTGTACAGACAACTTCAAATCTGAAAACTAAAATATAAAGGAAAATGTTTAATTACTAATATACAAAAACACTTAGGAAAGCAGGAAAACTCTGTATATACAGTAATAAAGCACAAACAGATGAGTGGTGTGAAAGGAAATTCATTTTTGTGGACAAGTAGATCAATAAAATCCTAGCAATGAGCTCATCAGTTATTGATGTTATTAAATTGTCCTTTTATTAGTGTTCTCATTACTTGGAAACATTTTTAAAAGAAAACTGTAAGTTCTCTATGTGTGCATGCGTGCATGCAATTCTTTTTCTTTTTTTTTTAAAGAAAAAGGTATTATTGAAGGCTTATTTTTTTTCCCTTATTGATTCACATCTTTAGTATAATAGCACAACACTCTAGTTTTTTTAAAAGCTTACTTAGGCTTTTTTTTTTTTTTACCTAAGGAATATTCAAAAAAGAGTGTATCTCTCATGAACTCAGGAGTTCAACATTGTTAAAATGTCCATACTACCCAAAGTGATTACAGATTCAATGCAATCCCCATCAAAATACCAATGTCATATTTCACAGATCGAGAAAAAAAAATAATTCTATGCTTCGTTTGGAACCAGAAAAGAGTCTGAATAGCCAAAGCAATCAATCCTAAACAAAAATAGCAAAACGCTCAACGTCACTAATCATAAGGGAAATGCTAATTAAAACCACAATGAGATATCACCTTACTCCTGTTAGAATGGCTTACATTAAAAAGTCCAAAAAGCATAGATTCTTGCATGAATGCAGAGAGAAAGAATACTTTTACGTTGTTGGTGGGACTGCAAATTAATACAACCCCTATGGAAAATGGTATGGAGATTTCTCAAAGAACTAAAAGTAGATCTACCATTTTATCCAGCAATCCCACTACTGGATATCTACCCAAAGAGAGAGAAGTCATTGAATCCAAAAGACACCTGCATTTGAATGTTTATTACAGCACAATTCGCAGTAGCAAAGATGTGGAATCAACCTGAGTGCCCATCAATTCATGAGTGAATTAACAAATTGTGGTATATACATACCATAGAGTACAACTCAGCCATAAAAAAGAATGAATTAATGCCTTCTGCAGCAATTTGGAAGGAACTGGAGGCCATTATCCTAAGCGAAGTATCTCAAGAAACCACATGTACTCTCTAATAAATTGGAACTAATCGATGGGCACACAAATACAGAGAGGATAGTAAAAGTCATTGGAAATCATGCAGGGGGGGGGAGGTGGGAGGAGGGGAACGGCAAAAATCCCTCAATGTGTACAATGAATACTATTCAGATGATGGGCACATTTATAGCCCCCACTAAGCCATGTTTCAAAAGCATTCATACCCTCTTAATATTTTAATATATATGAAAGAACTACCATATGATCCAACAATCCCATTTATCGGTATATAACTAAAGGAAATAAAATAACTATCTTGAATAGATATCTACACTCTTCTGTCCATTGCATTATTCATAATAGCTAAGATATGGAATCAACCTAAGGATTCATCTATGGATGAATAGATAAAGAAACTGTCACATGTACAGACAATGGAATATTATTCAGCCTTAGAAAGGAAGAAAATCCTGCCATTTTCCACAACATGGATGGATCTGGAAGGCATTGTTTTAAGTGAAATAAACCAGTCATAGAAAGACAACTACTACATGATGTCACTTATATGTGTAATTTACCCACTTCGGTACCAGTGTCGACCATAGTTGATAGCCACAGATGAACGTGCACAGCGACTTAGCCGACAGCTGTGATATGACTTTTCTAATTTTTCATTTATTAAAATAAAATTGTGAACATTTAAAAATAATGTAATGAAAACATATATGTTACCTATTCTGATTTACATTACAAGTAAAGCTGCCTGTAAAGTAAAACAAGCTTTCTGTGCTTTAAAGCTTTCCTCATCACACAAGAGCAAAACGGATTCGTTGTCAATGCACAGCACAAACTATCATGCGGACTGTGAGTGCCGGCTGTGGGCAAGGCTTCGCGGCCGGTGAGCGTGGTACCGAAGTGGTTAAAATAGTCAAACTTATAGAAGCAGAAGCAGATAATAATGTGGTGGTTGGCAGTGGCTGGGAGGAGAGGAAATAGGTGGGTGGTGGTTAATAGGTAAAAGTTTCAGTTATGCAAGATAAGTAAACTGTGGAGATGTACTATACAGCATACTGGTTATAGTTAACAATATTGCATGGTATACTAAAAATTGCTAAAAGAGTAGATTTTATGTTAAATGTTCTTGCCAAAATAAGACAGAAAGATAATAATAACAAAGGAAAAACTTTGGGAGGTGAAGGATACATTTATGGCTTTGATATTGGTGATGGTTTCATAGGTGTACACTTACTCCAAAACTCATGGAAATGTATACATTAAATACATATAGCTTTTTATATGTCAATAATACCTCAATAAAGTACTTTTAGAAATAATTTAACAGTTTTAATAGTAGTTTTATTATTTTAGTGATGCATCAAAGAATGTATATATTTTGAACATTAACAGTTCTATTTCTTTTGTCTTTGACATACGTGGCAGACTTTCTCAGGGTAATAAGGAAGCAGGCAGAGGAAAATATTAAATATGGCTAAAGTATAGTCTTTTGCATCAAACTCAAAAAAACCTCTTATTTGAAACTAACAAGATCACTTTGATATTCAGATTGAATAACCTACCCAGGCGTCCTCAAACTATGGCCCCCCAGCCACATGTGGCCAGCCAGGTGGTTTTCCGCCGCCGCTGCCTGTCCTGCTTAGCAGCAAACTCATCTTGGGCCCACAGTGCACACTCTCCAATGGTCTGAGGGACAGTGAACTGGCCCCCTGTTTAAAAAGTTTGAGGACCCCCGAGTCTTTTAAGGTGAGTTGATATGTAATTAAGTTGGAATTGTTGACAGGGTAATGAATGATAGCATTCAGGAACTTGTTAAACAAATCTTGTTTTTATGAGAAGTAGATTTCTATATTTGCATGAATTTAGGTTGTTATATCTTATCAGTTCATTATTTCATTAATATCTTTATTCATATATTCACTCATCCCCTTAACAAGAATTTATTGTCACCTGGCAAAAGAAGTATTCACTTTGGTAAATTCACTAGAATTGAAGACCCGAATTAAAGGTCTACCACCATATATGACATCAGAGAGATTGTCATTTCATTCATAAAATGCGGATGTGAAGGGAAGGGGTTTGGACTTTAATCATCTCTTCTGACTCTGTAAATCCATCTTTTTAATATATTTGTGCAGAGTCTGACCTTTTTAAGTTAAATAAGGAGATAAGAAAATGAAATATTACATTAAAACGACCAAATAGCTTTAAAAAGTATTAATCAAAGTTTAAAAAATTGATTTTATAAGCAAAGGTCTTTGCATGTCGAAGCAGGCAGTGAGTTCAGAAATCTCTAGGGAATAATATGGACTTTCAAGTCTAGAATCTTGATCTTGAGTGTCCCTCTGACTCACCCTAACCAAAATCATGACACTTTTTAGCATATAATGTAGAAGGCCAACTTGTTCATTTATTAATTTCCTATCACACAGATAATTCCCAGTGAGTGGTGTATTCCTTACATTTGGAAAACTACAGAGAAAACCAACTATTGGTGGAACTTTTTTTCATAGGGGATACGTATAGCCTCCAAGCAGTGGGGGCTACAAATAGCATTTTATGTTTAATAGCATTAAATTCCATGGTCTAATGCATCCATGCAATGAAATCAGGTAGTCTGATAGTATGTTAAGACTTTATAAATGTCACCTTATTGACTCTAGCTCTCTAGATTTTTGGCTGATCAATCTCAGTTCAGAATGACACAATACCTCTTAAGCTAAATCAATACATTCAACTAAAGAACAGTCATATCTGTGGGTACCTTTATATCTTTTGTGAGTGGCTTTGCCTTAATTCAGTAGAATAGGATTTAGATTATGTGTCAGTAAAGGCAATATTAGTCATTTATGTTCAAGGACTTGGGGTGGAGGTGGGGAGTGTTTACTTGTACAGTAAATAAAATCTGTTGGGAAGTGATAATATTACTTGAAACTTTTCAAAGTTTAATATTAAAATATTACTTTGGTTATTCTGTATTGATTTATTGCTTGGGACATTAAGGTAGATGATTTATGTTCTCTTTCTTAATGAAAATTGCGAATATTTTAGATTTTTAAGAGGTTTGTTTATATGAAAGATCATTCAATTTTAGAACTATATGATGGAAATTAAGATAATCAAGATAATGCAATCATATTTGTTATACCTTAAAGACTTAAAGACTTTTCTCTAGGTTTCTATAGTTTAAAAATATTCATTGATTAAATTGTAGAAGTTTGAGTCATTATGTAATAAAATATATTTTCAAATATATACTCTGGACTATGTGTGTTTTTAATTGAATCATTTTGATAGATACTGTACAATATGTTAACCACATTGGTATAGATTGTGAAAATTTTTCTGTATTACTATTTCTGCAAACTTGGCCTTCATAACCAAGAAATGTCGGTCACATTTTTGTTGATTTGTTAACTATTATCTCTCTGCTCCAAACCCAAATTTCTGTCCTTTCTTCTGTGGTTTGGAGCAGGAACCTTGCAAACCACGTTACCCAGATTCATTTGCTAGAGGGCTTCTGCCAGAAGGAGGTACCAGGGTAGTGGTTCTCAGCTTTGGCTCTATATTGGAATCACCTGGAGAGCTTTGAAGGTGATTAGTGCTTAATTTCCATGTCCACAAATTCAGATTTCATTGTTTGCAACTGTGGCTAGGTAGCAGGGCTTTTTAAATTAAATGACTCTAATGAGCAGTTAAGATTAAGAATTATTACATTATAGGGCAGCAGTCAGGGAGAAGGTCTTCCCTCCTGTTTTTGGTCTTTTATCTCACCTGAGCAGCAGCAGTAGTGACTGCTAACCCTTCTTTAGCAGCCTGACAGTTCTCCGTTAAGCTCTTAAGATACTAATAACAACCAAGATGCTTCCCTCTTTCAAAAATCTGAGCACCTATTTTGCAAAGCCTCGTTTCTGAACTCCTAATTTCTGAGAGCCCAAATCTTTTGCTTTTATTCTACCAACTTTGGGGTGGTAGCTGATACCTACAGTTATTTATTTTCTCTGACTATAGCATCTCCTTTTGCTCTTTGAACACTTGTGTAACCAATTTCCTATATTAAATATGGAAATGTTAGATGTCTATTTTTCTGACTGGACTCAACTGTAGCTTAACTATTTCTTAATGTCCCAAAGCTATGGCTCTCATTGCCATAGACTAGATGGGAAGCTGGAAGATATTCACATTTGTCCTTGGATTACTCAATTAGAATCATGGGGAGATTTTCTCCAGCTTTTGAATGAAGACCTATGGGAGGAGAGCTGAAGAAAACAGAGAGGCAAGATTTGTATTAAACCCTAAGGGTAGGGTGGTGGTGAGATGCGTGTAGATGCAGCCCTGTCTCTGGATGGAAATAGGATGACATTTATGTATGGTGTTATTTCCAAATCAAGAGACTCTACCCAGAGATGAGTGTTTCCTGTGATTAGAAAGAGCTTCAAAGTACTTTTTAAATGAATCATTTAAATAAATGATGTCTTTAACATGGTTAGAACATCAATATATAAAACAATTGAAATATAAGCTATTAGTACAATCTGCCTTTTATATAAAATAAGTATATTTTTGGAAGTTAAATGTAAGGAATTGTATTATTAGTATTGCTATCCCACTTTCTGATTGTTTATGGTATTCTGTTTAAGATGTGTTAGGTTGAAAAAATTTTAAGTGGGTAAAAACATTCATTATGTCTGTTTCAGAATGACAGATCATAGGAAATAAATCTCTCATGCTTTTATGCTCTTAAACCACGCTCCTAGGGTAAGGAGCATGTGAACATGGAGGAGACATGAAACTCTGAGCTTGCCTATCTTGTGTAAGTTACACATACCAACACCTTCCATTGCCATTTCGCTTTTAAGAAGCAGGTCACTTTTTTTTTGTCACAAGCTACTTGATGTAACCATTTAAAACATTATTTTGTTTCTTACAGAGTTGGAGCAATGGGAGTAAAGGAGATTGGAAAAAGGGAATTAGGGGTTGGATATTAGCTGAAATATAACTCCACGAGTCATATAAATCAAAGAAGAATAGAAAAATGAGAGGCATGACTCAAGGAAGGTGTTGCGACCTCCCGAATATACTTTGACCTAATTTAACTTTGGCTTAAGGTAAATTGAATATGCTTCCAATTATAGGCTTTTGTGAAATTTTAGATATTAAGCAATCACATGAGAAGTGGGCTATCTGGACCAAGTATAAGAAATGGGGATCATAATAAATTATTTGAGTATTTAGTTCAGCTCTACAAATTAGAATAAATGCCTTGTCTTTCTTTCTAACCTTTAATGTTAGATTTTGGTTGTAGTGACTAAATGATGTCTGAATTTTTAATGAAGATGTACATTCTCAGAAAGATTACCTTGCTGTCACTTAATGTTAGTGTATTCCTATATATCGGGGGAGATTTCGTTCTATATCCACCTACCAATCATCTATTTATCATCTGTGGATAGAATTGAAATTCAAAAGGGGAAACTTTATCTTAGAACCTGATTGTAATTTATAACATGTAATATTGCTTAGTATGGTATGTGGCTTATTCATAAAAAAGGAAATACATTACCATTTTAAATTTTGCTTTTAAAAGAACAATAAGAAGTTGTTTAAGAAAGTGATTACAATTAAGAATATTATTTTTCAGACTAGCTTTCAGGGAAATAATTTGACAATATTTTAAATATCCTAATTTAGACATTGTATATTAAACAGATCAAAACAAGTTTACACATATTTTCCATAGAGGAAATTTCAATGACAATTATTTTACTATTTTCTTTCTATGCATGGGTATTTAGAATTTTATAGAGACTAATTAGAGCATTCAAATATAATCGGTACATTTTCTGCTTTTCTTCCTTTTCTTCCCAAATCAATATAAAATACCTTTTTCAAGAGGATGAATAAAAGTATACATTATACCATAGTATTATGATTAGTACATTTATGAGAGGTGTTTAACTTTAAAAAACAGTTATACTTATTTTGTTGCCCAAGAGCCCTCTGAGGTAGGTATGGCAGATATTCATGAACTCCATCTTTGCTTTATAGCAGGAGGTATTAGAGACATTTTCTAGTTAGATGCAGAATGAAATAAAGCACATGCACATCTTATGCCTATTTTCCAGATGGAACATCAGAATTTACTTTTAAATGGCCATCAAAATAAAAATACTTAGTATAGAACCATTTGACAAAATCCATGTATTAAAAACAGACATTAATACTAAAGGATTCAAAGAGTAGGCACTAAGACTATGAGAGCTTAAGAGGATAAATTCCTGAAAGCAAGATAACTTAAAGGCAATTTGAAGTTATTTACTTTGTGACAAATGTACCTAGTTGAAAATTTTGTGCAGATGAGTAACAATACACAAAGATATGAAATTCTTCTGGAAAGAAAGATAATGCAATAAATAAGTAAAATATATTAGGTTGTTCAAAGTGCTTCTACTCTGATGAATGCCACCTTTTTCCTAATAAAATTAATTTTTAAGGCTCTAGCATCATTCATGTGATTACTCATACAACAAAACCTTAGAATAATCATGTCCTTTAAAAAGTTATAATTGAGTATATTTCAGATGCATTTAACAACTGTATATTAAATAGCAACTCCATCTTAGTTTTCAGTGGAGGGCACTGGAATATATCATGGAATAAAATAATCTAATGGAAAAAAGTAATTAACACATAGAAAAAGTTTTACTTAAAAGGTCCTGCATTTTAAAATAGGGCAATTATAAATGGATAGCTGATGAACTGGTCAATAATTGTTTTGAGTTAGTATTTCACACTATCATGAATTTGTGGAAATTTCTGTTTTGTTGCAATCCTCAAATATCTACTTTATTCTTTCACAGTGTGATGCAAATAACCTATTATAATTTGGTGGCAATGTCACTTATTTATATGGATTAGAAATCTAGATATGATAAAAAATTTAAGAGCTCCTTAATAAACTCAGTCTTTCTGTCTGTACACATAATAAATGGATTTGTGAAGCCTTAGAAACTCATTCTTTTTTTTTCTGTACAAGTTCATTAAAAGATGTATGATATGGAAACATTCTAGTTTTGTTTCTGCCATGAGCTAGATGATAAAAACTCCTTTATAGTGTTATCCTTAATAGAGATAGCAAGACTTCTAATGGCTTTAATAACAAGTTTTTTATAAGTATTCAATAAAGAAGGTAACCTTTTCCCTTTAGTAAGACAGTTGTAATAGTTACATGGTTTTATAATATTGAGACAAAAGCGCTTTTGAAGACTTCAGCTTAAAATTAAGACAAAAATGCATTATTATAAAAAAAGACAACCAAATTAAGAATACTGAATAAATGCTGTCTATTTCTTATCTTTTTAATAAACATATTTTAAATGAAAGCAAACTGTATGATTATCTTAATTAATTTTTGTATCCATCTACACTAGATGTAAGAGTTAGGGATCTTGTGAAATAATATTTACAGGAGAAATTTTAGTGTAGTTTCCCACCCATTTTCAGAATTTCACTGATGAAATGATACTTGAACTCTAATTTTTATTTATGTTGTAAGATCAGTGTACATTTTATAATTTATTGTCATTTAGTTAAGAAAGAACAGCTTTGATGCTCTCAGTATTTGAAAAGGTGGCATTTATAAATGTAGAATGATGATTCATACAGTTAATTAAATCAAAGTTCTTTACATTTTTCAAACTCAAGAAGACAAATTTCCCTATTGAAGAAATGATCCAATTTATGCAAAATGTACAGCAAGAAAAAGTATGGAGCAAAAGTATGGAGTTATTTTTGCTTTGCATAATGGATGTACTATGATGAAAATAGAGCAAATTATAATATTAAGCCAAGCTTCTCACATATTTCTTACTTTACTCCATGGGAACAAGTTGCTGCCTGGATAGCAGGTAGAAGAGTTAGAGCAGAAGAGATAAAATTTTTTTTAAAAGTTACTAGTTCTAGGCCAAGACCAACTCAAAATTAACCACAATTATAGAGTAGAAAACTTCATAATCATAATCACCTAAGACTGAAGATGTTTCTGGCATTATGAGGTTCCATAAAAATAAAGGGTCAAAGATATTCTTAAAGTTTACCATTGCATTGGAAATTCTTGGTTCAGACAAGATGAAATGCTGGCAATTTTGACTCTTCTAGAATTAGCTGAGCAGAGTTACAATTTTCCTCCCTTATATAAGCCATATTTTCCAATGGCTTTGAGCATGAATAGTTGTTAGCAATTTATGTTCAATTTCCTGTTTGTTCAGATATTTCATTTGGTGCAGGACATTTTAAATGCTTTACAATATTCTTGTGCAATTAAATAACATTCATTTTTTTCACTTTTATAAATGTGAAAACTAAGGCATGAAGAACTAGTTAAGTCCTTGGTTTTCTAGCCTTAGTGACAAAAAGAAATTCTGTAGAAGTAATTGAAGTGCAATGATATTTAACACTGACCACTCTGTTGTTGCTTTAAAAATTCTAACCTGCCCCTATCATTGAGTTATATATGCCCCAAGGTTATTCCTCAGGCTTATGGAAAATAAATCTTTGACCTTTTTTTGTTTTAATCATATCTCCTGCACAGATAACCATTTTGAAATCTTTAAAATAACATAGATTTGGGTGGAAAAAAAAGTTTTCACTTGTCCCATTTTTAGCTTTGCTTTCTTCTTCCCTAGCTCAATACTCAGAGAAGTAAGCTTTGCCTGGGGCCCATAAACTTTGAGTTATCTTCAAAACAGAACAGCATATATATAGTCGATGGCCATACCACCCTGAATATAGCTGATCTCATCTGATCTGGTGAAGCTAAGCAGGGTCAGGCTTGGTTAGTATTTGGATAGGAGACTAACACACAACAAAAAAAATCAAACCAAAATGACATGGAAAAGAGAGTAAAAAGCATTTTCAGATTTCTTCTTAGGTCTGCTGCCTCATTCTCACTAACACCATCTTCTGTTTCTTAACAAGACAATTATAATTTTGTTTTAAGCCCTGTTCAAGTGGTCCTATACTTATAACTAGTGTGCAGTGTTTCTTTACTAGGACTCTTAAACCAGGTTTTGAGTTAGTAGTAATTTATACAATTTCAGGTATGGAGGAAAATGTAGAAGAGGTCCTGAAATAGTTGGCACTGATTGGGAGTTATCTTATATAATACATTCTATTAATAAAACTTACTTTCAGTGGAATCAAGGTGTGAGTACTATCAAAAGAAGAATGTTATTAAATTGTAAGCTCCCTCAGAACAGTAATTTAATACACTTATTTCACTCTTTAGGAAATTTTATTTATTCCAAAACTATTGATTTAGATAGATAGGTATGAAAAATCAACAGTTCTTTTCATTTTCTTCACATATTATGCTTTAATTTCAAGTGAATTGGGTTATCATCATCAAATCAGAGGAGAATAAAAAGAAATCTTTATTCTGTGGTTGCTTGTATGTCCTGTTGGCTAGGCACAAAGTAAGTGTAGGAGTGTATATTGGTTCTTTCAGACCTCATGTTTGAAAAAGTGATATTAGAATGCAGTGTTCGGAGCTGTTCTTATCCTTGTATTTCCTTTCCCCCTTGATGTGGGCAGATCAAATTCATCTAGTTGACAGGTGGGTAATATTAATATAAAGAGCACAGCTGCATCAATATAAAGAACTTGATCCATTATCAAATTCCCCTCTCATTGGTTCTTATTCACCCCTTCTAGGTCTTTGCTGCTCTGTTTCACCTGACTTGAAACTTTCACTTCACCTGAAACCTAACCTTCTTGCTCAAATGAAAGTTCTATCCTAACTTTTTTCCTCCTTGTCTCTTTGTTCTTTTTTGTCCAAATCTCAGTCTGACTTCAGATGCGAAAACAAAGATGATTTGAGCGTAAGCTCGAGGGAAAACTCCTGAGAATATGCTGGACAAATGAATTTATATTATGCTATTTACTTACCACCCTTATCTTCACTTCTAATGTATTTATATTTCCATTCATCTTTGCATATCTCAGGCTTGTTGGCTAACTTTTGTGCTGATATTTATAATTCCAACTTTCAGTTGTCTGATTGATATTTCCAAAGCTTCACTTCCTTTCCAGAATCTGTGACCATCATTGTGTGCCCTTACCATTTCAAGAGTTATTAACAATCTCCCTTGTTATGTATGTTTTAGTGTTGTCTTCATTTACTTTGTTTGGTAATTGGAGCTCTTACCATTCCGTTCTTCTTGAAACTATGTTGCAGTCATTCTTACACCTCTGTGACTGTACATTACTGTCTTCTCCATTCTCCTGATCATGCTTATTTCCCCATCTCGGTCCTCAGCTCGTTGGGAGTTGAGATGTGGAAACATCTCCGGAACATCATGCTATACTACACTGGAAAGACTACTGAACTTAAAGCCAGATATTGAGAGTTCCAATTCAGGCTCCTTCACTTGTTGCTTATGTCATCCTAGATAAATCAATTAGCATTTCTGGGCTTTAATTTTCTCATATTTTAAATAGAAATAATGACAATAACATCTAACTCACATGATTTTTCTATGAAATCCATGTTATTATATGTAAAAAAGGTTCAAAGTTGTAATTTTGAATGGAACTCCTTAGGGGCAGGGACTATGATTTACTTACCTTTTTACAATCCTGTGCCTACTAGACTGCAGTTGGTCAATAAGTAACTGATGAGTAAATAAATTTATTTATAAAAGAATCTTAAACTTTAAATGCTAATTCACTCAATAAACATTTATAAAATACTTACTAGGTGCGATACACTTGCCTATCGATCGTAGATAATACAGGATGAATAAATGCTTTATTTCATGGATTTCATCACAGTCTTAGAAACTACAGAATGCTAGAATCCAAAGAGACTATAGAGGCCCCTTGTTTTACATACATGAAAAATGAGAAATAGGGAGGTTATAACTTTTGCAAGGTTGAAAATCTGTTAAGTAGGGAATCCTGGACTCCAAAGTACAAATTACAATGGGAAAGACAAGCATGTGTACAAATAATTTAGTTACATGGCAGATTGTGAGGTGTGCTATGACAGAGACACAAACAACGTTTCTGTGGTTATACTGGATTCCATATTGTATGATAAAAAGAACCCGGCCCTAAAGAGCATCCCAGATCACCATTTACTATGTTACCCTGAGAAAGCTGCTTAAAGACCAAGACTAAGTTTTCCCATTGGTAAACATGACAGAATAATAAAGGTCTTGCAATATTTTGTAAGTTTTAGAAACAAAATAAGCACTTAATAGTAGTGAAGAAAGTATAGCATTCCATAAATCTAAACAAATAATCAGATTTTATTATAAGCTAAATGTATATGTATATATTTATATATACACACACACACACATACACTCAGTGTTACTTCCTTTCAAACTTAGAAAGTTCCATTTTGTGGCATGGTGTCTTACCACAAACCTAATAACAGCTGGGATATTCCTGTTCCCCAAGAATTAGTAGAAGGCAGCATGCCCATGACAGAGAAAAGCCTAGTCTAGATATCTTCAACTGGACCTCAGCTTGGGAAGAAATATATTTGAGAGAAGGAAGGAAGATTAAAACTGAAGTACAAGATGGTTCATCTCCCCTCCAGAAGTATTCAATACATTCCTAAGACCAAAGAGAAAAAAACTGAGCTGAATAAGAATGTAATAGCAAAAACAATCAACTAAATGAAGAATGAAATTGAAATCATGCCTTAAAGTTACATAACTTCAGTGGTACAGTACACAGAGTCAGGAAGCAAGCTTCCTTAAATTGGCAAAGCCATATCTCTCAAAGCTTTATGCAAACTGTATTACAAAGTATAATTTCATTGTCCAAGGAATAAGTGGAAATTTATTCTTTTTTAGAAAAATACCATCTTTTCTTCCTCCCACAATTTATTTTTATTCATATGGTTTTGCAAGACATTAATCAAAATTATGCTGCTTTTAATTAAAGTGGAGGGAGAGGGATATGTAGCTCCTTGCTGACTTTTGGCTTTGTAAACAAAAAATAGGCAGTTCTCAGAGGAGTGTTGTTAATTTTCCACAAGTCTTTTTATATCCGAATGATAAATTATTCTCAAGAAATCTCAGCTCTAGAATGGAGGTTTAAGAGATTAAAAATAGCAAATAGTGATACACAGATGGGGTAAAATCATTAGGACATGGTGATGTCACATAAAGTATGTGTGAAAAGTGTCAAAAATGATATCTAAGTTTTTGGTAAGTGACAGAGCCCTTCACTACCATGAGGACCACTGGAGAAGAAGTGAGTTTGGTTCTTGAGATGGTCAAGATGCTTTTGAGACATCTACTTGGAACTGCAAATTACATGGTTGGATATAGGCCTCTGGAACTTCATGCTCTCTGGGGAAGGGGAGGGCATAGATTAAATGTGGAAAATTAAAGATAGCTGCAAATTCCTTGATACTCATGGTTTTGAGAGGTCTGTGTTCCCTCCTCTTAAATCTGGGTAGGCTCTCTCTGACTGCTTTGACAAATAGAATGTGCTGGAAGTGATTCTGTGGCTTTTCTCAGGCCCAGACCTTAATACATTGTTACTTTCCAACTCTTGTCTCTTGAAGTATTCTCTCAGGGGAGTGACAGCTGCCACGTAAGTCTGACTATCTGGAGACTATTGTGCATGAAGAAGCCGAAGCTCCCCATGTGGAGAAGCTATGAGCAGAGGCCCAACTAGTCTCCACTATCCCAGCCCCTCCTGCCCAGGTGCCTACCCTGTGAGTGAAGAAGCCATCGTGGACATTCCTTATTGCATAGTGGTAGAAATTACAGCAAAACTCTTACCTGAGGCAACATGGAAAATAGAAAATTCACCTACTGAACTGATGGATCAGCTTAGACAATTTCCAGACAGAATGTCAAAAGTGTCAACTCGTTTCTATTAGTTGCTAGTAATAAGACACAGATAGAAAGAGATGATGAAAAGATGTAATTATTCAATATTTCTGAGGAATTTAAAGGTAATATGAAGGAGCCTAGACTTGCTGAGATAGAAAATTAAACCATTTTTTATTCCCACTCTCATTTAGCAGAAGATTCTCAAAATAAGAGAGTGAATTAGGGAGAAGATAAAATCCAGGGTGCTCTCAGGACTATGCAGTTTCCAGATTAAGAGGAGAACCAAAATGTATTGTGAATGTGATTGTAAAACTCTTTGTTAAGAGCTCTGCACGATTTATGGGCATACTTTGCAGATACTCTTCATCAGCAGTATGGTTTCAAAGAATTTTAGTTTTCTTCTAGCACTAAATTTAGTACATATATAGTTTTTGATAGAATGAGCTGAAAGGTCATGAACTATTTTATAGAGAAGTGTTTGATGACCATCCTTTAACAATAAGTGAATCACTATTTCATATAGTGCAAAAAGTCAAAGAAGGAAGCGGGCAATACTTAGTCCTAACAAACATCCTTGTGGGCAACACCAAGCAGAAATCTGGGTCTTAATTATTAATATGAATGACTAACACTCTCAGAAACCTGTTAGCCCCAGCAGGGTTACAGATGAAAGTCTGCAAATGGGCAAAACTTTCTGAACACACAGGTGTGAGACTAGCAAATGTAACTTTGATTTAAATAAGCTGAAGAACCATAGTTTTGGTGTTTGCACCACAGCTAATTAAAGGTATTTGGCCTCGAGGGATCAAAACAAGTTTGCTATAGGTGAGTGTTTAGTCAGAATCAGTTAGTTGTATGTGTTTAAGGACATAGAAATGGTTATAATAACTAATATTATTTATTGAAATCAGGATCAGATCCTTAATACTTTTTATGGCAAAAATGACCCATCATTCACCCAATGAAAAATATGGTTCAACTTTACTCTCTTACTGTCATATTTCTTAGAAAAATATTTGAGGACTCAGAATCATGAAACAAGAATTCCCCGGTATACTAATTTGGTGCTATCATATTAAACTATATTTATTTCTTATTTTGTCAGAAATTGGCTCTCTATGGACCATGACTAATGCTCATTTTCAATTCTGTCAAATATCCAAGGACTGAAATTTGTCTGGTATTGATGTACGCAGTGAGTAGGCAAAAGACATAGGAATATGGCCTGATACAGACACATGGTATGTTTTCCCCCTGTATATGGTGGGTGAGGCTGTACTTACTTATTAAATTCAGGTACTTTCAGAATGAGTATTTTTCATCCTTGTTGGAAATAATTGCTTCTTAGTGTCTTTTCTCTTCCTGGAGATGAAACTATAATAAAAAAATATGATGATGCAAAACAACAACAAAAACCCAAACCCCAAAATTAAAAAAAATAGTGTAATACATATTAAAGTCATGTAAGAAAGTTCGGAGCTCACTATATTTCTTTGGATGAAAGGATTCTTTTAGTGTACACATCCATGATATTATAATTTTAATGAGAGAGCCTGAGACAGCCAAATCCTATCACTGTCTCTCACTCTCTCTCTTTCTTCCTTCCTTTATAATCTGATTTCCCCCTCCTCTTTTTTTAACTTTTTTAAAATCCAGAACCATCTACCCATGTACTTTAATGTGGTCATTGATTTCCCCATTTCCCTTGGGCTAAGATTTCAGAGAAACATATCAAGGTTTATGTTTAGAACTGATCACAAAGATGCCTTTTCTGAAATGAAATTTGTAAGGTGAAAGCAATACTATTACCTTTTCCAGAGGTTACTTACCTCTTCTATTCCCACGGTGAGGAGAAAACCATCAGCTGCCAAAATAAAAAAAAGTAAATGCCATTTTTGGACAAGCAAGGCTTTGGTGCAGAGGACTTAGAACAAGTCAGTGCAAATATAAATTTTTTTCAATAGATTAATTCCTAGTTACTGTAACCTCGTTGAACCTGGGGCTCACAGAGTTTAGGCCTGACAAGGTGTAACATTGAAAGGCATGTAATCAAAACAAGTAAAAAAGAATCTTGCAAAAGTTTCATTTTTTTTTT
>VBSM01002616.1:29844240-29869007 GCA_008086735.1 Cheirogaleus medius | reverse complement strand
TTAATACCAATTTGATAGTGAGTACATGTGGTGCTTGTTTTTCCATTCTTGTGACACTTCTCTTAGAATGGGCTCCAGCTCTATTCAGGATAATACAAGAGGTGCTATATTACCATTGTTTTTTGTGGCTGAGTAGCCACATGGTACCACACTCCATGGTATACATATACCACATTTTATTAATCCACTCATATATTGATGGGCACTTGAGTTGTTTTCCCATCTTTGCAGTTGTGAATTGTGCTGCTATAAACCTTTGAGTGCGGATGTCTTTTTTATAGCTCTTTGAAGTATCTCCATATTACTTTCCACGGGGTTGTAGTAGTTTGCAGTCCCACCAGCAGTGTATGAGTGTTCCTATCTCTCTACATCCATGCCAAAGTTTAGTCTTATCCTAGTTTTTAAATAATATTGTCCTTTAGATTTCAATTTAATTGAATGCTTCCTGTACTCTTCCTTATCTGATTTTAGAATTTCTCCACATTTGATATTCCTTTTGTTTCTAATTACCTTTGAAACTACTGTACATTTTATTGACTATTTAGTTATATGGTATAATCATATGGTAACAAAAATTTTTTTAAAAATCTTGTCTGCCCTCTGCTAAAAGTTCTTTGTTGTGGTGAATTTTTCCACTTTTTATTTCTAATGAAGTAGGGATAAGGTGGGAGCAGAGATCAGAATATGATTAATTCTATTGGAGGGGAGGGGTTAGGGTCACAAATTTTAAATTTGAGGTGGCTTTGAAGCTTAAATATAGAATTTCATCTAGTGTCTATGCAAAAAATACATTATATACAAAAAACAGTATGAGGTAAGGCACAGCACACAAAGGACACAGAGAGAAAGAATGCTGGTGTTACTGAGAGTTGTAGAGTATGGGTCTGAACAATGAAGCTTATTGCATTCTTGAAGAACTTTGCATAGCTAATAAGAACTTTGGACATTATCCTATAGGCATTGTCCTAGAAATATAAAATAGATACATACAATAACCTCATTTATTTTATATTTTAGAAATATTGTTTTGGCAGCTATGAATTAAATTAAAAGTATAGAGAGTGGAAGCAGATAAAATAAGATAGGTGATATTTGTAGTAAATGCCTAAAAAGTACTAGGATTGGATTAAAAGAGCTGTAATTCAGGAAAAGATAACAATACACACAAACACACTCATACATATCGTATTAATATTACATAGAGAATCCACAAGATTGTTGAGCAAATAGATTGGGAAGACGAAGAAATAAAATTTCACAAGTGACTTAAAATATTAAATATTACAGAGAGGTGAATTAGGCTGTTAAAATAATTAATTGGGGGACCATTAGACTGAGGTAGCTCTGGTGCCCTGAGTTTCTATGTAATCAAACCAAAACCCAACTCAATGCAAATGAATATAGTCAAAAACAAAACAAAACAAACAAGCAAAAAACTTGGCCAATCACAAGTGGTTAATAAAGTATTAGTTTAAAAAAATCAGAGACTTTCCACTGTAACAATTAAAATAAGGCTACTACTCCACTTTGGCCAAACTAACATTTTCTTTGCCTTGTTTCTGCATCCATCCTGGCTTCCCTTCCAACTCCTTTGGTGTAATCCTGAACCACTTCTGGTTTGGAGTTGACTAATTTGTGAATAGCTCTTTGCTCACATCAATTTTGTTAAATTTTAATGTACCAAAGTTAACCTTGAAGAAGGCTATGAGATGAGGATAGGCCATTATAAATAGCAGTTGGAAATTAGCATATATGGCAACAAGATAAATAATTTCAGTGGCATGATGAGAGAAGTTACCAGGTATGCAGGAAGATTCAAAAGGAGTGGGAGTTTAAAAATGCCAACAGAATGTAGGCTCTTCCTTTGAAAAATCTTGTGGAAGAATGAATGGAGAGAGATGGGGCAGGAGCTGGAGGAAGGAGGATCGAATGAAAGGCATTTAAGAACTAGGAGGAGTTGAACCTTTTTGTAGATGGAATTCAAGGAATTGGTATGGGAAAGACTGAAGATGTGGAAGACAGGGCAATTGACAGAGCAAAATCTTTGAAGTGGAGGTGGAGAATGGGGTCAGGGGCAGGGAATAGGATAAAGAGCACAGGGGGAGTGTCGCCTTAGCAGGTAGTAAGACTATGTGAAAATTTTAAGATGGGGAGGAAAGTTGGGGGAGTATTGTGGTGTTGATTTCCTCATGTAAGCATGAAATGAAGCCATCATCTGAGAGCGAAGCAGATAGGAGTGGGCTTCGGTTAGTGGTGTGGGAAGGGTGATAAATGACCAGGATAGAAAAGGAAGAAATCTGGTGACAAGTAAAAAAATTAGAGAGGAATATTGAGATCAGTTGCTAATGTCTGTTGATGCCAAATAGCTGAGTAAATCTCAGTTCTGGACCATTTTTGCTTATTTGCAGGTAAAGTGAAATTAGACACTTATTCTTATTTTGTCTTCTTGATTACATAAAATGAAAGCATGGTAGTTTTTAGAGATCTAAAACAACATGATTTTTTCCCAGTATACCTGAACAGATTTTAGAGCTTAATTATGCTAGAGAATAGTAATGTTCCACTGATAATAAATTTTAGTTATCTGCCTCTACAATTTTTATTCAAGGCATTTTAAATGAAAATATTTAAACATATCTAAATACCTGGTGACATTATACCTTGAGAAGGATATACATAATTATGATAATTTTTTAGTTTTATAACCTCTACTGTTGGACAACATCTAGTTTCTTGTTGTAGTCTCACTCAAAATAATGTCAGATAAACAAAAGAGAGGTGCTTCACTGAACAACTATGTATTGAAAACCTAATAATGTTCAAATCAATGGGACCTTAGAATAGAATGGGAAAATGGGTACATGTTAATGATGATAATGATAACAATAATAGCAACTTTGAAGCTTCATCTCACTTACTCTTTTTAACTCCATGAAGTAGGCATTGTTTTCATTCCTGTAACACAAATGAGGACACTGAAACTTAAGGAGGAAAAGTGAGTGATTTACTTGAGGTGCCAGTGATGAAACTGGGAGAAAACTCCAGGCTTTGTTACACCAGAGTCTCAGCACGTCACCAATTTTATGTCTTTTCTCCGTACATAGATTTGGTAACCAGAGGAAGATATTCAGCCTGGTATGTGGAACGATGTAGGGGATCTCTAAAGTAGCTGATTCATGAGCAGTGTCTAGAAAGAAGGAGCTTTAGCTGGACAAGGGTTGTTGTAAGGAGGGAGCTGGTGTAGAACCAAGGGATACAATTAAGAAAACATGTCCTGTTTTCCCAGAGAACAAAATGCGAGGTAAGGAGTATAAGCAAATTAGGCTGATAAAGGCCAGGTCAGAACTTCAAATGTAAGCCGAAGGAGTTTGGGCATATTGTAACTGATGGGGAATCTATAAGGTCTTTTTGGCAGAGATGTGACATGGTCAGGGTTGTATTTTAGATCTTTCTGGAAACAGAAGCTCTAAACCTTAGAATCAAGGAAAAATATACACAATAATTTTTTAAAGTTTCAGTTCAAATAATTGTTCTGGATGTAAAAATTTTGTAATTTGGACATTTAATTATTCCATTTCTAATTCTAATGTTATGATTTTCTTTGACTTTGGTAGATCACTATGGTTATTTTGCCATTGCTTGTTGGTAATATGAATCATCTCTTGCTTTTGAAGTTAAGGGGATTATTTTACTTTTTATTTGTTTTTAGAAAAAAATGAAAACTCAAAACTCTTATTTGGTCATTTGCTTTATAGCTATAATTATTATCAATGAAAATAATAAGTTAATAAACTTTAATAAAAATGTAGCACATATGGTGAAGCATATGTCTTTTGGACACTAGATTATTTTATTTAGCATGATGGCCTCAGGGTTCATCTATGTTGTAACATATAACAGGATTTACTTCTCTTTAAGGCAGAATAATATTCCATTGCATGCATATACCATATTTTCCTTATCCATTCATCCATCAGTGGACAGTTAGGTTGTGTCCACCTTGTAGCTATTGTGAATAATGTTGCAATCAGCATGGGTGTAGAAATATCTCTTCAAGATCCTATTTTCAATTTTTTGGGGATATATACCCAGAAGTAGGATTGCTGGATCATATGGTGTAATCATGCATTGCTTAGCAATGGGTACATGTTCTAAGAAATGCATCATTAGGCAGTTTCTCTGTTGTGAGAACATCATAGAGTGTACTTATATAAACCTAGATAGTATAGCCTACACACCTAGGTATATAATGTAGCCTTTTTCTCCTAATTACAAACCGGTACATGTTGCTGTCCTGAATACTGTAGGCAATTGTAACACCATGGTAAGTACTTGAATATTAAAGTATTGGCCTCTGAGTTGAGGTTTCTTATAAGTTCTCAGTGTTCTTCAAGAAAAGAATTTCAGGATGCACCATGTAAGCCAAGCAAATGACAGCTTTTGTGGAAAGTAAAAGGGTATTTCCAGGGAAGAGAGTGGGCAGGCTCAAGAGAGTGCAGCTGCCTTGAGGGGAAGCGGTTTTAGATCTTTCACAGTTTTAATAACTGAGGGGAGGAACATTCAAGACAAAGAGGTTGGCTTTTACTAAGAATTTAAGTAGTGATTCCTAGAATTGGATTCCCTCCTATTTTCAAACTTTATATGATTTTCTAGAAACTGTCATGATGATTTCAAGGGTGGAAAAATTTTAAAACTATAATGTAAATGATATTGTAATTAGCCAAAGTTCATGTAAGGTGAGAGAGATGGCTGACAAGCTAGCTGAAATCAGTTCTTGCCTGTGGTTATCAACTCTTCTAGTTAGCTTTTGCTTGAAGGTTGTTTACTTTAACCCCTGCACCCAATCTGCAAGCCTCTGCATCTAGTCTCAGCCCTGTCTCCTGGTCTCCTACTCTAACATAAACATAGCTAAACATAGAAAAAGTACAGTAAAAATATGGTATTATAATCTTATGGGACCAACATTGTATAAGAGGGCTGTCCGGAAATACAATGACTTGTATTACATGGCTAGATACTTTCCAGACAGCCCTTATGTGGTCTGTTGTTAACCAAAAGTCAATATGTGGCATGTGACTATAGTTATATTTTTTAAAATTTTTTGAGGAACTTCTATACTGTTTTTCATAGTGGCTACACCATTTAACATTTCCACTAACACTATACAAGGGTTGAAATTCTCCATATTCTCACCAACTCTTATTATTTTCTGTTTTTATTTTTTTTAAAATATAGCAGCCATCCTAATGTGTTTGAGGTTATGTCTCTTTGTGGCTTTGATCTACATTTCCTTAATGATTAATGATGTTGAGAATGTTTTCATATACTTGTTGAACATTTGCATATCTTCTTTAGAGAAGAACCTATGCAGATTCTTTGCCCATTTTCTAATTGGATATAATATTTTTTGTCATTGAGTTGTAAGAGTTTGTTATATATTCTGGATATTAACCCATTATGAGATATATGATTTGCAAATATTTTCTCCCCTTCCATAGGTTGCCTTTTCACTCCGTTGATTGTTTCCTTTGTTGTGCAGAAGTCTTTTAGTTTGATGTAGTCTCGTTTGTCAATTTTTGCTTTTGTTGCCTGAGCTTTCGATATGATATTCAAAAAATTATTGCCAAGGCCAATGTCAAGAAGCATTTTCCCTATGTTTTCTTCTAAGAGTTTTATAGTGTCAGGTTTTATGTTTAGGTCTTCATTCCATTTTGAGTTAATTTTTGCATAAGATGTAAGGTAAGGGTTCAACTTCATTTTTTTGCATGTGGATACTTAGTTTTCCTCACACCAAGTGTTGAAAGAAACTATCCTATGCTTATTGTGTAGCTTTGATACTCTTGTTGATAATCATTTGACCATGTATGTGAAAGTTTGTTTCTGGGCTCTCTATTCTGTTTCATTGGTCTATATGTTTGTCTTTATGCCAGTGCCGTACTCTTTTGAATATTATAGCTTTGTAATATGTTTTGAAATCAGAAAGCATGAGGCCTACAGATTTGTTTTTCTTTCTCAAGGTTGTTTTGGCTATTCAGGGTTCTTTCAGATTCCATAGAATGTTAGGATTTTTTTTTTCTAATTCTATAAAATGCCATTGGGATTTTGATAAGGATTGCTTTTAATCTTAGGATTGATTTGGGTAGTATGGACATTTTAACAGTATTAATCCTTTAATTAATAAACATGGGAATTTTTCCATTTATTTGTGTCTGTTTAAATTTCTTTCATAAATGATTTGTTGTTTTCAGTGTAAAAACCTTTTGCACCCTTTGAGTTTATTTCTATGTGTTTTATTCTTTTTGGTGTTATTATAAATGGTATTGCTTTCCTAATTTTCTTTTCAGAAGTTTGTTTTTAGTATATATTAACACATCTGATTTTCATATGTTGATTTTATATCCTGAAATATATAATTTAAGAAGATTGAATTTTGAGAAAAAATGTTTATAATTTTGATATATTGTACTTATGTCCTCCATTGCTTTGCAATTCAATCTTTGCTTTGCAGAAAATAGCAATGGGACTGTGTTTGTTGACGTTACTTTTTATTTCTGTGTGTGTTAGTAAAAAGGTAAAAATATTGGTTCCTTCTTAGAAAATGGTTGTGTACTATCTACAAAATTTTAATTTACAAATGCAGAGTCCACCTATATAATGAGGTGTGCTTCAATTTCCTGGTCTAGGACTCATGGGTACACAAATACTGAAATGGTTTCCTTTTGCAGCAAATTGCTATTTTCTCTAATCTACAGTAATTCTCTAAACTACAGAATAGGTTTTTAGTAAATGTGAATACATAATTGATCAATTTTTTTCAGATGATTTTTTGTGCTCAACACTGTTCCAGCCTCCTGATACTTGATACTGGACAGACAAGGACCATGCTTCCTGAGGGCCTATATTCTAGGAGGGATTGGGAAGTGGGATAAACAAATTAATGAACTTGAAGATACCAACTAGGTAGTGTTGACTTGTTATTTTATATTACCAAGAAAACATACGCACTTTCATAGGAGACTGTAGTAGATAGTTGTGACACCAATCATTATTCCAGTGATCTCTCTGCCCCAGAACACACTTATACCTGCCCAAAATTCAGGAGCTTCCCAATCACATTCCCACTCATGGCTAGGGATATCTTGGATCATTGTTTCCATGCAGGACAGTCAGACGTGGACCATGCAAAGTGTGCATCTTGCCTTATAGACTGTAGTTGAGGTCTGGTTTAAATGGAATAAGACTTGTCTGTCTCCAAAAGAAAGACACACTAGCAGAGATCATTCAGATGTATAACAGCGTTAAACTTAATATGTACAAAACTGAGTGCCTGTTATTCTCTCCAAATTTTCTCTTTCTAAAAGTCTTCTCAATCCTAATTAGTGGAAATTCTATCTTTCAGGCCAGAAACCATAGGTTTATCTTACTTTCCTATTTATCATTCACATCAGCAAATTCAGCTATTTCTGCTTTAAAATCGATCCAGACTCTGATCACTTCTTACCACTCTCTATGCTAGGCATCCTGGTCCGAGCGATTCTCAGTTCTTGCTCTGGGTTAACAAAGCCTCCTCACAGGTTTGTCTGCTTCCATTTTTCCCCTGCTTCCATCTCTCATCAGTATAGTAGCCTGAGGGATCCTATTAAAGCATATCTAGTGTGTTTGAACACATAAGGCATATCAATGCTCTGTTCTAAACACTGTCACTGTTATCCATCTCCCTTGGTAAAAGTCAAGCAATTTTTTGTTAACCTTTCCAAGCTTTTCATAATCCCTCACACAGTCTTAACCAGTTGCTTCTCTGATCTCTAATCAATCCTATACTTTTGCTTCCAACACCAATGTGCCTCCAGTAATAGGTCAATCACCCCCACATCTGGGCTCTTTGCACCAGCTGTGCCCTCAGCTGACTCTGTCCCCCTTTTCCTTCTTATTTTTATTGATATGTCACATTTTCAAGGAGGATTTTCTTAACCCATAGAAAATGTCAGTCCCCTCCCTTTCCCTGTTTTATATTTTTCTCTTGATGGTCATCATTTTCTAGCAGTAGGTATTTTACTTATTTACCTTTTTTGTCTAGAACCTATGCTCCATAAAAGATGTGTCTTTTCTTTTTTTTTTCCTCCATTTTTTTTAATCACCATTGTCTGGAACAGTGCCTGGCACATAGTACATATTCAATAAATAATGAAAGCTGTTTTAGAATGGGCCCTGGTTGCAATGGGTAGACAGAAACTCAGTTGGCTTTTTATGTGTGAAATGTAGCAAAGGAAGAAAAACAAAACAGTTAATTTTCCCTATTTAGTAAGACTGAATGTTACATATGGTTTAATTCCACTACTTGAGTGCTTAATAAATCACATTCTGATAAGAAAAACATTTTTGGAAAGGAGGCATTTGTTGCTTTAAATATATGGTCCTACTCAGCATTTTTGGAGTCAACAAATCTTTCCCAACTGCATAAAAATGGAACTTTAATGTCCAAGAATTACCTCTAGTTTCTACTCTTAAGCATACTTGAGCCACTTTATGCAATCATTTTCTAGTTGATTTTGTTATTGCTTTTTTTCTCTCATGCACACATTCCCCTTAGAACTTCAAATCATTTTTGGTTCTGGCATCCAGCACTAACAATCCTTCTTGGCCTCCTTTGGTCATCCCAACAGCGGCCCTGAATAAATATCTCGCCTCCACGGCCTGCACCCTCCTGCAGGATCACAGCATGGACCGGGCATAGGGAAACATTTCAGCATTTGTGCATCCATGTGTCTTGGACCAGAAAAATTGAAGGATTCTTTTAAAGCATACCTTAAGATGAAGAAAGACTTTGCATCTGTGAAAAATTGAAATTTTGTGCATATTACACAACTAGTTTCTGAAAAGGAACCAGTATTTTTACCATTTTACTAACACTCAGAGGAATAAAAATTCAACAAACCGTCCTACTGTTTTCTGACCTCACACATTTTGATGTATATAAGAATTCCTGCTCTCTTCTGTTGCCAACCCACCTTCTTACTGTGCTACGTGAACTTCCTGCCCTGTGCTTGGTCACCAGTTACCTCTCTCACTATGGCCCTGACTTACAGTTTTGTCAGCCACCAAAAATAAAACTTCAAATAAGGCAATGAAATAATAGCTTTGATATATGGAAAGAAGTGCATATTTATTTCCATCATTCTTATGAATGAATTTTCAACATGGAAAACTTTAGCTATCCTACCACCAGTAGGCATTGTGCCAGGACCATAATTATATATTTATATACAAGGACATTGACTTATAACAATGAGAGATGTTCTAAAGCAGCAGTCCCCAACCTTTTTGGCACCAGGGACCAGTTTCATGGAAGACAATTTTTCCATAGATGGGGGTGGGGTGGGGTTGGGGTAGGGTGGGGGTGAGGGGGGAGGTGGAGCTCAGGCGGTGATGCAGCAATGGGGAGCGGCTGTAAATACAGATGAAGCTTTGCTTAGCTTGCCCACTGCTCACCTCCTGCTGTGCCCCCCATTCCTAAATTTCATGGAAGAGAATTTTTCCACACCAGGGCAGGGCTCTGTGGCCTGGTCCTGGTACTGGTCGGTGGACCAGGGGTTGGGAACCACAGTTCTAAAGAACGGTGATGGTGCCAAGAGAGAGGAAAAGAAGTGGCAGAGAAAAAGAACTTCCCTAAGAGAAATAGAAATAACATAATTTGGATTTTTCAGACTTTTCACATGCCTTTTTTCATACCTATTGATACCTTTATTTCTATTTGATTTTCATCAATTCAGAGAAAGTGAACCTAATTTATTAAAGGTGCCTAACATTTAATAATTCTAAGAACTATGGAGCTTTGAAATGTCTATATATCTGATGATATTTGCCACTGAATCTTACAAGTGAGCCATTTATAGAATAGCCACATAATTTATTCCTCTAACTGATGTATCTTGAGAGTGAAAAGGTTGCTACTAATCCATATGATTATCTTGTCCAGTTCATGAGGACTTTACCCATCAAAAGCAAGCAGGCTGTGCTTACCAAAAACTTAACAAAATGCTTTTAGAAGGATGAAATTCCAATTAGGTTCGGGGGCCTTAAAAAGAGATAAATTTTAAACATTTATGTCACATAAAGCCATTATTAGAAATAGATTCATGTTAGTGTCAAGGCCACTTGTAGGAAGCTCTATCACATATGATTAGAAATTTGTATGGATAAAATATTTTTCCCACCTAAGTTTGATGTTTACAGATGTGTCAGAAGGCAAAGGTAAATTTTACATTCAATAATTCAATCTAGTAATGTTTTCTTTATTCTTTCCTTTCTAGTTTATTTAATTAAAATGATAAAATTATACCTTTTAGGATGAGTTACCTCTGCTTCATTTTGGAAATCAGCAGTATAAATGATAGGTATTATTATTGAGTAGTTTCTATGAGTGTGTATGCTAGGGTAAAGTTCCAAACTCTCACAGTGCATGTGAAACAATTCTGATATCAAGTTCTGGCTTACAAATCTGTGTACTATATCTGATTCTGTTTTACATAAAAGAATGCCAAGTTTCTACGAAATTGTGTACTTTCCCATGGGTAAATATGTATATGTAAATATGTATGGTATACATATTATTACCTAAACAAAAGGACACACACACACACACACACACCCCCTTCAACTTGTAGGGATTTTCTAGAAAATAAATCTTAAATCAGATTTATATTAGTTAACATTTAGCAATACTAAGTCATTTCATCTTGGGACAGCCCTAACAGAAATATCAAATAACACTGAATTAAACAAGTTTTTTTCCTTTTTACTTATGGATTTTCAATCCCTTGAGTATATAGTTGGTATACAGTTTCTCCTCATCTTTGGTGTACAGTTTCTAGAATCCCCTGGACTACTAAGTAAATTCACTGCCCTGGATTTCCTATGTTAGGAAACTGTTGGTCCCATTTTAATGCCTTAACGTGTCCCAAATTACTTGAGTTTCTTTTCTCAACCTTTTTCTCCAGTATTCATGCTCACTCCCCTCACCATATATAACCAAAAATACTGTTTGTATCTCATCTCCTTAATCTCTTTGTTTCTTCCAAAATACTAATAAAATAGTATGAATTATACCTTTACATTGGCTGATGAGATGGTTTGGCCTATCATGTATTATTTTTCTGCACTATCTTTGCAACATCTATATTTTAATAGTTGCTTATAATTTTTTAGAAGGGCTCATGACTTTTTATTATTGATATCAGAATTGTTATCAATTGATAACAATTGTTATCAATTGATACCAGAACTTGATATCAGAATTGTTTCACATTTTGTATTTTTAAATTATGATTGTCAATTATCAATACATTTATGGGGTATAATGTGATATTTTGATATAAACTTACGTTATGTGATGATTAAATCAAATTGACACATCCATCACCTCACATACTTATCATTCTTTTTTTATGGAATAGACTAATACATTTTATATATTACAGTATTTTTAAACAGCTTTACTGAAGTGTAAATGACATACAATAGATTTCCCACATTTAAGTATTCAATTTTATGTTATAATATATGTCTGTACCTGTGAAATAATCATAGTGAACCTATGAACCTACTAGACATATCTACCACCCCGCAAAACTTTCTTCATATTCCTGTTAGGCCCCCACCATTCATCCTCATTACCCTAACCCCAGGCTAACACCGATCTACTTTTCATCACTATGGGTCATTTTGCATTTTATAGAATTTTATTTATATGAAAATCATATAATATATATTATTACTGTCTGGATTCTTTAGTGCAGTGTAATTATTTAGAGATTTGTCTATGCTGTTGTGTGTATCAATGGTTTGTTCCTTTTTATTGCTGAATAGTATTCCATTATATGGATATGCCAACATTTGTTGATCCATTCCTCTCTTGATGGATATTGGGTAGTTTTGGCTTATTCAACACTGCTATAACCAAGCATGTTTGTGTACATGTGTTCTGTTTTCATTCCTTTTAAGTAAATATTTAGGTGTGAAATAATGTATGCTTAAATTTTAAGAAAATAAAAAATTGTTTTCCAGATTTGCTGTGCCATCTTATATTCCCATCAGCGGTGAATGAATGTAACAATTACTGTATATCTTCACCAAGATGTGATATTGTGTCTTTTACATTTCAGCCATTCTAATAGGTATACAGTGTTATTTTACTGTGATTTTAATTTGCCTTCCCAATGACTAATCATGTTAAGCATTTGTGTATGTGCCTATTTACTATTTGTATGTTTTCTATGGTGAAGTATAGACTCAAATAGATTGGCTTTTTTGTTTGTACTTTTTTATTGAATTGTTTGTATTCTTATTATTGAATTTTGAGGGTTCTTTGTATAAATATACTTGATACAAGTTCTTTATCAGATGTATTATTTGTAAATGTGTTCTATGAGTCTTTAGCTTTTATTTCATTCTTTTAACTTTGTCTTTGGAAGAGAAGGGTGCTTAATTTCAATGAAGTACAATTCATCAATTCTTCTTGTATAGTTTAGCTTTGGTGTCATATTTAAAAAATATTTTCCTAAAGGAAGGTTACAAAAATTATTTGTCTATTTTCTTCTAGAAGTTATATAACTTTGGATTTTACATTTATGTCTATGATCCATTTTTAAAAAGTTTTACATTATGGTGTTTGGTCTAGAAAGAGGTGGTGCTTGATGTAGATAGAGGTTCATTTTTTTTGCATATAGAAATCCCATTATTCTAGCACCTTCTGTTGAAAAGCCTCTCCTTTCACTACTGAATTGCATTTGCACTTTGTTCAAAATAAGTTGATCATATTTGTGAGGATATATTTCTTGACTCTCTATTCCATTCCAATGATCTAGTTTTCTGCTTTCACACCAATGTCATGTTGTCTGTATTACTGAAGGTTTATAATTCTTGAAATTAGGTAGTCAAAGTACTCCAAAATTGTTACTTTTTTCCTGAAATTGTTTTAGCTATTTTAGGCACTTTGTATTTTCATTTACGTTGTAAAATCAGATGTCAATTAAAAAAATAAGCTTACTGAATTTCTTTTTAGATTGCACTGAATCTGTAGAAAAATTTGAAGATAACTGACAATCTTAACAATATTGAATCCTCGGATCCATAAATGTAGTATATCTCTCCATTTATTTAGCCTTATTTATTTTCTCTCAGCAATGATTCATAGTTTTCAGTGTACAGGTCTTGCATATTTTGGGGTCAAATTTATCACTAAATATTTCATGTATTTATGGTATTGAAAATAATATTTTTTCACTAGTTGCAATTTCGTATTCTTCATTGTAGGTACATAGAATTATCACTTTTCCCCCTACTATTTTGACCTGTATCCTACAGCCTTGCTAACCTCACCTTAGTAGGTTTTTGTAAATTCCAAAGAACTTTTTGCATAATCATATCTAGAACAAATAAAGATAGTTTTGTTTCTTACTTTCCACTTCAGATGCCTTTTATTTCATTTTATTGCCTATAACCTGACTAGGACCTCTAGCATAATGTTGAATTGAAGTGGTGAGATTAGACATCTTTACCTTTTTCTTAAACATAGAGGGAAAACAGTTCGTTTTTCATCATGAAGTATGATGTTAACTGTAGATTTTTCACAGATGCCCTTTATTAGGTATAGGGTGTTTCTGTTCCCTTTTATTCCCTTCTATTCACAGTTTACTGAGACTTTTGTCAGAAATGGATGTTGGATTTTTGTAAATGTTTTTCCTCATCTATTTATATGGTTACATGTTTTTTTTTCTCTTTGAGTCATTTAATATGGTGAATAATGTCAATTAATTTTGAATGTTTAACCAAACTTGCCTTCAAGGATACACTTCCATTAGTCATGGTATATTTCCTTTATTATAACTGTGGATCTGATTTGCTAAAGCATATTGATTTTTTTAACTGTCATCCTTTCTCCCCCACCATTCCCCTCCACATACATGATTTTTTAATTATATCATATTGTCAGATATTGTGTATAATGGATGGCAAGGTGAGTATGCCCTATCTAAAAGGATTAATAAAGGAAAAGTGAATAAAACCTTGAATATACATAACCTAGAATGGTGAATATTCAAAAAAGGATTTCAATCCAGGCAGATATCTGTTTATGGAAGGTAACCATACGTGATATCAAATCTCAGGCAGTATTATGGGATCATCTTCAATATCTAAATAATGCTAACATTTAAATGTTTCATAAAGACATATAAATACAAGCCTTACATTGGAGTAGATGATGTGTTGAGGTAACTTGTAGTTTAAAGGCCTATGATGCCATGCGTTAGTGAAAAGAGTGACTAAACTCTGTGTTAATATAATAGAAACTCCAATGTCTCTCTATATGATTGGTAATTAGATAATGATTATAAAGGAATTGTTCTACTGCATCACAATTTTCATGATTTTTTAAGTAAGAGTAATGTTGCATGAAATTTTGTTTGTACTAGACATTTATTCACTAACCTTTTGCAATTTAAGTTTATATAGTCAGAACCAATACTGCTTTATTAAGGAAACAGATTGTTACCTAATAGATGGTCCAGCCTTACTGTCTATGACTGTTTAATTTCCTTGATTTTATTTTCCTTAATTTCATTTTGCTACTCTTTCACGTTCAGACATGGAGTATGGCATGAAACATTACATAAAGCCCAAAGAGATTCCAAGAGAAATCATCAGATGAAGCAATATGAAACACAAGAGTGGTACATGCTTCACAAGGGAATTTCCCTCAGAAATTAGAGACACAAAGTGATTTGTCCTGGAAATGGAGAATAGAGCATAAAATGAGACTATAAGGAGTTTTCTTTGTTTAAGTCGAAGAGTGAAAATGACAAGAAATTAAAAATGGGAGTAGCTTTTATTATTGAAAACTTTTCTCTTTTGGCCCAATTCCTGTACCAATGCTGGATGCATTTCCTTTTGTAGCTCCATGTTTAGTACTAGGTAAAAATGTTTGAACCGTTGTAATGCCCCACACAAAATAGTTTCTCGGGACATTGTGGAATGACTCATTCCCTGGCCTACCTATATTGTTCATATAATTATATAATCAGCCTATATTTGGAAGAAGATTTAGGCAATTTTGATTAGCTTTAATATTTGTTGAGAAATAATTTAATACATACTCAACAAAAATAATAATATATTAGGTATAAATTTATAATCAGTGATGTTTTGATATTTGGATTTGTTAAGGAAAAGAATTGTGCATGACACTTGGAAATTGTGGAAATTGTGCATGACACTAAGGAAAGAATTGTGCATGTCAAAGAATGGCAAGGCCGACTATTCAGGGCAACTGTTAAGACAGGCACAGACACTATCGCCATGGGATTTTGCAATATGGGAGAGAGATCTAGCTCAAATCTAAATAAAACAAGGAAAAGTGGGAACTTTTAGTTGAAGAACAGGGTGGGCGTTATCAGTGGATGGAAAATTACTGGGAGGGAATGTCAGGGTAAGGAGAAATTCTGGCTAAGCTGACCTAATAGGATTGTTGCAGCAGGCAGGCCAGAGTGATCAAACATCACCCAGACACTGGGGGAGGATGAGAAACCTGATCAGATATGGAGAGTGATCAGATATCAAGGGTGGGGGATTCTGGATAAAGTGGTTTAGCAGGATTCTTGCTAAAATTGTACATTGCAGAGACCAACATGAAGCCCAAAAATCAAGGCCTGGTTGAGAAGAGACTTCAGAAGAGTCTGACTAGAGTTTGGTAAGGGAAAGAATCTTTGTCAGCTTATAAAACAAATAAAGCTATATAAAAGTGATATTGCACTGGGAAATATCTTTAAATAGCCCATGTTAATACTATAACAAAAGCTGGGACTTTCAATAAACACTTGAATATGTTTTTACATTATTTATTAAGTACTGTTTATATTTTTCGTGCATTTCATAGAATTCAGTTTCTTTCTACTTTCATGAGTAGGTGGTATTTAGAAACAATAATGAAGAATGAATCCAATTGTATAATACACAAGCAGATTAGTCTGTTTACTCTCTTAAATAATAAAGAAGAATATTCATATCTCCCAAAGAGATTATTTCCTGAAGAATTTGAGGAACTCTATGAATTTTTTTGCTGCTTTATTTTGTACATTGGGTATTTGAGATATATGGAGTATAGACTAAATTAAGTCAGAGCCTAACACAATAAAATCATTAACACTCATTAATATACAAACCATCATTTGTTAAATTGCTCTCTTTCTTTTCTTCTCCTGCCTTCCAAAATTATTTTATAAGATACAGGAAAGAATCAACTTAAAGGGATTGGTTCAGTATTGAAATTGTATATGTGCCACTTACTAAGAGCATGACTCTGGGCAAAAATGTCTAATTTATTTAAGCAACAGTTTTCTCCTGTGAAAAGTAAGTTGATAACAATATTCATCTTTTGGATTTGTTCTGGGAATGAAATATTTTACATAAAGTATTTAGCATACTTATTGATATATAATAGGCACCACAGATTTAAAACAGATGCTTTGTATAATAAGGTTAATGAATGAAGATGTAAATGAGGAATTTAGGAACGAAGAAAAAGGAGGAAGCAGAATACCAGTCCTAGGAGATAAAAAAGTTGCTGTGTCTGGGATTTAAAATTTACCCTGAGATTCCTGACAACTCAGACAAAAAGGAACAAAGGCATATTTATAATCATCCTCACTTAACAAAAGGGGGAAACATGCCAGTTGTCAGAAGAAAGATAATTATTTTTGATATCATATTATAAAAAATTCTTTTTCAAGACTTTATATTATAGACATTGAGTAGCATAATGGGTAGTTTTATTGTGAACATAGAAGTGGAAGTATTGGATTGTTCTTGTGGGATAGTTTCATTGAAGTTGAAGACATAACATGACAGATGACACTGTGAAGAGCTAGGCTATTATGTTTCAAGTACAAGGACTAACTCAATCTAGGGTTGGCATTTATTATGCCCAGAGAAGGATAATCACTAGGATAGCCAAAAGGATGCTGTCATATCTGGCTGATAATCTATACAACCTGGGAAACTGTACAATGTACAGAATCCCAAACCCATCACAGATTCTGATTCTGTGGGTGGTGAATGGGCCCAGGAATCTGCTTTTTTTTTTTTATAAGCTTTCCAGATGGTGCTGAGAGTTAACTCAATTTGGAGCTCCAGTTTTCTTAAATTTCATTCCTAAATATTATTTCTTTTAGCTAGAATTTTATTAAGCATTAAACACCAAACATGAGATCTTATTTTCTGGTTGTTTACATCCTATATTGCTGATTTAGGAAACATTATTATGTTGTAAGACTACATGACCATGAGCTATGTTGATTCTCCAATATGCTAGCCGAGCAGCCGCGATCATGCTTTCTGATGGATCTCACTGGCATGTGGCAGTGTGCTTTCTTGGTGATGTAGGCAAAAGCAAGATTCTTTTCACAAAGGAGCTCCAGACCTATTTCAATTCCTGGGCAGATGATTGATCGAGACCTCAAAATTACGCCCCTCAGAATATATCAAATATTGTGATGCTTCAGAAAAATCATCAAGGCAGGTGTTGCTTGTAACTCACCATCACCATGAAAATATAAACCTCAGGAATGCCCCTGTGGAGTGTTAGATTCTATGCTTCAAGTTCTCCTGAGGAGCCTGGCAGGATGAATTGGCTGCTCCATGTACCTCTAGTTAACCAAAGGAGTTAGGAATAATTAAATTTTTGTCATGTGTTATGGAGAGAAGAAAGATAATTTCCTTTTTCTGAAATGCTGAAATATTGCAGGGATGTGTAGTTCATTTAAGGAATCAGTATTTTAACAGAGAGAAGGTGTTACTGACTAATAGAGAGAACCTCAACAGAGACTTATTTTCTCTGATCTGTAGTAGATAAAAAGGGAAAATCGTAGTCAGTGAGTAGAATAAGTTTTGGTTTTAATTGGCAAAATTAGAGGACAGTAAATTGTTTGCTTATTTTCATGTGTCAAATATATTAATATATTCACAGACTATGTTAGATAAACATCATTTTGAAAAAAAATAGCACACACATACTAGTCTTGTAGCTGTGTCAAATGTTAATTCTTTATTATTGTTTTCCATGCTATTTGACTGTCAGGAGACTCTCTTGTTTTGTACTTAAAATGTCTGTGTTTGAAACCAAAAGCTGGAAATTAGAAAGAAAATTCAGGAGGAATATATTATCTCTTATTGAAATTCCATTTTCCTCTTAGAGTTTCTTCTCTTTAAAGCATTCTTCAGAAGTCAGAGGTTTTTGTTGTCAGAGCTAGGTTGATTTTCAGAATTGCATCATCATGTGTCTAAAAGGGCATGGTTATTTTGAAAACTTGGTGAAGTGGAAAGAGAATGGACTTTTGTGTCAGATTAAACTGGATTGAAATACTCTGAAACTTAACTAGATATGCAACATTTTTCAAGTTATTCAATTTCTTGGTTCCTCGCCTGAAAACTTGAGGAAGATAACACAAGTCTTTGTGGCCACCATGACTACTAAATATAATTATGTATGTAAAATGTCTACAATATCATGAATGTTTAGTACATTGAGTTTCCTTTCCTCAGGTAATGTTTCCCTTCATGGAAAATTTTTAGAAGCATGTCTACAGGGAATTTTGATCCAAACAGTATTAAAATCTTATCTAGTACTAATCTAAATTTCTATGTAGCTTCTCCCCATTTATAGTGTATATGATTTTCTTAGCCATTTTATAATATCTTAGGAAATCTCCTATGATTGAAGAAGATTAAAAATTCTATTAAAATTAATTTATTATCTGAAAACCTAATTTATTGAAGTTATCTATGCAGGTTGCTCAGACCCTACAATGTTCAGCGCTCAATATCTCTTCACCTCTAGAGATATAGATATAATTTCTTTTTGTGTTTGCATACACCCTTGACTCTAGTACCAAGGAGAAAGGTCATCTCTATTTTACTATATCTCTTAAGTAGTTAGATAATGAGTACAACCTCTGTGGAAAGCTATATGGAGATATCTCAAAGAGCTACAAGTAGAACTACCATTTGATCCAGCAATCCCATTACTGGGCATCTACCCAAAGGAACAAAAGACATTCTATAAAAAAAGACATTTGCACTCGAATGTTTATAGTGGCACAATTCACAATTGCAAAGGTGTGGAAACAACCCAAGTGCCCATCAATACATGAGTGGATTAATAAAATGTGTTATATGTATACCATGGAGTTCTACTCAGTCACAAAAAAACATGGTTATCTAGCACCTCCTGTATTATCCTGGATAGAGCTAGAACCCATTCTACTTTTCTGATTTTATAGCTAAGAAGAACAAACAAGAATTCATTATCAATGAAATAAAAAGAATGATATATAGCATTCCAGGATTGTAGCAGTCTAAGGAGAGCCCATAATGAAATGGTAATGGTATGTCTACTAAAAATGTTCAGAAAAAGTTGGTACATGTGTGTGGTGAGAGGTGAAGAAAAGACTGTGTTTTAGTCAGATTCATTTTGGAAAACTCAACAGAGTGGCTGGTGCACTTTGTTATTACTGTTATTCATTCCTGATCACTCAGAGGGTGCCAGGCACTTTGCCTGGGGCTTTACTTGTATAGATATTGAATAAATGAAAAGAAAGAAGCATGACAAGTGTGCTTCATGTCACAAATTGAAACTAAATTTGCACAAAATTTGGTAGGATCAGGGAAAATTGCAATTTTTGTATATTAGAATATTAATTGTCATAAATGATAACCCACACTTAGTGCATGTATTAATTTTTCTCTTGCTGCACAACAAATAAGTATGAATTTTGCAGATTAAAATAACACCCATTTATCAGCTTACATAGGGCAGAAGTTTGGGCATGGTGTGGATAGGCTCTCTGCTCTGAGTCTCATAAGGCTGAAATCAATGAGTATTTGGTTTACTGTATTCTCATTTGGAGTTTAGGGTCCTCTTTCAAGTTCACTGGTTCTGGGTGGACAATTACTTGTGTGTCTATTATTGAAGTCTCTGTTTTCTAGCTAATGTCAGCCTGGAAGCTGTCTTAGCTTGTAAAGGCTGCACACAATTTCTCACCATGTAGCCCTCACAATCATTTCACAGCATGGATGTTTGCTTTCTTCCTGGTCAGCCTGAGCCCATCTCTGATCTCCTCTTTTGTGACCAGCTAGAGGGAACTCTGTGCTTTCAAAAAGCTCATGTGATTAGGTCAGGCACACCCAGGTAATCTCCTTCTCCTAAGGTCAGCTGATTTTAGAACTTAATTGTACAGTTTTGTGAGTTTGTTTAGCAGTGGGGATGCATTCTGAGTAATGCATTAGGAGATGATTTCATCATTGTGGGAACACCATAGAGTGTACTTACACAAGCCTATATTATGTAGCCCACTGCACACATAGGCTATAAGGAGGACAGGTATGATAGTACTTAAGTTTGCATGATATTAATTTCAAGTTTTTATGCTATATTTTACAATAAAAAAAGAAAGTAAAAACCTAAAATCTGGAATCAGGACTTGGTACAAATCCCAACTCAGCCATTTTCTGTCTGTGTGCTCTTGAACAAGTAGGTACAATAAATAGCATTAATGATTGTATATAAATATTTAATTATCTTTTACTTTTTTTAAAATAAAAAGCATTACTGTATCTTACATAATTGCTTTGAATAATAAATAGGGTAATGGCCATAAATTGTTTAAACCATGACTGGAGCTCAGTAAATACCAGCACCCTTTTGAATTATTCCTTCTTCTTCCTCTTTTAGTATCTATAGTCAGGAGGTCTGTGAAAGCTGCAACCAAAGACAGAATCATTGTTTTCATGGGTTATAGAGTCACTTATTATGGTTGTGTCCAAAGTAGTAAGGACGAGTTGATGAAACATTTTTAGTTGACTGTATGTCTATATCTGCTGACATGGAGACCATTCTCACCAAGGGGTTTGATGTCCTTCCTTCTCCCAACTGAGATTGGAGATAGTATTTACTATAGCCTCAATAGGGGAAAAAAAACATAGGGAAAAAAAACATGGAGAAGAAAAGTGGTACTTTTATTTTTCTTTGTTTTATTCCCATCTAAAGCTTTCCCCCCTACTTTCTGAAAACCAAGGGAGAGGAGAGTCATAATTTTTGGTAAAGTATAAAGATGATTTGGAAAAAGAAACCTTTCTAAATTATGGTTGAATCTAGTGAAATCCATATTTGCATCAACTGCTTTCAGGTTCTCCAATTGTGGTTTCATAAAAAGAAACAAAATAAAAATTAATAGTGGGCACCAAAATGTAGCTTGCAGTGTGAGGGTGGTATTTTCTTAGTCTTACTCCCTATTCTTTGATACATAAGTCTGACTTTTTTCAATATTACTTTAACTGTTATCCAAACATAATCTCATAGCCTTCCTACCAAAAGATAGATGCCACCAAACCCTGACTCTATAGAAATTCTGTAGCCACCTTGCCAAGTAATGTTCCAAAATGTACAGAGCTTCCAACTACTTACATCAGTGGTGGTTAGATTCTGGGCCTAGAGTTCTTTAGCTTTGTGCAGTTTGTATTATGGCTTTCAGATTTACTATGGGGATATCTGTGTTAATGACACAGAAAACCTTCTGTAAATATAATTGTTTGTGCTCTGTCAGGGGGAGCTGTAGGCTTCATAATTATTTTAATTGAATACTTCTGCTCCCTTTGTGCTACTTTACTTGTATTGATGAAGTTTTGGGTAATTAGGTTTAGAAGAACATGGCATGTTTTCTTGTCTGCATACTGAATTTCATTGGTGTCTTCTCAAATGGATTGAGACTAATACTGGCATGCTGAAATCCTGTGATATACAAATAGAATGTCTGTGGGTTTTTAGTAAGTAAAGGAAGAATAAAATCATGCACTCTTTTCTTCCTTTGCATAATATATACAATACATGTGTACATGTATTTCTGTATTTAGAAAGACAGACAATTTCTGACTTATGGTGGTTCCACTCCTGATTTTTTGACTTTAAGTTTATTGAAGTATTAAATGCATTTTTGACTTATGATATTTTCAACTCATGATGAACTTATTGGGTTATAACCCCATTGTTTATCAATGAGCATTTGTAAATATATTTTTCCATATTTAAAAGAGCATATCATTCTTTAATATGCTTTGATGCAACATGTATCCAATTATGATCTTTGATCGCCTAGGAAACATTTGTTATATTTAAAACTATTTTATTATACAAGGTATATGTTTTACAATAGAGTTGGTTTGCTATATCTCTATCTTCCAAGGCTATAAGCAAGCCTGTTCTTTCCTCTGGAGGTTGACACTGTCTTCCAAGGCTGTTCATGATGCAAACATCCTTGGAAAGATGGCCCAGAAAAAAGAAGAGGAAGTATCTCACTGGAAAGCTATGTGTAATAAAAAGGTGATAAACAAATATAGATTTGTTTCTCAATGATATACACTCTCCTTTTCTATGCTATCTTGGCTTTGGGCAAATTTTCTCATGAGTATATCACTCTGTTGGTGACTATGATTAATCTGACAGAGGCTGGGAACAAGCCTATTTAATTAGCCACATAAAAGCACTTAATGAAGGCTACTACCAACAGGACTCCAAGCAGCAGATGTTGACCTATGTTGAGCTCAACCATTCCTCCCAGGGTCCCAGATCCAACCAGCAGAATAAAACTCATAAACTATTACAATCTATCTTAAAAATCTAGGTGACTTTCTCCTTAATTTTCTGTATTGATGGCTCTAGTTGACCCAAGCCCTGAGGCATTAATTCAGACAGAGAAGGATATATGAGCAATTGCACAGATTTCATCCTGGTCTGCATCTATCTATCCATAACAACCCTGGATAGTAAACTGATCTTACCTGATGACTTCCAGGACTGAAGTGGCATCATTTACCAGTTCAGCTGAAGTCAGAAACAAATTTTATACTACCTCTTCTAATTGGATTACCACAGTGTAGCAATAACTGCCTACATAGTATGCATAAATAACAAATCAGTTATCCCTCCAGGTAATGCTTACAAGTAACCAAATATAGTCTCATTTTAGGGAAGTCTCTACAGTTATCTAAGGACTACATAATAACATACTGCTGGTGTTTCCCTAAACACGTGAACATCTCTTAATGACCACTACTAAGGTGCAAGTCACAGTGTTTTTGGGAGGGAAAAAAATTAATGCCTAGCTTCCACACAAGAAGTACAGTCCAAGGGTGCATATGATACCATTGGAAAAGAAGGTTTGTTTACAACTGATGGAGATCCCCAAGTAGGATCCACATCAATAGGGGAAGAATTTGACAATGTCTCCAACATGGCCTATTGGCCAGCTGATAAACTGTAAGATTCTTAATTCAGTTTGAATAACTGAATGTAGTCCTGCTTTTGGGACAGACTTCTCGAGGGCACTCAGTCCAATCTTTCCCATTTATTCATGCCACCAGCTATGTGGCATTTGTCCAACCCATGAGTGGCTGAGCAGTGGCTATGTGAAAGACATCTGGAAATATTGACAGGTTTTGCATGACAGGTTCAAATGTTGGGGCCATCCTCTGATGTTTCTGATATTTAGGTCATTAAATATGAAATGTACAATTTCAAATCAAAAGTGTAGCTTATTATATCTCAAACAACAAGCAATATAATTAATCAAAGTACGTACCTAAATATTGACAGAGCTTTGCCATCTCAACAGCAGCTTGTTTATGTCAGCTGTGAAGAAGCCTAGAGAGCGAGTGGCGATGAAATCGCGAAAGGCGTTTTCCACAGCTTGTTGAGAATTGAATATTTTTCCTTGCAAGAAGTGGTCCAAAGCCTGGAAGAAGTGGTAGACAGTTGGTGTAAGGTCTGGTTAATACGGTGGATGACAGAGAGTTTCTAAGTCCAGCCTCTGTAGTTTGAGCAGTGCTGTTTGTGCGACATGCGGTCGAGCGTTGTCTTGCAAGAGGATTGGCCTGTCTCTGTTGACCAATCTCGGCTGCTTAATCACAAGCATCCTCATCATTTCATCCAGTTGGTTGCAGTAGACATCCTCTGTAATCGATTGCCCAGGTTTCATGACGCTCTAGTGGATACCACCAGCACTGGACCACCAAACAGACACAAGTAGCTTTTTTTTTTTGATGAATATTCAGTTTTGGACTGTGTTTTGGCATTTCATCTTTATCCAACCATTGTGCTGAACACTTGTGATTGTCAAAAAGAATCCATTTTTCATCACATGTAACAATACGGTGTAGAAATGATTCACGTCTATGTTGTGACAGCAAAGAAAGGCAAGCTTCAAGATGATTTCTCTTCTGATGCCAATTTAATTTGTGCAGTACCCAAATATCCAGGTTCTTTACTTTGTCGACTTGTTTCAAATGGTCCAATATTGTTGGAATAGTAATGTCAAACCTTGCTGATATTTCATGAATAGGTTGAGATGGATTTACTTCCATGACAGCTTTTAGCTCAACATTTTCCACCTTGGTCTCAGGTCCCTCATGTGGCTTATCTTCAAGATTAAAATCACCAGAATGGAACTTTTCAAATATTGTGCATTCGTTAGCTGCATCCTTCTCAAACACTTCGTTGATATTTTGAGCTGTCTGTGCTGTTTCCACGAAGGAACTCATATTCGAAAGTAACACAAATTTTTGACTTATCCATGGTTTTATAAATATTTCTTTAAAAAAACCTGAAAGATTTCAACGGAAATGAACAGAAACTTCTCCAAAGAAGACAGAATAACAGCAAGCAA
>VBSM01002616.1:29786626-29838118 GCA_008086735.1 Cheirogaleus medius | reverse complement strand
TCCCACCGCTCTGGTTGTGTATCCTCATGGGAAGCCTGGAGCCCTCCTCTGTCCCTTTCCCATGTGTGGGCGCCATCCCTAATTACCTCTGGTCCTGCTGAGCAGGTCATCTCACGTCTATCTTTCTCACTTCACTTCCACTTCCTCTTCTCGGATTCCTAGTGCTCCCGCTCAGATGGTAGATCCAAAGGTGGACATCTATTCACCACTCTCTGTTTCCTTTTTTGTTTTTGAGACAAGGTCTTGCTCTGTTGCCTGGGCTAGAGTGCAGTAGTGTCACCATATCTCACTGCAACCTCAAACTCCTGGGCTCAAGTGATCCTCCTGCCTCAGCCTCCCAAGTAGCTGGGACTACAAGCGTGCACCAGCTAATTTTTTCTCTTTTTAGTAGAGACGGGGTCTCACTCTTGCTCAGACTGGTCTCGAACTGCTGACCTTAAGCAATCCTCTGCCTTGGCCTCCCAGACTGCTGGGATTACAGGTGTGAGCCACCACGCCCGGCCTATTCACTGCTTTCTATCATCATCATGAGAGTAGCGTGGAGTGGGCTGCTTCTAGTCCACCATCTTGGCCTCCCAAGTCTTTTCTCTCATTTAATCTCTACTTCAATCCTGCCTAAGAGTAGTACAGGTCTATTTTATGTAAAATAAAACTAAGGCTCAGTGAGGCTCTGTGACTCTCCTAAGATTATATTGCCAGCAAATAGCAGAAGTGGTATTCAAAGCTTGGTCTCTATCTTCCAGGGATGCTATACTCTTGGTTACTACACTATCTTACTTTTATGGATTCTAGAAAATCCCATTAACTGTAGCCCTCTGACTACAAAATCTAACTGTGACTTTCCATGAAAATTAGTTTAGCCTCTTTGCTACCTAGTCAGGTCAGAAATTGATCAGTGAACTGGTGAATTCCAAGTATAAGCAAGGTTTCTTGTAATCTCTCCTTTGGGATATTTTTGAATTATATATCATTTGATTCAGAGTGAACTAAAAGTGAAATAAAAATATAATAAAGCTGGGAAGCATAGCTAGAAAGGGCTTGAGTTTTATCTCCATGAATCCTTAGTTTCTATCTCCTGAACGTCCTAACCTCTCTTATGTCACAGGATCATTGCATACGCGTTTTCAGCTTCCTTTAACAATTTTCTTGCATAGTTTGAGTGACGAATGTTTTGTCACCTTCAGGGCTCAGTGATATGTCAGCTCTTTAAAAGTTTTTCCTTGTAATCATGTCCAAAGTTACTTGTTATGATATGTTACTTGTTTCTTAACACGTATTGCCATTGAGAATAATTGTATTTCTTTTTGTGTTTACTTATTAAATGAATCTTTTACTAGAATGTTATTTACATGGGAGAAGGAATCATACATCTGTATTGCTCAGTTCTCTATGCTCAAAGCTGTGACAGTATCATGCGCTCAAAAAAATTTAAGAAATGAATAAGTTAGAAAAAAACCCTTTGAATTTTAATTTCTTCATTAATAATTTGGGATGATGACTTCTCCTCCTTGGGGTGATGATATCTCCTACATTTCTTATGAGGTGACTATGAATATAATAAGGGACATTGTATATAAAAGCACATTTTGAACTCCAAAGTATTACACAAATGCTGAATAAAACTAAGGAAATTTATCATAGATGTGGTTCCATTTCCTGTTTGGGACTACTGTCTTATCCTTAGTGTCTTCTCCTTCCAGCATTGTACATCAAATGGGCTTCATGTGACTTCTTGATCGAGCAAGGTCTCACTTTAGTGCTACCACAACTGACCTTGTCTTCTCAGATTGTGGACTAATCAGTGGGCATATTTCGACCTTACTTTCTCGTGAAAAACTCACTCACTGGTTCATTTTCCCATTCCCACAAGGTATCATAAGGTGACTGGTTAGTTAATTTGGTACATTTTATGGAAATGTATTGGTAATAGTTTCATGGCTTACCCGTTTCTAGAATTGCATTAATTTAAAGCTGGGCCTTCACTAAGTGACTTTTGTGGGCATTGCAAGCCCCACCGTCTTAAACCAGTATTATAATGTAATGTTGGGTAAGGCTGACACCGGTGAATGGATGATTCTTGTGAGGATGATTGAATCTGTGTCTGTGTAAATTATCATCTGCTTTACCCACTGCTTAAAAATAAAAATAATAAAAAAACTAACTTCAATGTGAAGTTAGTTTTTAATAAAGATATAAAGAATTCCTTCTTATGACAAAAGATGCCTTTTACAATTCAACAACTCAACTGTGGTTTATGGTTTTCATATGTCATCCCAATCGAACTGTCATAATACTGAAGAGGCTATGTGAGAAAAAGACTCAAGTCTTTACTTGAAGTAGATGTATATCACATGGAAATAGGACGGATGGTAAGAGGTTTCATATAGTACAAATACAAATACCTAGACCTTCATCTTCTAAAACAATACCATTTTACTCCCTGACAAACAGAATTAATCTCTCTCCACCTAAATATTTTTTAAATTACATAGCTGTTTGACCTTATATTACATTATGCCATAGATAATGAACTGGAAGAAGGAAGGGACAGGAATTGCCATTCTTAAATATTCTGGAGCATTTTTGAAACATATAGCAGACTTACCCCAAAGTGTTTTCTGTCTACATTGTAAAAGAGTTGCTATGCTGGAACAACAGAAAAATCTGATTCAAACTGAGCAGGGCGCAGAAATAGACAGTTTCTTATTTGAAAGGCGATGCTAATGGCTCGTTTATGCTAAGCCAGTATTGGAAGAGAACATCTATTATCATTTCTATCACCCAGGTTCAATAATTGAAGATGAACAAATCCAATAAAATTTGACTCTAAAATACCACCCTTTTCTTTGTGGTACTTAAACATTAATTTACAAAGTACATAATAGAAAATAATTATAGCATCCTCAAGAATAATTCGATGAAAAGTTGCAGATAATAAGATAGATGGTTTTTCATCCTTAAATTATTACTTCAAATTAGATTAGCAGTAACCTGCAGGCAATTCAGGTCTTTGTAAAATGTGTCTTCCATCCAACATCCCTTCAAGGCTTCAGTTTTCTACCAAAGCCAATGTTTATTCTTATTTCCTTCAGGAAAGAAAAAAAAATGAGAACCAAGCGTGCTCATAGTTGAATTTTATGAATATATTCATATCACTTTTTTATTAGTGTATTTAAGCCTTATTGGCAGGTATTCTTGGAGATTTGAATTTAAAACAGAATATTTTAGAAGTACATTCTTAGAATTTTATCTTTTCAAACTCAGCTGTACATGGGAATTGTTAGACTGGCATGGCTAAGGCTTGCTGTGACTCCCTTGTTTTTGCCTAGCTGCTGTATATTTTGCTGAAACTGCAGATCTTTTTGTCAGACTTCTGTTTGCTTTGGCTTGCATATATATAGCTTTGTTCCCTTTTAGATTTACCCAAACAAGAGCTGTATTTATAGATCCTTTAAAAACTTTTGCTATGCTTGGGCTATTTTGTAATACTGGTGATATTTATGTAGACCAATTTTATTGACCTTTTAGGGCCCTTCTGAGTAATTGGAATATTGGGGAAATATTTGTTAACTCTAATAGTGACATACATTTTTTTTATGTCAGATTGAGATAGGATTTTTAGACATTCAAATAACTGCTGAACTATGACCATGCAATCCTATCCCAAGAAGCAAAAATATTATATAATTAGCATTCAAAAAACATGATATAGGTCTTGATGTCAAGAAGCTTGTGAACTAGTCAGAGAAAATTTCACAAATATATGAGCACATAAACAAAATAACCAAACAACAAAATTAAACCATGAGTTGAAACAACACAAAATTAAAAGATTGTTAGAATTACTACAGTGTTGTTCCAGGTTAATTTCTAAGTGATAATACAGGCATTAGGTCTATGGATAGGCATTTGAATAGTTCTATGAATCAAGACCAGGGTCTCTGAAAGTTAAAAAGATCAGCTCAAGTTCTCAACAAGATAGACTGACAGATTGACTGAGATTAACTAATGTGTAAACCATGGGGCAGACGTAACATCTTGGCCACTTTTATACCCCTTTGTGGAATAACATGACATAGTCTAGGAAAAGGAGTGCTTTGGAAAAAGGGTCCAGAATCTAGAATCAGTTATGATTTAAAGCACATGTAGATATTCTCTCTATATGTTTTTTGAGTAATTTATAAGGAATCTGCTGTTGCTATCTTTTGTGATTACTCATTCATCAAATATTTATTGAGTGCTTATTATCAGAGCTCTGGCCTACTCCAACATTATAAAGGCAGGGAGAAGAGGATGGACCACCAATGGAAATGTGTAAGGAACAATGAGTGAAGTTGAAGAAAAAACAAATGTATAATAATACTGATGATATAGCATAATGATCCATTACAATAAAATAAGCCTTCAGATAAGGTAGTACTTTAAATGGACTGCAATTGGAAGTGTGAAAATTTTTGTAGTTACTGTTTTTCATGTGCCAGCTTACACCAGTTATGTTCATTTTTGCCATCACTAATGGGTTCTCCCTGCAAAGGATCCACACAGAGAACAACGGCTTCCTCTCTGCCTCTGTCAGGAGGCAGACCTAGCTATATTGGGCTCCATTCATTTCCATCAGCCTCCAGGAAGCCTGTGGATTAATGTTAGAATCTGCTTTTCCTTGTTTCCATAGAACACTACGCTTGGCAAAAGCTTTGATTAATTTTAATCTGATAGCCATAGGGTGTTTCTATACTAAAGCTTTGAAAATGTTCAGAGACTTTGAAATAACCATGATCACATTTACAATTTATTTTTGAGAGTTTTGGAGTTTTCAATTTGATACTTATCCTACAAGATAGGGCAAACTTTGTAATGACAATTAACAGGAAGTCTGTGACACTGAAGTGGACCCATCAAAGGGCAGAACACACCTCTTTTCTCAAAGTGCAGTAATCCAAACAGATGAAGGTTCAGGAGTTCAGAAGTTTGTAACCAAGTGGACTTATTCCTCTTGATTTATTAACAATGGCAAGAAATACACCTAGACATGTTCATAAGCCTTCCTTTTCTTCACTAAGAGGAACCCAAGTTGTGAACTAAATAAAAACCATGTGATTCTTCTGTTATATTCATTTTGGGTAAGTGACTATTTTTAATCATTTAATTCTTTATTATCCAAAGAAATTGAGAGTGATGGTGCTTTACCTAACCCACCTGTAAAACTACCTGGGAAATATATATAACTCCTGACTGTAATGATCCTTATTTAATGTTTATATGGCTTCCTAGAGTGAAGAAAATGAAAATATTTAAGGTGATGGATGTCCCAATACCTTGATTTGATTATATGAATGTATCAAATTATCACAATAGCCCCCAAAATATGTACCTCTAATATATATCAATGAAAAAAATAAAAAGGAAAAAAAACCTAAAAAAAATCTATATAGAACTCTCATAAGCTATCTTATAAACTGATAAATTACCATTTGATAAATCTGATAAATATCTTACGTGTAATATACACAACTGACAAATGATTAGTATCAAAATATATTAAAAGCATCTATAGATCAATAAGAACTACAATGGAAATAGATATTTCCTGGCATTGCTTATCCAGCTAAGTCAATGATCATAGCTAGCCAGTGCTTTGCACATCCAGAAGCAATTGTGTTAACAATTTCCATTCCATTTTTTGGCCTCTGTTGTCAGCTATAATTTCAATCATGGCAGAACTAAATATATTTGCAGTTATTGCATTGCTAACATGTTTCTGGCTACTACAATTAGATGAATTTCTGGAGAAATACTAGGTTTACAGGGAAATATCATGAAGCTAATTTTAGACATGTTAAGCTTTATTTGTTGTAATAGTCAGGAAAGTGAAGTCAGTAGTTGAGTAAACAGATCTGGAGCTTATAGCAGAGGTTTGGTTGGGTGAGAAAGATACATTTGAGTGAGATCTTTATTTGGGGGTAATTGAGTCCATTAAATCAAATTAAATCACCTTAAGAAGAGTAATGAGCGAAAAGAGAAGAAGATCAAGACTAAAGCTTGAGAATTGAGGAACATGCTCTCAAAGAGATAAGCATAGTCCTATAACAAAGGAAGCTGCTCTTGACTGTGGGATCAGGGAGGCTTCCCTGCTGGATTAATTCTTGAGCTGAAATTTAAGGATGAATAGAGGGCAAATAGGTGATGGCGAAGGGTGGAAGAAAGAGCATTCCAGGTAGGAGAAACTGTGTAGGTAAAGACATTTTTGCCAAGAAGTAACATGGGGATATTTGAAGGATTTAAAACACCAGTATGGTAGAAGGGCAGAGAGCAAGGTGGAAAGTAGGGAAAGGTCAGTCTTCAGAGATAGTCATGGGCTAGATCAGTGAGGACTTCCTAGGTCATGTTAGGGGTTCTGATCTTTACTCTAAGAGCAATGGGAGACTTTGTATGCTCTCTAAACAGTCAGGAAAAGAAACTGAAAAATAAGAGATTAGGCTTGTAGGAGGCAACACACACACACACACATACACACACACACACACACACACAGGAGCATGGTGAATAAATCATGAGGAGGGAGAATAAGAAGGAAGAGAGCAATGGACAGCATCAAATTACAAAGACCTGAGCAGCATCTGTGTATCTGCAGATGTGAGGTTACTGTCCTCCTTCACAGAGACACATTGGTGGTGTAATTGAAGAGAATAGAGAAGTAAGTGGAAATGGGGGAAAATACTATCAATTTCTGTCTAGATTTCGAGTAAAGAAAGTTATTCTAGTTACTGAATCCATATATAGAGTAATTCAACCTAGCTATTACCCTTCCCCAATAATCTACTATCTGAAAAGCATGAATGAGCAAATTAAAATCTATTGAAAGGTCTATAAGGTTTGCCAAGGGGCAGGATTTTCATCTCATATTGTAGGACAAACACCTGGAGATCCTCCTTGGATCTTTTATCAGTCCCTCCTTAGTCTCTCTCTTTCCAAGATCTTTCTCTACTTTTCTTCTTTCCCCTCACAAAACACTGCCCTAGCTACCTCCTGTGTCCTTCAGTTCAGCACCAGCCTCTAGCCCCAAATAGCATGTCAATGCCCTGCAACCAGAAGGTCCTTCCATTGATCCAGCCACCTTAGAAGACATTTTTTGTGATTATCTTTTATTACTGATTATAATTTTAGGCCTCTAATTCCAGAAAAAACTAGAATAACCTTGAAAAACAGATAATATAAATTCTATTTTCCATCTTATTTATGATAAATACACATTCAGTTTATATAATGTAGCTATTTTTCAATAGCCAGAATCATTCCCCTTCTACCTATTTGATTTGATACATTGTTCTGCTTCTCAGTTGTAGATTCATTTCCAAAATAAGACAAAGTGCTCTATTATTTCTGGCTCCAATAAATCCCGCAAACATCTCTAATCATCAAACATAATTTAATTCCACAAACATTTATGGGGTCCTACTGTGTAGAGGGATTGAGTCAGTAACGGGAACACAGGATGATTAAAAGCATGAACTCTGCCCTGGAGGAAGCTGGACCTAATGAAACATCAGAAAAATAAACAGATAAATTATAGCCCAAAGTGGTAAATGTCACACTCATGTTTCAAACCTTCCATCAGCCTTTTATCCTGTGCTGAATTTGTGGAGGGGCTTAGTATGACAAGGCTCTGATTTTGTAGGACTTGGGATTTTACTAAAAAATTATGGTTCAGTGGATTTTATGCTTGTAGAGGAAAATCATTGTTAATTACTCAGGATGACATGATTTTCCTAAATTAAGGTTTTATGGGGTTATAAACATAAAGATGACAAAACCAAAACAACTACATTTGATCAGTAGTGTGATCTTGGGTAAAAATATAATATTTTTATAATGTTCAAAGATATTATTGATTGCCAATCATTGGTTAGGTACTATGAAAAGAAGAGCATTGGAAAGACAGCCATCTACTCCTATAGAACTTGTATTCTAATGAGAGAGACAAATAGTAAACAAATAAGTTTGAACAGCGATAAGGGCCATGAGGAAAAAACAGAGAGTTGTGATAAGATGGATGTAAGTAGATCAGGCAGTTCAGAGATCTTGCTGAGTAAATGACATGTTAATTGAGACTTGCGTGACAGGAAGGAACAAGCCACATGAAGATGTAAGCGAGCCCATCCCAGGAAGGGCAAATGGCAAGCATAAAGACTCCAAGTCAGAAACAGTTTAGTGTTCCAGAGAAACAAAATGAGGCTGGACATATCTGAAGTGCAGGAAAAGAGGCAGGGAGTGGTACAAGTTTGCGGTCATGGGGAAGGGGGGAAATAATCAGGTAGAGATTCTTGGCAGTGGAGTTTCTTGGGCTTTGGTAAAAATTTTGGGTGTTTGTAGGTCCAGTGGGAAACTATTAGAGGATTTTGGCCAAAGCAGAGACAAGACATGTTTCATTTTTCATAAAAGATTATCCTGGCTGTTGTGAGGTAAATAGGTGGTAGGGGCACAAATGTGGAAACAGAAGCAGTGATGTGCTGGTAATGTTTAAAAACTTTCTTTCTGAAGGGAAGAAAAAGCCCCTATTTGATTACTGATTTCTATAAGGTAAAAACTTCTAATCATGGCTGATTTCAAGCTACCAACATGACATATATTGCCTTGAAAATTTAATAATTTGTTCTCATGTGTTGGTATGGGCTGATTATAGCACACCCTTGATTAGGAAGCTACTGATTCCTGTTAAGTCTAACCAAGATATTATGGGGGTTGAATTAAGGTAGTTATACTAGAAATGGAAAGAAATAGACAGATACAGAATACATTCGGTAGTAAAATCTACAGAAATCATTACTGGACTGAATTGATGAGGGTTTAATGGGAGAAAAAGAAAGGAATAAATTTTACTTGAGCAACTAGTGTATGGTTGTTCCATTCCTGAAATGGAAAGTACTGAGGGAAGAATAAGTTTTGGGAGAATTAGTTGCAGAATGAAGTTTGGTTTTGGTCATATAGGGATTGAGCCATTTGACAAAGTCAAGATGTCAAATAAGGTAATTGGAGCTAACAATCTAGAGCCCAAGGGAGAGGTCAAGGTTAGAGATATCAATTTGAAAGTCAGTAGCATAAAATCTTCTAAAAATGAATCTCCTCCCTTTTCAGGACAAATTAGAAAGCCAAGGTATTATTTTCAATCAGTTTGTAGCAGGTATGAATCTCAAAATGCAAACTCAGGTATGCAATATCATAACTATCTTAAGTTTTCTAACTCCATTGCATTTTTAACAATTAGCTTTCATTCTGCAAGGTCGCAGTAATGTAGTCTCAGCTAATTCAGAGACCCTGTATTGCACGGAGTAGCATGTGATTTTCAGGAATCCTATATAACCAAGTTGTCATGGGTGGGAGGCATTCAGATTCTGGTGTTGTCAGTCATCCATGGTGGAATCCCATAATATTTCTTTATTTCTGTCTTGTTTTAGTTTTTGCTCATATTGTTGTATTATTCATCATTTATGCTATCAAGGTCCATTCAATTTTCTGAGTTTCTCTCAGATTCTTAAGTTAACGTGTATCCAGATTACTCTGCTGTTTCCTGCCAGGACCCAAAAAACTCTGTGGAACTCTCTCAAGTCCTTTGTCATTTGAGCTACTATCCAAGGGCACAAAAGCACTCTACTTTCCCACAGGAGGCTCTCTGACCTTTTTTTTTTTCTTTTTTTTATTTCAGCATATTATGGGGGTACAAATTTTAAGGTTGCGTATATTGCCCTTGCCCCCCGCCCCCCACAAGTCTGAGCTTCAAGCACACTTCCCAGACATCTCTACTCCAGAGTCTTAAAGACTCCTTTGAATCTGCTCAGGAAGTAAGGAATGGGACTTTCTGTTCTCCAAGTACACAGACTTCCCAAGAATTTCAGCATCCACCCCGAGGACTTGATAAGATCTATGTTTCAGGGGGGTACAAAATGTCTTCTCTGTTAGTCACAAGCTGATACCTACAGGTCAGATCAGGTCTAAGCCATGTTCTCTCTGGCCTCCACAGTGCTTTCTTAAAATTTGAATGAGTGACATTTACAAATGAGAAGACTTCAAAAAAATTTCAAAGCTCTTGCTTTTTTTTTGCAGTATCCAAAGTTTTCTGACCAATAGCTCTTTGTTCCTACATGGTAACAATTGCCTAGACACAAGTGGTGTCTTGTCTTTTGATGGGTTGACGCTGTCCCATTATTCACAGTTGCTTCCATTTCTATTAACTTCCTGATGCCGAGGATGTGTGTCAGTTGTCATCTATTGTCACTGTTCTGCTGGTTTTGTTTATTCCCCCTTACGCTTGGTCTGCTTCACTTATTTACTTTATTTATTTTTACATTTTAAATTATGATGGATACATAGAGTTCTATATTTATGGGGTATAGGTGACATTTTGATACAGGCATACAATGCATAACAATCAAATCAGAGTAATTGGGGTAATTGGGGTACCCATCACCTAAAGCCTTTATCATTTCTTTGTGTTAGGAACATTCCAATTCCACTTTTTTAGTGATTTAAAAATATACAATAAATATTGTTAGCTATAGTCATCCTATTGTGCTACCCTATACTAGATCTTATCTTTTCTGACTGTAGTTTTGTGCCCACTCACTTAGGTTAACTGCTTGGACTGTGTAGGCATGTGCGTGTGTGATTGCATTTTACTGGTTTGTTTAGTGTTGACTAGCAGATTAACTATTATTCATAAGATATTCTCCCAAAATCTGTCTTGGGTGTCTTTTTATTTGTCCCATAAATGCCAAATATTTACTCTCATCTTCTCTGCCTTCTGTTAGGAAACCTATTTTCTGAGCCAATAATTACTGTATATAGTAAATTACTGAATTGAAAGAAGGGTCAAGGGGGAAGAGGAGCCAAAGGGGAAAACCAAGGCATAAGGTATCAACCATGTCACAATGTTTTTATGCTCTTTTTAGTTGGATTGGTAAGGTTTTCATCAGTAAACAGAAATCACACCATTTTTTTTTAACAGAGAGAGCTTACTATAAAAAACTGTTAATTAGGTATTGGAGAATTGTAAAGGCAAAGAGTGGTCACTAAAATATGAAGTTAGCAGCTGCAGGAAATGGTCAATTGCTCTTCTGGCTGGGGAGAAACAAAGAAGGGGTTAGAATTATTTGGAATTATTCATACTTGGAAGCTTAGAAGAAAGACTCTGAACCCAGACCTGTGGAGGAGGCACTGCTTAGCTAGTGCTGGGTCTCTGAGGTCCCCCGGGGCTGGCATCAGGCCTCTGCAGCGAGGAGCCAGCTCTCTCCTGCTGGTGTCTCTGATTGGGAAGTGGTAAGTTTGGTTGCACGTTTAGGAAAACTTCACACTAAATTCAGCAGGTGCCAATGGAACAAACAGATATTGTGTACTGAAAAAGAAGCCTTGCTAGAGTGACACTGAAAATAAAAGAAAGCCTAACAGAGAAAGGAAAGAGCAATGTCTTGTCCATTCTCTAGCCTTCTAGTCTGCTAGCGACGCCTTTGCCAGAATCTGACATAGAGCCAACTGGCAAAAGAGCAATATGCCTTGCAGAGAGCCAGCAAGAAAAAGCAGAGTATAGAAAGGTGGGCTTGAAGCTGAGAAATAACTTAATAATTAATATACTAATCAATCTTTTGTTCTTATAAATAAAAGAAGAATCAACAAAATCACTCTTGTCATCTGCTTCCCCCCTGCCAATTGCTGAGCAAATAGTTTATTTTCTAGGCCCCTAAAGATCAGAGATATAAATGAATTAGTTACAATAAACATGAAGCAGTTAAACACATCTTCAGAATATATAATAGTAGCTTAAAAATGAAGAAGTTCATTTTTCTCTTGTGTAATAGTCTCAGGTTGAAAATTTCAGCTTTTTGGGGTCAGAGCGTTGCACTCTTCCAAATGGTCATTCGATGATTCAGGTGCCTTTCTCCTTATTGTGCAACATCTTTTACATTTTCTTACCTTCCTGATTAAAGCCGGGTTATGGGTTCATCCATGTGCTAGCTCATGGGAAAGGGAAATAGAAAGAAATGACAGGCAATAATTTCCTAATAAGCAAGTGAAGATGTTTTACACAGGCCATTCAACTCACATGCTACTGGAGAAAACTTGGTCACATGACTAGTAATAGCTGAAAGAGAGGCTGGAAATATAACCTGGCAGCTATCCATGAAGAAGCGGAAAAAGGATTTGGCAGACAAGTTCACTTTGCCAAGTAAGTGTAGAGAATAGGCAAGTTGGAGAGTCATTTTTCATTTTCCACAAGAAGATTTCATTTACACCATTCCCTCCTTCTCCTTTCCTGGACCTCAGGATCTGGGAGCACATAGCTCTCACTGAGATAAACTTCTAGTATACCCCGAATAAAAGCATAGATGCTTGTATGTTTGTAAAATTTTCTTTGCTTAAAGGCAGCCAATGATGATGGCACTTCATCCTAAACTCTTGACGTGACTTCTTCCTAGGCAAAATTATCATATAGTCTTTGTAACCTATAGCAAAGGGAGAAAGGAGTGCAAATAGAATCTTTAATTTTATAATTAAGACTGTCATGATTCAACTTTTGAGCCCTTTTCTGGCTACCAAAAACATCCCAAACATTTCTTAACTTCAGCATGACTAGCTGTAGGTTCTCTTTTCCTCATAGACAAAACCAAAATAAGACTATTTTGCACCCTTTTATTCTGAAAGGCTAAATTAGGACATTATTGTTCCAGGGCTGGCAGGCCTTTTTCTCACTTTGTTATATAATCTAGTCTCCTCCAAGCTCAAAAGTGGTCAGGCCACCACATTTTTTGGCAGAGTAAGAGTTGGACCAGCTTGATGATTGTCAAGATTTTCTTCTGCTTTGATTGAGACCCACTAAGGCAACTACTATAATTACTTTTTCCTCTTTAAGTACAAGCCCCATCCTTTTTTGTTTTTTTTTAAGAAATTTGAAGTCCAAGTCAGAGACCATAAAATTAACTTGCATTGTTCCTTTTTTAGCTATTTCCCTGGGAACAAGAATTTAAATCTAGCTCTTAAGATCTAATAGGCCATGACCATCTGCCTGCGGGAATGAATAGCATTCTGCTATTTTTTTTTTTTTAAGTCAGCCTCGTAACAGTCAACTGGTATCTCTGAAATCATAATGTTGAAAGCTTCTTTGTCATATCTGTAGACCATTTATTCCCAAGATTTCAGCTGTCGTCTAAAGATCACTTAGCTTGAGTCTAGAGTTTTGGCTAGTTCATGTTGCAGAGAGAGAGAGAGCAACCTCAAATTCACATCAACTTTGTAGGAGATGAGAATCTCAGGCCAATAACACTATGCTAAACATGCTAATGTAATATGCTAAACATAGGACTTTACCTTTATAACCCTTTATTTTTTCTATTCTATTTCCTTCTCACCATTGTAGTCTCAGGATATAGTCCATTGCCTCACATATAATAGGTGTTCTATAAAAATTTGTTAAACTAATGAAGGCTAGGAATAGCCACACCTGAAGTACTAATCATCAAAACTGATCTAAATAAGGAAGCTATAATTTTCCCTGTAATTATAATAGGCAAAATATAATACCAATAGAAAGAAATTTAGAACAATTTTTCCTTCTCTAAAATGTCACAGAAGGAATAAGTGACCTCAAGAATCTTACCTGTATCTAATAGCAATTAGATCTGGAAGCAATTCTGAATTTATTTACTTGCCTTTTCTTTGGCCTGGAAATACTAAATAATTACTGTGAACTTGATATTTTAAAAGATTTATTTTTTCTTTCTCTCCTGAACCATATAATTTTTTTGTTTTATGTAAATAACAGTAATATCAACAAGGAACAAGCTGCAATACTCTAAACATGTTTGTTGTGATAAAGATATTGTGTTTGCATTTATGAAAACACAGCCACAATACTTAATAGACTTTATAATAACAGTACTTACATAACTAAATACAGCAGGGACCTCATTAAATGGTGTGAGAGGGAATCAGAGCTGAAAGTCTGCATTTGCTATTTCCCTAATCAGGAATTAATGAAATTCCAGTTATGAGATTATAAAGCATTATGTACTAATCCTAGCAAGTTTACATGACTAAAGAGACTGCCATTTTTTTTTTCTTTCCTCTGGGATTTAGGAAGGAAGGAGTGAAAAGGGGTGGACGAAAAAAATGTGTAAGATTCAGTATCTTACTTTATTTTTCCTTTGTATATTGAATGAGAATTTTATTTTTGTTATTGTTTATAATTAAGATATAATAGATGTAAATTTCAGACTTTATAAACTAAAATTTGCAAGAAGTCACTTTCAATTTTTTTCATAAATTAGCTTAATTTCTCTTTAGAAGCTCTATTTTACTTAATTACTTAATTAACTTAAGCTCCATCAATTCAGGGCTTTCCTGCCAATTCCCTAGGACTGTGTCTGTGTGTGCAGAGCAGCCTCAGTAGTACAAAGCCACTGCGTGCTGGTGGCAGAGCATCTGTTCCTTGGAGCATCTGTGACAGAAGCATCCAATGAGAGTCCTTCATCCTTTCTGGTCCTCACCTATCACTCTGTGTAAGTTGCCTCTGTGTCGTCGCTCATTTCCACTGTCATGCATAGTCTCCTTCCCCTTGGAGCTTACATGCTCATTTGGGAAATAAAAGAATTTAAATAATAATACAAATAATTGTAAAATTCACGACTGTGATAAGTACTATGAAAAAAGTACAAGGGGCTATGAAAAAACATAATAGCAAAATCTAGCGAAGTGTAAAGGAGAAAGGAATGCTTTCCTGAGGAAATGAACATAACACTGAGGTCTGATGATGAATAGTAATATAAAAAATTAATTATATGGAGAAGCAAGTTGTGCACAGAGGAAAGAGGATATATTCACAGTACTGTGAAAAAAGGCCAACTTAAAGGAAGTTCAGTGTGGCCAGAGCATAAGAGTAAGACTAGATAGAAAGTTAGAGGCAGAGTTTTCAACAGGCATTGTAGGCCATGGCAAGGATTTTATTTTTTATTCTAAGATCAACGGAAGCTGAATGGTTTTAATCATATGGTGTATATGAGCCCTTGACACATGATTAGACTTACTTTGAAAAGATTGCTCTGACTGAGTGTGGAGAACACATTGGCGGAGATAAAACATATATTTGAAGGAACAGGGATGCTGGTAACATAAATTAGGATCATATGCGCTAGTGGAAACAAAGAGAGAGAGCAGATATTGCCAAAGTCAATTTGATGATTTGGTGATATGAATTATATTTGAGGGTTGAAGGAGAGTGTCAGGGCAAAAATGATTTTTAGTTCCAGCTCCTAGAACAGGACAGATGGAACTGCCTAGCATTTGATAGGATCAAATTTAAGAAGTAATGCCTTGTATTTGGTCCTAACTGTGTTGCTTCTGAGTTGACTGTGAGATGTCCAAGTACAAGTGTTAAAAAAGCAGCTATGAGGATTTTGAACTCTTGAGAAAAGCTTTCTGGGGCCTGTAATTCACAACCATTAGTTAACTTAGCTATGGTAAATGTGACTGTCTAAATGATTCAGTTTAAATTTTGCCATGGATAGATACTGATATTTCTATATTGTGTTTAATCAGATCAAAATCAAATGAAGAATGGAGATATCTTAATAAAGGAAAAATGCATTGGGGGCAAAACTGGAAATATTTAACCTCAGTATTCTAATAAATTGAATTGCTAGGTTTTTTAATGCTTTTTTATTCTGACTGATGTACATGCAGACAATTTAATTTTGAGGGTGAGAACATCTACCAGTGATTGATTGTGTGAACAAATATGGAAGTCTACAGGTAAAATAAATAACCCATGTTAAAAAGCATCTGTAACTTAAAAAAATTATAGCAGCTTCATGAGAATACTATCACAGGATTTCACAAACGTTATATTAGAATGTAAGCTCCTCAAGGACAAAATTTCTGATCTACTTTTCTTCTCTCTAATGCATAGAATGGCACCTAAGACACATGGACACAACATTTGTTGATAATTCCTGGAATTTATGCATGCAACAGCATTGAACAGATGTATATAAATTATGTTATATTCACCAATAACTTTCTGTAAAGTTTTTCTCTTGCTAGGTGAGATTTTCCTCTCCAAAGTGGAATTGCTGTGGAGCCAGAACTGGAACTTTCTGTCCTACTAATACCTGTTGCCAGGCAACAAGAATCTGGCAGTTTTCTTCTGGTAGTTTTCAGCAGCTAACCCTTCAAATACTTAAACCAAACAAGAAAGAAATACTTCAGGAAAGCACCTAAACTCACATGTTATCTTGGGGACCATGAAGAAGTTTCACACCTAGAAGAAATATTTAACTTATACTATATAATAAGATTTTCAAAGTCACATACAAAATCTTCCACAAAATAAAATGAATCATTTATTATCCAATTCGTGAGTTCATTGATAATAAAATATTGAAGAAAGAGAAAGAATATTTTCATAGAATTAAAAATAGAAGCATAATAAATGTACTTTTTAGTTCATAATTTCAATTGTTGAAGAAATTGCAAGTCATTGTTTATTATTTCTTGTTAAAATCTGATTTTGTGCTTTAGTTATGATCAGTTATTTTAGACCAAAGCAGTTTTTATATATAATAAAGTATATATTTAAATGTCATAAATACTATTCCTAAAAATAGCATTCCCTGAATTTCTGCTTATTAACAGAACAAAGCAAGAGGGATCAGATTTACCCTCCACCTGAAAAAGTTTAAAAAAACTAGACAAAACAAATAAAACTATTATTTGTAAGACAGTGATCATCAGCTTATTGTATGTCAATTATAGCTCTAATATACCTGTTAAAATAATGATAAGAAGCAAAGATAGTACTGACATAAGATAGCATGGCCTATTTCCACATAAGTCCTTAGAGAGGACACTGTAGAAGACTTCTGTTGGTAAAGGTCTCACCTGAGTAAACTTCCCTCTCCTGTGTGGGAACATAGGGTTCCCGCGGAAACAAGCTATCCATTGAAATGGATTGGTCTGCCACTGATGCATCGTATATTCTACTCCTCACAGATTCATCATTTCTGAATAGAAAGTCTTCCAGCTATCATGTAATTATCATTTTCACTGAGCTTAGCATTTCCCCTTTTGCAATATTGTACTTTAATATCTGAAGATGTGATTATCCTGTTTATTAAAACAGTAAATACTAAAATAATCTTGATAGGTAGGAAGAGTCTTTAAAATGCACTTGTATAAAACTCAGTTGCAAGCTGAGTTGGTAGATATTTTGTCTCCAATTAGATGATGGCAGGTATCAACCACTGTGAAGATATTAACAGTAAATAATAGATTTTAAGGGCCACCACTAGAATAGTTTATTGATACGAGATTCCAAGCCTGTTTTGGTCAATTCTATGTACCCAGCGCCTACCACAGCACCTGACACAGGATAAATGCTCAGTAAATACTTTTTGACTAACTGAATGAATGAATGAATGAATAGGATATGCATCACAAGTAGAGATTACAGAGCCTGGAGTTAAAATGTCCCTTTTATTTATAGGAAAACAACAACAGCAGTAGCAACAAAAAACAGCCTCCTATCCCTAACCCCATGGTACAAAAATTTTACTTAAGACAAAGTAATTTAATTTGTTTCTCCAAGGATGAAAAGATGTCTCAGAGGCACACCCAACTATCTGCTCTATCTGCTCTTAGGGACTGCTTGACAATCTAGTGAGTGAATAAATGCCTTCAAATCTTCATTAACAAACTTCTCACAGGGTGGATATGGAAAGTGAAAATGGTACATTTTCTGAAGTTTCATTATTGTGCAATTATAATTGAAAGTACAAAATTGGATCACGTAAAAAATCAGTTTCAAGCAGCAGCAAAGTTAAACGGAGATGATTTGGGAATTACCTGATATTAGTTGTTTTCAAGTTTCTAAAGATGGTTTGTACAGATAATTGACATACAATACGAAAATTTATTTTGATTCTTTCTTATATTTTATTTGGAGAAATTTTAACCTCTGAATGTTGTTCTAACCTGTACTATAAAATTAAGAATTGGCAGTGACTATGAAATGGATTCTGTTTTGTAGACTACATCTCCCAAGACGAAACACCTTATGATTACTATTACAAGTATGTGATGATTTGATTAGCTTTAAGGATGAACTGACAAATTTATTTGTATTGTTTCTTATGGTGACATTTAAAAAATTTCTTCTAAACAAAAAATAAAAGGATGAATTTGGAAAGAAAATAAAGTAGTAAGTAGTTCAGGCTACTCCCACTACTTTGACCTTTTTTCCTAATCATTGGACAATCAGAAGTTAAGGCTATTATTTGAGTGGCTGAGTAAAAGCTTATAGCATTGAAGAATGAGAGAAAGGAAAGAGGTGAAGGGAGATAGTTCCTCCCAACTATGCCAGCGAGAGTACTTAGTAAGTAACATCCTTCACATACAATGCAAGAATTAGAGCTATGGCTAATAAAATAAAAAGCATTTGCACATCTCTTGGGAGAGAACTAAAATTTTAAAAGCAAGGATACCATCCTCAGCATTTTAAATAAACATGAAATGGTTATCATTAAACACACATTTAAAATGTTCGTTTTCTACCAGTGATTGTAACAATGAATGTGCTTTTTACAATGAGCATCCCTGTTGTGTTCAACACTGAGCAAAAGGTTCCATTACAATAAAAAGCCTAGAAAGGGCCATCCTGGACATCATTTTACCTATTTTCTTGCCATTTTGTAGAAGAGAAGACTGAAGCCTAAAAAACTGTAGTTCACCCATTCAGTTAATGTCAAAGCCAGAACTTGAATCCAAGGCTGAATTTCAAGGCAATGATTTTTAGCTTCCCACACTTTGATGACAGAACTGGAATAATTCAGCAAGTTCAAGGTAACAAGCCGTGAGAAGCTCTGGTAGAGAGCTGTTTTGATGAGAAATGCTGATTGCTGCTCCAGTTTGAATTGTGAAGGACCCCACATGCATTTCACATAGGCACAAGCTAATCAGAACAAATTGTAAATGCTGCAATCTCAGGTGACAGAGAGAAACTCGGCTGGAGCTCAGGGGACAACTTCCCCTGACACCAGAATTACCTCTTTGTTGAAAATCAGCCACATGGGCTTTTGGCTGGTTTTGTGAAACAGCACAGAGGAAATTCTTTCACTTAAAGCATAGTTCCATGAGTGAAGGTACAAGAAGAATTGTTTCATAAAGGAGAACAGACACGGGGATTTTGTGGTCTTCAGGACAATGGTCAGATGGCGTTTGTTCAGGGTCGGAGCTGGTGTGAGTTGGATTCCTAGGAGACAATATATGTATCAATTCTTTGCTTCATTAAGCACATCCCAGAAATCTTTTCCCTTCACAGGATACTGCAGGGAATGATCCACCACCTGCTCTGAGTCAGACTCACAAGCCCCAGCTGGTTCCAATAATGGTATGCTGGACCCCCAAGGATTGAAGGATTTGTTAGGAACAGCACTTCATACATGTCACTAGATTCCCTATTTCCAGTCTTGCCCCATATTCCAATCCAAACTACTTTCCCCATTGTTCCAGAGTAGACCTAATGGAAAAAAAAAAGATGATTATATCCTTTAAGCTGTTTACCAACACTTCAGTAATATCCTTTAGCTGTTTATCAACACTCTAATAATTCCTTGCCAATCACAGGATAACATGAAGACCCTCAGTAATTATCTGATAACTTTCCCAACTCTTTTCCACCACACTTCCTGTAGTCAGCATTAGCTTTGTCTTGCATCCAGACCTTTGCAAATGTTTTCCCTATTTTCTAAACAGTACCTTCGCCTTCTTCAAGCTCTGCAAAAATATATGCCTTCTGAAAATATTGGTTAAAGTTTTTTTTTCCTACGTGAAGCTTTTTCATTCTCCTGTAGGCTGGTTTGTTTTTTTCACCAATCCCTATAGGTACAGTGCCAAAGCTATACAAACTTACACAGGCCCATAAAAAGTCTAGCAGAATGTGATTATATTTTGTAACAGGTTTGATATGATTTGAATTGGAGCATCCGAAAAAGGAGAGTACCCAGGGCCTATGAAAGTCTTGCCAAATAAAGTCAGGGCTAGATAGAGCCCTTCCTCCTATTCCTAAAACTATTTAGAAATATCTTTATTAGAGGAGCTCTTACCACATCTTCATGTTGTTTTAGACATTTGCACAGCTGTCTCTGAAGTGCACTGTTGCATTTTTGTAAAGAGAGACTATATTTCTAGTCCCTGGATCATTATAGATTCTCACTAATATTTGATAAGTTGTGTTGAATTTCAAGAATATTACATTTGGTCTCTGAGCACAGACGTGCTGCACACAATAGTCATGAAGGGAAATGTGGACCAGCCAAGAGCAAGGAGTAGCTTACGGATCTTCTGTCCTCTAGCCTCTCAGCAGCAGTATGTGGGTGGCAGTGGCAGGTAAGCAGTAGGGGGAGATTCTAGAAGCACCTGTCTTCCAGTGCTGTTTGAGAGGGAAAGTTGTCACAGGAGATCAGGCAAGTGGGGCTAGTGTTGTGTCAGGAGGAGAAATCATAAGTCATACTCAGGTTTTTGCTTCAGTAACACCGCATACTTACTATGCTCACCACCAACTGTCCATGTTGGCAAACCCTGTTAATAGGAAAACTACTGCCTTTTACCTAATCATTCATGCTAAGCATTTTACAAAGAGGTAAAATACATATGTGATACTACACATCTGAAACACTGACCTGTTGGTGTAGTATTGTTCTTTTGTGAAATGTTCACCTCAAGTTACTAAAAGATCATTCAACCCTCCTATGACATCTTATACCAGTATTAAATATGTATGCAGTCCTATATGATTTCTAAGCAAAGCAGTTAATAGGAATGAGATTTGTACATTATTCAGAGAATCATCTCTTCATCATTTCTGGACAGAATTTCGCCACTAAGTGCATTGTTTCCTATTTAAGTTGGTGAGAAGACAATTTGACATTTATACTACTTTTCCTTTTTAAGGGATTCTTTACAGCTTGTCAGCTAAGATAAAAATGTGACAAGACATGACCTTTCTTTGATATATAAACAGTGTTTGTGAACACGTGGATTGGCAAAGTTCTTGTACTAAGCTTTCTTTTTTGATTCTTTTTCTTTGTATTTTTGCATACATGTTCTCAAATGATGTTTGGAATGAAAGGAAGAGGAAAAGATACAGAAAAATGCTTTAAATATAATGTGAAATTATCTGATAACACATTTTACCATAGTTCTGTTTCTTTTTGTAGCTTCACAAATTTAGTTTTCTTAGTATATTGTTTTTAGCAACAATAAAAATTTTATGCGTTACTTACCTTGCTTTAACTTCCTCACAAAATTATATATTCAAATCAATAAAATAAAATAGTAAGCTTTTTATCCTTTTTTCTTATCAAATTCCAACTATATCTTTTTGGAATTAAGAATATTGTTCTTTAGGAGCTTTTCCACTAAACATAAAATCCTACCTAAAATATATACTTGATACTTGTGTTCCCAAATACGTTTTCACACTCACACGAAAACCCTACAGTTTACAGAAAGATTATGTTCCATAAATTTGTTACTTAGATGATAATTTGTCCATTTGAGCAATATAAAGCCCAATGATTGGTTCCAAATCAACCGCAAAATCTCAATTAACCTATCATTTAATTTAACAAGCAATATATCATGCATTTAAGCTAATTATCATTAAGAACACAGGAACTCCCTTTCCTTCTTGGCTGCTATTGTCTGACACTGTCTTCCCCACATGTCCAGATCTGCACTGCTACTTAGCTACAAATATAATAAAAAGACTTCTTGCATGAGTCCTACATCTACATTCTTAAATTTTTCTGGGGATTTTTAGCTAGCTGTTCCATAAACAACTGAAACACATATTCAAAATAAAATCTTTGTTTTTTTCCTCTTTATATGTGTCATGTTGGGTCACCTTCCAGCAAGTCCCTAAAGCCAAAACCTAGTCAACTCTCTCCCACACACTTCCCACACACTGGGTCCTTTTTACTCTCCCTCTTTGCAATCTCTCTACTCCATCCTCTTTTTTCTATTTCCACTTCTACTCACTAAATTCAAGTCATATTTTGGCTACTTTAATATCCTTCTAACTGGTCTCCCAGCCTCTAGGCCTACCTCTCTGTAATCTGTCTCCCACACCACGAACAGAAATTATTGTTTTCAAACTTGTGAATATATAATAGTTTGGAAGAATAGAATATGCCTTTTGTAGGTATGATAAATTTTTTCTAAAAAGAACAATGATTTTAAATGATCTGTAGTTCAACATCCACTTTAAAACTTCTAAAATACTCCAAGTATGGGTTTACAAAAAATTTATATTAAGACAGAGGAAGTTACTTCATATTTTTATTTTATTACTTCACCATGGGATGTGTACAATGAACAAAATCACTCACTATTCTTTTTCTTTAGAAATAACAGCTTAGCTATGATGGTTCTAAATGGAAATAAGCTGATAAGTTTTTATACCTTTCAGAATAAGAGCAAGGACCCTAAGTTCATTTTAAGCTAAGTTAAAATCTAGATCAGTGTTTCTTTAAATGTAGGTGATTAAGTGATTAATCAGATTACTGATGAATCACAAACTGGGAGTAACATTTGAGAAAATGAATTTTTAAAAGTTATCCAGGTGATTCTTATGAAGTGTAAAAACTGAGAATCACCAATATAGTTTAATGTTAGTGCTTATTGAGATTCTACAATATAATCTTTTAAAATGTTTCAAAAATATGTGTTCCCCGTGAATGCATCTTCAATAATTTTCCATTTGCATATCAAATATGTATCTTTAAGTATCTGTAATACAATTTATTTTGAATCAGCTGTGTATATTCTACATTTATTGTTTCAAAGGACATAGAAGAAATAGAAAACATAGTCCCTCTCCTAAAAAAGTAAAAGAAATAGTAAACAATAGTATGTATTAATGTGTTTCCAATGGAATGGCAAAAATCAGTGTGGAAATACGTAGTGCTGATTAAATTCAAGATAATGAGATGGTAATATGAATTGGATCAGTTATTGGAGGCTTGAAGAAAGATGGTGGATTGTGAAGTTCAATTGTAACTTAAAGGATACATAAAAGAGCTTGAAGATAAAAAATGTCTGGAATGAGAAACTTGAATAATTGAGTGATAAGCAAATAAACAAAGGTGTAGCAGTGAGTTAAAGGAGACCTTGGAAATCTCCATCGTGGACTTTGAAAATCTTTGACCTGGCCGTATTTTTCTTTCTTAGGGAAAGAACACAGGATTAGCATTATCTATTTATTGTTCATAAGCAAGGTACTGTCCATATCTGTGTATTCTTTTCTAGAGACAGATTCAGATCTGCCACAAAGATAGGAGCATACTAACTCTGGCAATTACTTGTTCATTACAAAAATGGAAAGTTGGTTAAAAAAAATCACTGTGTAATGCACCATATTAACAAACTAATAAAGAAAAACTGTACGATCATCTCAATAGATACAAAAAAATGTATAAAACACAATATGCATTTCTTACCAAGAAGTTTTAGCAAAATTAGAAGGAAATTTTCTCAAATAAAAAAGCATTTATGAAAAAGCCACAGATAAAATTATACTTGATGATCAAAGCTGAATGCTTTCCCCCATGAGATTAGAAACACAAGATGTATGTCTACTCTCACCTCTGTTATTCAACAGTGTGGTATTGATATGAGAATAGACAAACATTCAATGGAACAGAAATGGGAGCCCAGAAATAGACTCACACATACATGGATAAATGATTTTCCACAAACGTAAAAAGGCATTTCAATGGAGGAAGGATTGTCTTCCAACAAATGGTACCAGAATATTTGGATACTAAACATGTAAAAAACAAATTGTAATTTATACCTCACATCATATACAATTTACCAAAAAGGATCATGGAATGAAATATAAACACAAAACTCTAAAACTTCTAGAAGAAAGCATAAAAGAAAATATTTGTTACCAAGAGTTAGGCAAAGATTTCTTAGATCTAACACCAGAAATATGATCCCTAAAAAAGCCTGAAACTGCACCAAAAAAGCATGATCCTCAAAAAAAGGAAGGGAGGGAAGAAAACCCTGCTGACACCATTAAAGGAATGAAAAGGCATGCATACCACAGAAAGGGAAAAAATATTAACAAATCATATGTCTGATAAAAGGCTTTTGCCCAGAACATATAAAGAACCCTCAAACTCAATAAAATAAAAGCAAACAATTTAATTAAAAAAATTTAGCTAGATACACTACCAAAGAAGATATATAGATGAAAAAAAGCACATGAAATGATGCTTAACTTCATAGTCATTAGGGAAGTACAAATTAGAATCAAAGGGGATACCATTACAAATTATTAGAATGGCTATAATTAGAATGCCTGATAGTACCAAGTCTTGGCGAGGATGTGGAGAAACTGTTACTCTCATAAACAGCTGGTGTGAATGTAAAGCGGTCCAACCTCTTTGGAAAATATACTGGCAATTTTTAAGGAAATTTAACATATACCTACCCTATTGTCTAGCCATTTTATTCCTATATATTTACCTAAGAGAAATGAAAGCATATCTCCACACAAAGACTTGTTCACAAATGTTTCTAGCAGCTTTATTTGTAATAACCCCAAACTGGAAAAAAATAATATCTTTATCAAGAAGTGAATAAATAAATGAGTTGTGATATAGTCATACAATGGAATATTATCCACCATTAAAAAATAATGAGTTATTGATATGAAACAATATGGAGTAATCTTAACAAAATTACGATTAGTAATTATGGAACAATTATTTTGTGAACTAAGCTACAGAAAAGAATACCTGTTATATGATTCCATTTATATAAAATATTAAGAAATGAAAACTAATCTATAGTGACAGAAAGCAGATTAGTGGTTGCCTGGTGATGGCTAGGGATGGTGGGGAGAAGTAGCAGGGAAGTATTAGACAGAATATGAGGAACTTTGGGGTGATGATATGTTCACTATCTTGATTTTTGATGATATTTTACATGTATATGTGTATATCAAACTTTTCAAATTATGCATTAAGATATATGTAATTTATTATATGCCAGTTTTGTCTTAAGGCTGTTTCAAGAAATAATATTTAAAAAGATTCTACAAAGGTATGCTGATATAGAAATGAATGAACGAATAAATAAATAAGGGAGAGCGCAATTCACACATTTGAATGTTAATCTTGAAAGAATAAGGGAGTTTGAAAATCAACCATTCATTTGTGACAACATGGATAAACCTGGAGAATGTTATATTGGTGAAATAAGCCAGATACAGAAAGACAAATACTGCATGATGTCACTTTATATGTAGAATCTTAAACAGTTGAACTCAGAAGCAGAGAGTACAGCAGTGGTCACCAAGGGCTGGGGGTGAGGAGAAGACAGGGGGGAGATGTTGGTCAAAGGATACAAAATTTCAGTTAGGAGGAAAAAGTTTAAGAGATTTATTGTGCAACATGGTGACTATCGTTAATAACAATATATTGTATGCTTGAAAATTGTTAAGAGAGTAGATTTTAGGTGTTCTCACCACAAAAATAAGTATGTGAGATAATGAATATGTTAATTAAGTTGACTTAGTAATTCAACAATGTACACATATTTCAAAACATCATGTTGTACACCATTGATATATGTAATCTATATTGGTTAATTAAAATAAATAAATAAATAAAATGTGAAATATAGCAATATTGTTTTCAACAAAAACAACAAAGGGGTGCTAAAGTTTAATGAAAAACAGGATTTTACCTAGCATCAAAATATTCACTACATGATGCTTATTTATTATAGAGGTTAACACAATAATCACAGTGAAGAAATGTGAATCCACACCACCCTATACTAGTGGTTAAAGTTAACATCACCATTAATAGGATCAATAAATATCATGTATTATCTGATATGATACACTAAGAAGAAAACAATACCACTTATGTGGTATCCCTGCAAAAATAATGCATGTTGGAAAATGTATAAACATCCCAGAAAACACATTCTACAAAATAACTGGTCTTTACTTTTAAAATATGCTGAGTTCATGAAATAAAAGAGATCAAGAAATGTTCTAGATTAAAAGAGACTAAAAAGACATGACAAAAAGACATGACAATTAAATGCAAAATACAATCCTTGATAAACAAAACAAAACAAAACACTAAGAACAGTATATGAGACATTAGTTGGACAATTGGCAAAAATGAACAAAAGGCTGTAGTTTAGACAACATTGTATTAAAGTTAATTGCATGATTTTGGTTATTGTACTATGGTTTGTAAGAGAAAGTCTTTGGTTTTAGGAAATTGATGTGCTTAAGAGAAAACAAATGTCATGTCTAAATCTTTTTTATTTCTTCACTTTTTAAACTATCTTAAGTGCAATATCAAAACCAAAGTAAGCATTTATGTACCACTTCTAAAAGGCTGTATGTGCCATTTACTATTCTTTATTATGCCTTCCTAAAAGCATCTCTAAAATTCCTGAAAATTAAGTTATTGAAACCAAGTTTTATATTTGAATGGCAATATCTATATTGACAAGTAGATTGCATCTGAATATCAAACTAAATGGCAAAAAAGCACATTTTATATTATATAATCCAAAATACATTTCGGTTATTTCAAAATATAATTGAAGTATTTTAAAAAAGGAAGTCTTTTTTTTAGGAGAATTTAAATTTTTTTTTATTTTGTCATATTACGGGGGTACAAATGTTTATGTAACTTATATTGCCTTTGCCCCACCTGAGTCAGATCTTCAAGCGTGTCCATCCCCCAGATGGTGCGCACTGCACCCATTAGGTGTGACTATACCCATTCCCTCCTCCCCCCTCCCACCCGCCTGACACCCGATGAATTTTACTACTATATGTGCAAATAAGTGTTGATCACTTAATACCAATTTGATGGTGAGTACATGTGGTGCTTATTTTTCTATTCTTGGGATACTTCACTTAGTAGAATGGGTTTCAGCTCTACCCAGGATAATACAAGAGGTGCTATATCACTATTGTTTTTTGTGATTGAGTAGAACTCCATGCAATACATATACCACATTTTATTAATCCATTCATGTACTGATGGGCACTTGGGTTGTTTCCACATCTTTGCAATCGTGAATTTGTGCTGTTATAAACATTCTAGTGCAGATATCTTTTTTATATAATGTCTTTTTTTCCTTTGGGTAAAAAGAAATGGGCTTGTTGGGTTAAATGGTAGTTCTATTTGTAGCTCTTTGAGGTATCTCCATATTATTTTCTACAGAAGTTGTCCTAGTTTGCAGTCCCACCAGCAGCGTAGGAGTGTTCCTATCTCTCCGCATCCATGCCGACATTTATCGTTTTGGGACTTTTTGTTAAAGGCCATTCTCACTGGAGAAAAGTGATATCTCATTGTGGTTTTGATTTGCATTTCCCTGATGATTAGAGATGATGAGCATGTTTTCATATGTTTCTTGGCCATTAATTTATCTTCTTTTGAAAAGTTTCTGGTCATGTCCTTTGCCCACTTTTTAATGGGATTTGATTTTTTCTTGCTGATTTTCCTGAGTTGTATATAGATTCTAGTCATCAGTCCTTTATTGGATGTGTAGCATGCAAATATTTTCTCCTATTCTGTAGCTTATCTGTTTGCTCTCATGATACTTTCCTCAGCTGTGCAGAAGCTTTTCAATTTGATCAGGTCCCATTTATTTATTTTTGTTGTTGCTGTGATTGACACCCCAAAGGCAAAAAAGGAAGTCTTAGAAACATAATCTTTTCTTAATTTCCAGATGTTAGAAAATCTTATCCAAACCAGTTCTTTCTTATTTTCTACTAATATCATTAATAGGAAACAGGTATGAACATCATTATGATAGACTGGTTTATGAGAAGATATTTAATGGATGTCATATTTGCAGATATGTCTTATCTTTAAGGATTGGCTGAGAATACAACTGTCTTTATGATATAATCTTATTTTTAAAGAGATAAAAGTATCACCATCCAAATATTTTCTATTGGTGTTTTCTGCAATTCAAACATTAATTATATTTTTCTATTGACAATCATGTTGCCCATGAAAAATATTATAATAATATCTTAAAAGAAAGTTACATGTTAAGGACTTATTGGTAAAGTCTATTCTAGAGGAAATAAGTTATTCTCTTCCATGACCTCGATTATCCCGTATACATTGATGACCCTCTAACTAAAATATTCAGTTTAATCTTCTCTTTTGAAGTTTCATCTGTAGTCTTTAATTTCCAACTGCCTCCTTGACAGTTACTTCTACCTGTCCCATAAATACCCAAACTGAATTCATCACTTGTTTCTCAAGTTGCACTTTCTTCAACTTCAATATTCCTTCGTTAACAAAGCTAACTTACACTGGAGATAGAAGGAAAATTTCAAACCCTATTATAGAATTATTTCCACCCAGAATTAGATCCTGCCTCAACTGGCCTTAAGTGGTATTTATATAGTAAATGTTTATGATGAAAAAGTTTTTGTGCACCTAAAGTGCAGAACTATAAGGGAGAATTTTCCCTTCAGTGAAAAAATAAGATTGTAATGAAAATAGAAAAAAAAATAAAGATATGGTTCAGGAAAAGAGATAAAACACGTTATCTCCAGGCTTTAGTGATAGGGTTGGGTATGATAGAGGTGGATTAGAGTCGACTGTGTAAAATTCAATTAAAACATAATCATTGAAATTAAAAAAATGGACTTTGAAACCTAAAATTACCTTGGAGATTGTTTAAAAAAGAAAAAAACTGAAAAATAACATAAACTTGATTGAGTATCCTTAAAAATAGAGTGAAAAGAATGGAAAAGAGACTATTTCAAAACTCAGGTAGTAAAAGGAATTAAAATAATGGGTGAGCCCCTACTACATCCTATGCATTTGACCTTCTTTATATAAATTAATCTTTAAAAGAATAATATATAGTCATTATACTTTTATCCTATTTTATATAGTATAAAACTCAAACTCTGAAAGATTAAGTGACTTGACAAAGGTTATTAATTAATAATTAATGGCTGAGTCAGGTAACTAACTAGAAGTATTTTTAGCAAACGTATTTATCATTTGGAAGCATTTGTAACCAAATTCATGGCACTTTATATGAAGTTCATGATGGATAGTTTGGAAGACATGAGTCTATCAGGAGTTTCCAAATCTCATACAGCTACTTCATTATTTAGGCTTCGGTTTCAAGTAATGGAAACTCATCTTACATAAACCAAGGATAAGAAATTTATCAAAATGAAACCCTTGGGGATTGAGCTTCATCACAGTAATAAAAGACAAACTGTAAGAATCAGGGCTAGAACCTTAGTGTCTGATCATGGAGGATTCATATGTTCTTCCTACCTGATGTCTCATCTGCTTTACTCTCTCCTTTCCTTCTCTCTGTATGTCTGACATTTTCTCTATTTTGTTTAATGCCAGTAGATATGAGTGCAGGCAATTTTAGTTCCTAAAAGGAGAGAAAAGAGCCTTTTTGTCCAATCCAACCAGATAAGTCCTGGTGGATGATTCCAGTTGTCCTGGAACAGTTCAAATGTATTGTAGGTCAGGCTCCTTAGAAACAGATTTTGAAATGAGAGTTCTTGTGCAAGTGATTTAGTGCGGGAGTGCTCGCAGATGAAACCAATAAGGGTAAGGGACTGTCAGAACAGGGCTGGGGAGAAAGCTAGGCAGAGGTGTGGCTTCAGCTGAAGCCTAGCCTCAGTCTCATCCTGGAGGGAGGTTTAATGGTACTACAGAGTTTTCCCACCTGAGGCAATTGGTGCAAGCTATTATGTCTCCATCATCACTCAGCCCTGTGATGAAAGCTATCTCTTGAGGAGGGAACTTTGTACCTTTCAGACATCTCTGGGTGTGGTGGTTCCTATTGGCCAAGAGCAAATCTCTGGATTGGGTGCAGCTGTAAGCTGTTAGTTGCTGTTATTCACAGATCATTACATAAAGACATCAGGGTGGGGCACCAAGAGCATCCCCTGTAGCCTGCTTAACCCAGAACTATTAGATGTAGTTGTTAGGGGTCCTATATTTGTCTCAACTGGCTTACCTATTTCATTTATGCTTGGAGGTAGGGCTGTTGAGCTTGGAGTCTAGTCTGAGAAGAAAGCCCTGAGGGGTGCCAGATGGACTACAGATAGCCACTACTCTGAACAAGTCCTTTGCCTATGTGGATATCATCTATTTTCTACATTTCTGAAATCTCCTCTGAGTTTCAATGTACTTCTTAATTAAAATTATATGTGTATCACATATGTATATTATATGTGTGTATATGCACACATACACACATTGCTTAACATGTGCTTGCCATATGAAACTCAGTAAATCTAATCTTAAATTTCTAGTCTTTTCCACAATTCAACTTCCCCGTTCTGTGTTAACAGTAATATCATTAGGCACTCAGGCTTAAATCATTGGAACTGTCTTTAACTTGTTCTCTTTTTCTTCTTTTCACCCCATATACTGTGAATCTTAGAAATTCTCTCGCAATATTCTTTGCATGCAAGCCTTTCATTTCATTTTGTCATCACTCGCGTTCCAGACCTCATCGCATTCTGCCTTAACTACACCAAAACTTTCTTAACTGACTTTCTTTTTATATCAATTCCTTGCTCACAATGGAGTAATATTTCTAAGGTCCTTCTTTAATCACATCACATCCAAATCTTTAAATATCTCCCCCCTTTCCTATAAATCTAAATTTTAGATTCATATTTAAGTTCCTCTAATAATCATACCCTCATCCAGCTCTGGTGGTGTGCTAATGGGTGTTGTCTATTTTTTAATACTTTTGTACATTATTTTATCTGGCTGTAAAAGGGAAGAATATCAAATTTGTGAATAAATTCAAGTTAAGACATGAAAATACAGAATTTAACAAGTTGAAATTTCAAAGTAATAAATATGACATCTGAATTTTGATTCTAGAAATAATATTTGGGTAAGATGACTTAGCAATATCACAACTGTAAAAAAATAATATTTGTTATTTTAAATTTAGCTTGGTGGGAAAAAAAGTGATATGACTACAAAAATTTTTAAAATTAAAAATTTAAAAGGAATGTAATTTAAAACTATATAACAAGAAATATGTTAGAACACATATTTTTAAAAGTTTGACCAAAGAAATATTTTTTCTAAGCAAATTCTTACATAGATTCTAAGCATATAAAATAATAAAAGGGCAGCTATTTTATTAAAGTGAAGCAACCGGGTCCTTCTTTCTGCCTCCCTGTACCCATCCCAAAAGAGTTCCTGAAGCCCTTCCATGGGATCCTAATTTATCCTGGAGTTTATAATCCATAGCTATAGGTCAAGATTAGAAAATGTGTCATACTTCCCTGTCAGACTACATCTAAAATATTGTAATAAGTCCTGGCTGCTGTCCTCTAAGTAAGCTAAAGTCCATTTTTTTAAATTTCAGAATATTACAGGGATACAAGTGTTTTGATTACATGGATTGTTTTCGTACTTCTTTAGTCAAAGTTATAAGTGTGCTCATCACCCAGATAGTTTACACTGTACCCGTTAAGTATGATTTAATCCCTCCCCACCGTCTGCATGACTTCCACTGAGTTTTACTTCCATCTGTGCACATGAGTGCTGAGCGCTTAGTTCCAATTTAATAGTGAGTACAAGAGGTGTTTGTTTTCTCATTCTTTAGATATTTTGCTTAGGAGAATGGTCTCCAGTTCCATCCAGATTGTTGCAAAAGGTATTGATTCATTTTTTTATGGCTGATAGTACTCCATGATATACATATAACCACATTTTATTAATCCACTCATGAATTGATGGGCACTTGGGTTGATTCTATATCTTTGCTATTGTGAATTGTGCTGCAATAAACATTCAAGGGCAAGTGTCTTTTTGATAAAATGACTTCTTTTCCTTTGGGTAAATACCCAGTAGTGGGATAGCTGGATCAAATGATAGGTCTATTTTTAGTTTTTTGAGGAATCTCCATACTATTTTCCATAGAGGTTGCACTAGTTTGCAGTCCCACCAGCAGTGTAGCAGTGTTCCTATTTCTCCACATCCACACCAGCATCTATTGTTTTGGGACTTTTAGAAAAGACCTTCACACTGGGGTAAGGTGATATCTCATTGTCCATTTTGGAAGACAGCAAAGTAACAGTTAAGTGACTGAAAACCACAAAATGAGGATTAGTTGACTGATAGAAAGAAATGGAAATGTTTAGCAGGAAGGACAGAGGAATTAACAGTAACCTGATATTGGTTTTTATGTGTATGAAAGGCTATAATGTGGAGTTATTTCAGATAGTTCTAAATGTCAAGTAAAAACCTTCCTGAATGAATGAATAATTCAAATGATAGAAAGCTTTAGGAAAATTCAAAAGCTTGTTCCATTGGTTCGGGCCTTTATTATTTTTTTCATAATTCTAGGTATTTCTTTTGCCAGATTATGTAGTTTGGGGTGTATTTGGGAATTGTACATCTCACATCATGATGTGCTAATTCTTAGAATATTTAAGTACTTCTTGGATGCCTACAGTGTCTCAGACACTGTTCTAAGTGGTGAGGATACAGACAGGAGCAAGATATGATTCCTGTCTGCAATCTAGTAAGGAAAACTAACTTTTCATAAAAATGAACGATGTAATATTGGAAGTGCTAAAGGAAGATATAAACAAAGCACTATGGAAAACAAAAATGAGAAAGAAAATAAGCTTTCTTGGGGGAGTCCATGAAGGTCTCACAATGATAATATTTAACTAGTCTTAAAGACTGAATCTACTAAGTGATGAAATGGGAAAAATCTATTCCAGATGAAGTTAACGGTTTGTACAAAGACAAAATTACACAGAACAGGTGGAACACATTTAATATGGCTTGAAATTAATGTGCCTGATGTTGAACGAGGTGTTAAGGATTGAAAGGTGTTTTGGGGGAAGGTAGAGGCAAGAGTCTGAATCCTGTGGGTGATAGACAGATAACCCCATCTTTCAACCTACTATATTTATGACAAACTTGCTGTTTTGGTATATGGAGGGATGAGAAGTGGGACTAGCCTTTACAAAATCATGAATATTACTTTTCCCCATACCATTAGTATATAAAAGGAAAGTCATTATAGTGGAATAGAATGTTGCAGTATAAGTACAGGTAGAATGCATTTGCTATATTTTCTAATTATTTTAAAAACGTAATGTGTTTCTATATGATCAATGAAAACTAACCTGGAGTTGTCTCCAATGGTAATAAATTCATTTATGGGTCAGATGAGATAAGACTATGGAACTATGTATAAAAGATAACAATGATTCTAAATAAACACTCTCTCAAGTTTTCCCTTTCTTTTTTTCCCTGATGATGAAAACCAAAGGGCTGCACTATTAGTAGATCATGAATATTGGTTACAATTTATAGGCCCTAAATAAGAATGCTTTTGAATTTTCCAATATATAATCATTCTTAGCATTTTAATAAATTTCTATTTAAAACACAAGTTTATAAATTAAGTTTCAAAAAGAAATATTTAAGGAGCAGAAAGAAGTCAAAATGATTTTTTCTGAAGACTCTTCTGCCTTTTAAGACTAACTTCAATTTTGTGGGCTTTTGCTGAAACACTGCTATGTTACATTATTTTATAACCCACTTCAAGAAAATACATGTCTGTATCTTATTTCTAACTTCTGCTGGAATTGGGAAAAAAGTTGTTTCTTTTTTTAAATGGCTTGATAAGCAACAATTTGCTTACTTTGGTTTTTGCTAACATGACTGGCATGAAGAAAGAGAAATGAAAGGAAGAATCGATTGTTATCATGTGTAATTCTAGGCAACACTGCGGTGTATCTGAAACCTTCACTTAATGTCACCTCTGTGCAATTTCACTTAATGTAAGTTCCTTGCACTCTGCATTTAATATCAGGTCTATGCAATTCATGAAGGAAAGAGAAACAAATTAAAAACTTAAAGAAATCATTATCCTTGATCTTCATATAATTCTATATTCACTCTGTTTTGCTCTCTTTACTAGGATACAAATTGTCTTGCATTATCTATACCTTAGGAAGTTGTGTGCATGCTGTAAAATAATATAGAATGAAAGAAAAAAGTAATACAATTTTTATACAACTGTTTCAAACAAAGAAATAAATTTATACTGACTAAAATAGGTCACCTGAAAAAATTTAATTAAAAATTTAGCTTTCATAACACACTCAATCATTCTTAAATATGAAGGAATTATTTATAAATTAGGGACAATTGCTTGGGACTTCCCTATTATCCACTTGATAAGAGTCTACTCGTGATTCAAAATATGGAAATAAGTTGTTCAAAATCACTTCAATCACAACATCTTTACTAACCTGCACTTTTTGATTTAGTTCCTTTATTCCCCATGCTTTCAAAAGCTTTTTTAAAGCATGCAAGCCATGTTTTTTGAACACTGTCTTTTGTTCGAGGCACCAAACTGATAACTTTACATATTTGAACCATATTTAATATTCACAACAACCCTGTAGGTAGACGATATTGTTAGCCTCATTTTATAAGGGAGCTAAGCAACAGGTAACTTGTCACTGACTCAAATTTCCAATGATGTAGGGATTTAGGAAATGAGCATTCTGATCCCAGAGTGATTAAGATGCTCTTAATCACTACATGATATTCCCTCCTGTTTGTCATTTTAAGAAAAATATAGTGTCATTCTTTTTTTTTAATCAAGCTTTTACCGTAACTATACTGTGAACCTTTTAGTTCATATATCCATTCAGTTACTGAATGCCCATGTATGCTAATACTGTGGATAAAGAGGAAAATAAAATCCCTGAGCTCATGTAGCTCACCAAGTAGTGAGAGAAACAGAGCTGAAAACAGGTAGCAGCAGGAGAGCTCTGGCGGAGAAAGTCCAGACTGTAGAGGCACTGAGAAGGAACCTAGTGCTTAGAGTCAGGTAAGGGTTACTGAGAAAAGTCATGGCAAAACCGAGTGGTTTCATGGAAATATTTAATTAATTTATTTAACCTATAAATAAAATTGTGTATATTTATCATGAATAACAAGTTATTTTGAAATATGTATACATTGTGGAATGGTGAAATCAAGCTACTTATTAACATATGCATTATCTCATATACTTATCATTTCTTTCGTGGTGAGAGCGCTTAAAATCTACTCTCTTAGCAATTTTCAAGAATAAAATACATTATTATTGACTATAATCACCATGTGTCCATCAGTGAATAAATGGAAAAAGAAAATGTGATATAACATACACAGCGGAATACTATTCAGCCAAAACTGAGTTTTGAAGAATACCTAGGAGGTAGCTGGGTGATGGACAAATGAGAGGTGAAAGGACATATCAGGTAGCCATATTTACTGGTCTGGAGGCTGCAATGTGAGAAAAAGCACAGTTTTGTGGACCTGCTAGCAAGCATTATTGAGGTATCCAGTGTAAGGTAGAAAGTTGGAACAGATGAGGCTATGAAGAAAGTAGAAGCCTTGTGTTTAGGAAATGGCATGATCACATTTGCTCTTCAGAAAGATCATTCAAATTACAGCAAGAATACACTGGGAATGGTTTATTTGAGGAGCAGTCCAGATCAGAGTCAAGGAGACCTGTTAGGAGGGCCATTGCAGTGAACCAGGAGAGAGATGATGTTCTCCTAATTCAAGGAAGATATACCAAAGATGGATAAAGTGGCCAGATCAGATAGGTGAAAAGAATGATTTGGAAATGATAACAATTGGTGAATGATTGAATTTGTCAATTGAGGGAGAATAAAGAGAAGTATGATATGAATCTAGATTTCTGTCTTGTACAATTTGACAGGTGGTGATGCCAATATCAGTATCCAAGATGCGGGATACTGAATAATGAGCAGTTTGAAAATAAAACTAGCAAGCTTAGTATTGGACAAGTTACTTTGAGGTTTCTAAGTGCCATCTGAGTAGAGAAATCAAGTAAGTATTTGGCATATCATAAAATTTGGGAGAAAGTTGTGAATAAATCTCTTTGAGGATGGGGATCTTTCCTTATTAATTTTAAATTAAAAGTGTTTGGCATATACAGCCATCCCTTTGTATCTGTGGGTTCCATATCTATGAATTCAATCAACTGTGGATCAAAAATAAAAACTAACTGTAACTGTAACATAACAATAAAAATCCAAATAAAACGATACAATTATTTGCATAGTTAATTAAATCATATTTTATATTATGTTAGGTATAATAAGTAATCCGAAGATGATGTAAGGTGTGTAGGAGGCTGTACATAGGTTATATGTAAATATAACATTTTATACAAGGGACTTAAGTATCCATGGATTTTGGTACCTGCGGGGTCCTGGAAACAATGCAGATACCAAGGGGCAACTGTAATGTTTGAGCATTTAACAAATACTAGTTAAATGAGTGAATAAGTATTAAATTTTGTTTTGGTAGACAAAGCAACACATACACTGAACACTGTATCTAGTACTAGTCCCCTAAATAAATAGCATCTTGATTCTCTTTCAAGTAAGTTTCTTCTAATAAAAGCAATTTTATCACTGTCATTTTTATTTTTAACATCAATGGAAATACTGACCCTTACAGATGTGATAATGTTTAAGGAACGGAAGTTTAGGGAACAATGAAAATACTTAACAAACTAAAACTTTTTTCTCTAAACATGCGCCATATTATTGATGTAGAAAGTCCAGTTCTTCTAAAGTTTGGACTCTCTTGCAAGTACTTATAAGTAAAAACACGTTTATTAATATTCCTATTAGTCTCTGAATTTTCTTTAATATGCTATGATCAGAAATGTCAAGAACAACATCCTGCCTTGGCAATGACTGAGCTGAGATCTGAAGACTAGCAAGAATTAACTAGGTGAAGGGAGTTGTGGAATATTTTTGAATAGGCCAAGACATTGAAGTTAGGACTTAAATTGGACTTGACTTTTCAATATCTGAAAATGTAATGGTTTTAATATCTGAAAATGATCAGAAAAATTAGGATCTGCAAGAGATATCATCTAAAAGCAAAATATTTGAAAGCAGATGTGGGAAATAAAAAAATAGGTTTTTGCTGATTGTATTTTGCATAGTTAAGATTATTCAATAAGCCAATTTAAGAAGAATAAAAACTTCTTACAATCTTGTAGGAAGAGTTTCTTTGCCCAAAAATATTCATTCGTGCAAGTAGAACTACTTTTAACTAATGTTTAAGTGGCATTAGATTTTGAGGGCACACATATTTGTTCTTGGAGAGTTAACACTGTTTAGGCATTGAAGAGACTATAGTACTTTATTCCAAAGGTTAATGGCACAGAAAGTGCCATTCATTTATTTCCGCCATCCATCAGCTAATATGTATAGTTTGAGAAGCTGTCCTGACAGAGGGATTCTACTACTAGTGCTATCAACAAAGAATTTCCTTAAATATGTACATATATTTAAAAATACAATAATGTGTATTTTATCTATATAAATTCATATATAGTATATATGTACATATATATGAATATGTACCTCTTTATATGAATATAAAAAGAAATTCAGTAATATATGTGTATATATTTATGTGTATGCTTTATCTTTTTACAGTGTGGCTGTTGCAGGACATGGCATGATGTTTCACATTGATGCACAAGAATAGGAAAAGCTGTAATAATGTGAATATTTTCTTTTTCCTAAAAGAAGCTTGGGAGAATCTAGATTTGCTTCAGTAACAATATGAACAGAATAAAAGTGGCTATGGAATTTACCTTATTGCAAAATGGTCCAGTAATGGCAAAGTTTAAATAGCAAATTGCACACATTTCTTTAAAATGAGATTCAATTTGCAAAAGGCTTGCCACGTGCACATCTATTGTGTGAAGCAAAGTGTAGTTGTCCAGTGAGCAGGAAAGCAGTGGGACCATGCTTGGCTACCTTATGGCTTGGAGGAGAGAGAATGTACTCATCCAGGTAGTTAATTTGCTTTCCATAGGGACATTGCGCTTGCCTTTTTCACAAAGGTCCAAATGAACTTTCTGAAAGAAAGATGCTAGTAAAAGCCTCAGAGTACTGTTTTCTTTTATTGATCAGTATAAAATCACTTATAATCAATCAGTAGCTTTGGCTTTATCACAGCACGTATGTTAGTGCACAGTGTTTGACTATGACAAAATATTTCATATAACTTGCATTTTATAGATATTTCTCTCCTGTTTTGGTATTTTATTTTATTAATAATTATTAAGTAAAGCTATGTCTTAATTAAGCAACTCATGATTATCTGTGATAATGGAAAATATTTTCTCAAGCAATGACTTAATCGGGAAACCATTCTATAAGCAAACTAGATGCTTTACATAGTCAGATATTTGATATTATGTAGAAAAAGTATAGTCAAGGCTGGCTGAATTGTGCTTTACCCTTTATCTACACGGTGATTCATATTTTCACTCTAGGGCATAGGGAAGAAGCAGACTCACTATGTGACTCTTAACTGACTAATTTAGAAATTGTCAAAGTTTCTGTTCTTCACTAGAAAAATTAGGTGATAAATTTAAACAATTGTTCAGATAAGTAGTTTCAAATAAATTATTCTTGAAGACAAAATAAGATTGAGCCCGATAACCATATTTGCTGCCCTCATTGACTTTAAACTACTAGATAAAACAAAATTTCATTTCATATTTCTTTTCAACATATATTGGGAAATGATTGTTAACGTTCCATATATCAAATAGTGCTACTCAATATGTCAGCAGCAAAATATTCCTAGAACATTTATTAAAACAAAATGCTTTTCAAAAGTCCACCTTTTAAATTTGGTGATAGATGGTGAATAGCTTAGTATCTTCCCCAAAATGTATTTACTTGAATATACAGTTTATTCAAAATGATAGTGCAATTAATTGTGGAAACACAGAAGTTCTAAAATGAAGAGCATTCAAGATATAAACAAAGAAATATGAAAGCATGATGAACCAAATAAGTGTCTTGTCAAAATATTTATGTACACATACACACTTCCATAATATTTTTAAGATAAATGAATAATTTAGTTGTATTTGCAAAATTCCACTTAGCTATTCACAGAAAATTTGGTAAAGTCTGCTCTTTCTTCCACTCATTCTCTTCTGGTCTGCCCCTTTCACCTTCATCTAAAAGTAAGTTCAAGTCCAAAGTCTCTTAAATATTCTCCCTTGCTATCTCCCTATGCTTTCATCCTCTGTTCTCTCTCACGTCTTCAATGAGTATTTTGCATACATATATTTCCTCCAATTATTATCCTAAGCACAAATTACCTTCTTAACCTCTCATAGTCTATTCTGCCCTCACACTCTACTTTAATTACTCTTTGAAAGTCACCAAAGACAGTTCAATTCATGCAGTCACTTGCTTCCTTATAGCTCTGCTTTTTAAAGACCAAAACTCACATATTCAATCCTCCTTTGATTTTCAGGATACAACACTCTATTGGATCTCTTTCTACCCCTTTGATTTCTTTGTCATTGTTTTGCTCCACCTATTTCCTATCAAATTGACAGCAATGTTAATGAAATTATTTAATCCTGAAGTAGAGCGATATAATGGACCCTTTTATATATTTTATGCTTCCAAGAAGAAAAATAATGCAGCAGACAACTTGTCAACTGAATCAGAAGACTATAACATATTCATTCCCTTTAGTCAATAATTTCATTAATAGAAGTATAGTCTAATGAAATAATTATACCTATAATCTTTTATGTTATCTATTACTATAGAAAATATAAATAACTTGAATACCCAAAAAGGGCAATCATTTAGAAATTTATGGAATTTATACTTGATAGTATTATTATGTCATTAAAAAATAATGCTTATGAAAGTATAATGACATAAAAATTATCTCAAATATATAATGTACAAGGCAGAGAACTGGCTTTTATACACAGAATTACTATGACTTTACAAAAATATAAAATCAAGAATAAAAAAATCAAGATATAAAAATTGATAGTTTTTGAATAGTGGCTCTGAGAATCATTGATTTCCTGTTTATATCTACAATTATTTTCTAAATTTTCTACATTGTTTGCATTAGTTTTCTAGTCTCTTAATATAGTTAGGAATGATATAGATAGCATTTATAATTTCTTTCAACCCTGAAATTCTATGATATGTACCAGTAAGGCAGAGATAGTAGAACAAATGTCCTTACAAACAGCAGCTATGTTTATTGCATGGTTCGTGATTTGGCTATGTTTTGGAAGCAGTGTGGCTTCATTACTGCAGCTGGTTCGCCAATTAAACATGGCAAGCACCTAAAAGCCCTATTAAATGTCTTGTCTCTTCCAAAGGAATTGGCTGTCAGTAAAGTTTAGAAACGTATTTTAAAAAGGCTCTAGAAGCAAAGAGTAATGCTTTAGCAGATTATAATGCTAAACGATCTGCTTTAACACATCCCCAGGCTGTCCAACAAGTCCAAAAATCAAAGCCATAGCTAAATTCTGACTATTGGCATCAGATCTTGAGTTAACTCTAGCCTCAAGCACCTAATTCTGAACAGGCTAGAAATGATTTGCTCCACTTGGATACTCTCTAATGGCACCATGATGGCTGCTTAGTCTGCTCCAGAATGCTGAAATGGGAAAACTTCAATCAATTGTAAAGGATGTCTCTGGTGATGTCCCACTTGTCAAACACACAGTCCTAAGAAAATTGCAAAGGTGAAACATGGATGTGGGTTGAACTTTTAGGTCCTTTTGAGCAAATGGATTTTTATTTATTTACCTCTTGTGTGGTTTTGAATATATTATTAATATTGTCGGTTTTGCATTGGCAAGAAGCCTCTACTTGGTGTAAAGCAACTACTCTGAGGCAGCAAAGAAGCTTTTAGGCTTTGTACTTCTCACTTGAGGAAGCCCCAGCTGTTTCCTAGTGACAAGTAATTAAAGAACTATGTGATGCTCTGCACGTCACGCAGAAACTTCACCGCCCCTGCCACTTTCTGAAGAAACACAGGACGAATGAATGGCATTTTAAAACTGAAACTTGTAAAAGTATCTAAGAAATTTCAGTTGCCAAGACCAAAGTATTTTCCCTTAGTGATTAGGTCCACGCCAACAGAAAGGTGTAGCCATCTGGAGGTTTCACCACTAATCCCTGACCCTGACATTTTCACAGGTATACATTACCTTATAGCACAGAGATTTAATTCAATATGCTCAAGTCTATTCTCAGGCATCATTTCCCTGTGATAAACCACAAAAATGACTATATAACCTTAAGCTAAGAGCCCTGGTTTACTGGAAATGACATTAAAAGTTGCCCTTGAACCTTATTAGAAGGTATTAAGGTATTGTTAATCACACATACTGTCGTAAAACTAGGGAATCAATCATTTTATTTACATATCCCAGTTTAAAAAGACATTACACAACCTCTTCCTGGACTTTCATGCCAATGGAAGATCTTAAACTGAGACTATCTGAAGATCGTCCAAAAGCAGTTAGCATCATGAAAGAAACATCTTTTCAAAGAATCTTTGACCAAGTAGCAAACTACTAAACATGGATAGATTTTAACCAAGGCCTACAGATTAAGATTCCCAAAGCCTGGAACCACTGACTGACATTCTCTTCTTGACTCCTTTTACCTTTTTTTGGATTTTTCCCCTCTGTTTGATTCTGATTACTAAAATGAGATTCTTAAAACTCCTCCCTAATCTTGTTACTCTGTAAAAGTCAAGAGTATAAAAAATTATACAAACCTATTGATAGCAAACTACCTCTCTGCTCTATAAACTCTAGGTAGGATGGCATTCATTATCCTGGGTGATCCCACACAGATCAGGACTTGGCTAAGAGATACTATCTAAGACTTCTTTTCATCACATTTATGTCGACATTTGTTTGCTGTATTCTGTTCAAAGTATTAAATAGAAAAGATTGAAATTTAATTACAAAGATAAAAGTTATAAAAAATATTTTTAGCAGTCACCAAAGTCTGAGATTATAATGAACACAATTGGTATAGATCTGATAGATTGTACAAAATTATAGTTAAGCAATGAGATTTAGTCTCTTCTTTGACCAAAAGATAATTAAAGATCTTAAAGGACTTAAAATTTTGACTGTGGTCCTTATAAGTCTTTGGATTCTGCATCTATTTCTCTCTTATTGCTTTTGATTGATAAATTGCCCAGACAATTCTCTATTAAACCACAAAAACCATTCCTCTCTTTTCCATTTACTTTTTTGACTACTATTGCAGAAACAGCTGAACTTTGACTGAACCCTCTTACAAGAGCTCCGTAAAAATGCTTCCCTTCTTCCTTGAGACAGAGCACTTCTTTAGGACATTCTTGTGCTACAGAATTCTAGAGAAAACCTTATGTTTAACTGTGCTCTGGTTAATTTTCTTCCACAGTGTTAATAAAACACATTCTTTTAATTTGGCAAGTTTTTAGTTTTTTTTTTCTCATCCAGCATTTTTTCCCTGTGATCAGTATTTAGTTTTTGCTATGATCTTCAAAACAAATGAAAAGAAACACTGGAAGTTATCCAGAAACAGCTCGAGAAATACATACCCGCATGATTGACTATTATAAAAACTATGTGATTGATTTTCACAGATTAAAATCATCAGATAAATTTCAACTCTGCACTTCAATTTTAATACAAGACAAAAGCTACTGAAGTAAGAGAGATGTCTCTTTGGAGATGAACACCGCTGGGTTACAAAGCTCTTTCATAATATATATATAATCTTGGATGTGATTTTTACTTTCTTGGGTTGGAATTTTGATGCCAATGAGACTTGTATTCTGAAAGGTGAAATTACTTACCCAAGGCCATAAACATAGCTAGTATCAGAATCCAGTCTCTTCATTTCCTGATGTTTATTTCTCTACATTTTGGCATCCTACACCATGGCGTTGAGTCTGCCAATGACCAAAAGATGGGCAGTTAATTCTTTCCATATGAATTATCTTGATTTATTACTTATGTTATCATCTAAATAACTATTAATAAAATTGATGGCTACTGCCTTTGTCAGAGGCTATTAACAGACACAAATTTTTATTTCTTGAACAAATATTTCTTGAAAGGCCACTGTTCTGGGCACTAGGAAAATAGCCGTGAACAAAAGAAGATGAAGTCCCTGCCTTTGTGAAGATCACATTCTATGGGGAGGATGTAGAAGTAAATGTAACTTAGAGTGACATTAGTATTAAGTACTAACTAATTAACTAACTAACTAAATAAATAAATAAAACAAGGTAAGAGGATAGAGAGAGATGGAGGTGTTATTGCAGATATAGTAGTCAAGGAAGTTCTCTCAGAGGAGGTCCCATTTGAGCAAGCCCCCACTGAAACCAGGGAGGGACCTTGTGAATATCAAAGAGAAGAGTGATCCAGGCAGAAGTCAGAACTGTTCCAAGACCCGGTCAGGAAGGCTGCTGTGTATATGAGGAGAAAACAATACAATCCCAGTGAGTGGGGGAAGGGAGGGAGAAAATGAGGTCAGAGAAGTCACTGGGGACAGATCATATAGGACTGTACAGGTCATGGTAAGACATTTAGATTTTATTCTAATAATGAAATTAAGCCTGGAAAAATAATACGTTTTCAAGAGAATTCAGAGTTAAATGTGTGGTCTTCTAGAATGCTTTGTGAAATAGTGTGGTCATGGCTATCTTTTATATTATATTACTTAATTAATCTTAATAATGACATTTTTATGATCTTTCTTAAGTAAGCCCTTATTTTGATAGATGTTTGGGTGTATTTATATCCTAAGAACCATATGGATTACAGAAATAAAAATAGCTCTGAAAATTCACTTAAGTATAGTTAATTGAATATAAACAAAAGTTATTAAAATTGTTTTGCATAAATGTACAATTGCCTTGTTTAAAATGAAATTTTTTAAAGAAAGTGATGAGAAATGATATTTGAGGCATTCCAGGATATTACATGATAAACTAGAAATAGATTCTTCGTCCTATTCCTGTTCCTATTCCTACTTACAAACTGTGACCTTGACCACATGATTTAACTTCTTTGAGCCTTAGTTTCCTTATATTTAATATGGTGACAATAATAATACCTTTGATAAAACTCACAACAGGATGCCCACAGTATGACACCTTGGCATGATGAGTACTTTGAACTAGAGGAAATTGGAAGGGCCTCGGAAGCAAGGTCTTTCTGACCTTCTCCCACCTTCCTGTCTCCTGACCCTTTATCTTTCTCCAAAGCAAGTTATAGAAACCAGAATTCCTCTTCCCCAAAGCAGGTCATAGAAACTAGAACTCCTTTCCCCCACAGCAAGCCATAAAACCTGAGAAGGTCACACTCCCCCTTCTCCCTTGAAGACCCTCATTACAGCAGGGTCCTTCCCCATACCCATGAGGAAAGGATGCTACATAGAGAGGCCACAAAGGATCTGAACAAATAGGCCTTGCTGGGTTTCACCCCTCAGTCTATTACCATTAGATCATACCTTTTGTTAAAATACATTCCTACACTGCTGTCCATTCTTCATGGGACCTAAACATGAAAATAGACAGTTTGCTCTGGGTCTTTGAGTTTTCATTTCCAAAGTTTCCCCTATCATGTAAAACTTTGATTAAATAAATTTGCTATGCTTTTCTTTTGTTAACTTGTCTTTTGTTATATTAGTGTTGGTCCTGACCCTCATGGGTATGGAAAGGGATCACACCTTTCTGCCCCTACACCTTCTTTAAGAGTTTGACCAGAGAGTCAATGAAATAATCCTTGTGAGATGTTTACAATAGTACCTGACATAGTAAATTCTAAATAACTGTTACTTTTTTTTCTCCTTATATGGACTTCAAACCTTGTACCTAAAGGCATAGTCATGGTTCTTTCACTTTGTTCTTAAAGCAAATGAACTCCTAGGTAATGTAAATCTTCTAAAAAGAAGTTTTCATTGAAATACAGCCTATGCAATTTAATCATTTGCTAAAACTTCTGCTTTATCAAACACTGAGGCAATGAACAGTGAAATAATTAATATATGTCATCACTTGCTAAGTCAACTTTCGGGGTATTTTATTAGTTTGAAAAAGATATAACCCCTGTAGGATATAGCATAATGAATGCTTAAACAATAATTGCACAAAGTATAAAACATGTTGTTGAAATATATTGATTTTAGCTGAGATATATATCACTTTCTCGTGCACGAGACATTTTCACTAATATTATATTATTTAATCCTCAATCCCTTAGGAGTAAATAAGCCTAATACCCCCATTTTACAGGTGAGGGAATGAAGACTTAAGAAGGTTAGTAATTACTCCAGATGGCTGTTGGTGGATGAAAAAGTTTAAATTTGAACCCATGCCAAATTTTATAGAAACATATTCTATAGAAGTTTATAGAAATATACAGAATTTTATAGATGAAACTGTAGTCAGGTAGAAACTTAAAGTCTGCTTAGGAGAATTGGTAAGTTACAAGTATAAATCAGCCTTTGAAAGGTAAGAAAAAAAGTGATCTTCCTTAACAAAGTTTCCCTAGACTTAATGCAACAAGGATTTATAGAGTGCCTATTATATGCAATGATCTCTTAGATATGTACAATTATTTAATAATCCTGGAAAGTTTTATAAAACTTTTCTAATTTTAGATCAATGTTATTTGAGTAAATATTTCACATGACTGTATTTCTTACTATTATCAGTTTTATTTTTATCTATTCTCCATAAAGCCTGGCACCATGTTTGAATAGAGGTGATGTATCTTTTTAAGTGAAAGCTAAGTAAGATTTTCAACTAATTATAATTTTGAAAGTCATAATACCTAAGAATGAATTAGTTATGATTTTATTTTCATTTCTTTCATAAATAAAAGTAACATATTAAGTAAAAAATATTTATTTCTTTACAAGAAAAAATACAATGCTAATTTTTCAAATTAGTTCTTTGCAGAAATGTAGATTTCTTCCTTCCCATACTTTCTTCAAAAAAAAAAAAAAGCTTTGTAGTTTTTCCCATTTGGAAGCTAAGTGAATGTAAGTAAAGAAAAAGGATAAACATCATGAAAGAGCTATCATTTTAGGAAATAACTTGCTTAAGTCCATTCAGTTGCAATAAAGTTATGTTATTACATTCTCTGACTCTTTGGGTTAATGGCAGTTGTGGAAGTTGAAAATCAAGCTTTAAGAGCTGGATCACTGTAATTCATTTATTAAAACATTTTTCATTTTGTGACTATCAGGATTTTTTTAAACCATTGTTCCAGGGAACATAACTTATTGGCCTTATTTTTTTCTGCCTTATTTTTCTCTTCTACTTCAAAATGATTTCTTAATTCAGAAGTGGCCCAGAAATTTTGATGGGAGGAATGACCCAGGTCAGAGTAGCAATTTTAAAAGGCTGCGGTCTTAGTGGACTGGAGTAAAACAAAAGTCTTCTTTCTCTGTTCTTTGAGCAATTTTACCAGGAATGTAATTTGGCTCCAAGTTGAAGTCATATGATTTTAGGCCTTTTCTCATAGCCTGTATGACTCCACCATATGTAGTTAAAAATCAGTCTATCTTTTCCTGCTTCACTTTATCTGCTGCCAGGAAAAGAAGAACATTTCTTCTCTTGTCTTCTATCTGATAGGTGTTTTTAATATGTTTGATTTGATGAGACTTTATACTTAAAGTGAAAAGTGCCATTGTATATTAAATCAAAACATGATGGTGCTCAATTTAATAATCATTTGATCCAATTCATCTTATATGTGTACCTTTATGAGTTGCTTTCAGCCTTTTTTAGTAGTGATTTATAAATATATAGAAACATTTTCAATTTTAAAACTTCACTTTCCATATTTTAATAACCTGGGTTCTACTAACTATACTTTACAAAAAAGTTTTTACTGGTTGCATGTTTTTAATGCCACACTTTAAGTACATATATTAATGAATATTGGTAAGTTTTATTTTGTTTAAATAGGATCTCTCAATGCTTATGGTATAATTTTTTCTAATATCTGATATTATGAATTAATACCAGATTTATAGGAATATACAGGAATTTAAAATGAAAGAAAAAATAAACATCTTTCTGTATACCAGTTAACTCAACTATTATTAGTTGATGGCCTATTATGAGCAAGATACTGTAATAGATCCAGAAACAGATGTGCTTGGACATTTTTCTCTAATTTAATATATATGGTCTAAACTTATTTTAATAAGTAGATATCTTTTACTCAAACATAGTACTACGCTTCTTTTCGTACATTTCATTGAAATCTGTATATCATAATTTTTTCTACTGAATGTTTGGACTAACACTGCTCCTTTTATAGGATGGACCAGTCCTAGGGAGGAAGTGATAAAGAAAATTCTTTGTGTTACCAAGGAATAGATAATTATTTACTTAGATTTTCACCCCCTGAATACAGTGTTTTTCCGGTTCTTTTTATCCATTGTTTTGTCACAGTAGATAGTCTGTCCCTCTTCTTGTCAATCCAGATGTGCCTTGATTTTGAAATGATTTGTAGTTGCTTTAACTTACTCCCTATTTAAAAAGAAAAAACAAATTAAAGAAAGTGATATCTGGCATTTACCTTCATTCAAGCAACTTCTTTCAAAAGTAAAGGAGATTCCAAAGAAAGGTTTCTCAACATTCTTAAAAGAAGTCTTTAATCAAATTAATGTTAGCAGAAATTTATGAGCTGAGGTATTTTACACACATTTAATATTGTATTTACCATTTAAATTTTAAATTATTCTTTTAAGGAGGTTAACAAAGGCACAGGAATGTCATAGGTACTTTGTAAGCACAATTCAACCTGACCAAGCTGTGTGAAGCTTGGTATGCCATGTGAAATTTCACTTGGTTAAATTGAATGAAGATGGTGCCAAAATGGTAGTTAAATGTGAAGCAAGTTAATATTTGTTTTCATATGTGTTTTTTTCTGGCATTTTGTGTCCTTAGGATGGTTGTTTATAACATTCATAAACTAGCGTTTTAATAGCCTACTATGCTCTCAGCACGTTTTTAATACATTTGTGTCTTCTCTTCCTCGCTCTCTTTTTTTGGTGTATTTTAGTCAGTCTGTTTAGAAATTTATTTTATTACTCTAAAAAACCAGTTTTGGTTTTATTGATTATTTTCTTTGTTCATTTTCTATTTTATTAGTTTCCATGCTTAACTTTATTATTTCATTTCTATTTTTTACGCTTGGTTTAATTGGCACTTCTTTTGTTAGCATCTAAAGGTGGAAGCTTGATTATTAATATGAGAGCTTTTTTCCCCAATATAAGCTTTAAAGGCTATAAATTTCCTTCTGAGTAGTGCTTTGTCAGCTTACTACATATTTTGATACTTCATGTTTCCATTTTTATTCAGTGTAAAATAATTTCACTTGTAATTTCTTCTTTGATCTGTTAGTTATTTAGGATCCATTGCTTATTTTCAAATATTTTTGGTATTTTCCAGATATCTTTCTGATATTGATTTATAGTCTAATATTATTGTGGTCAGAGAAAATATTTCATCTGAGCTCAATTATCTTAAATTTATTGAGTCTTGTTATTGGCCCAGAATATAATGTATCTTGGTGATTTTTTCAGTGTGCACTTTAAAGAATATGTATTCTGCTATTGTTGGTCCTAACGTTTTATTTTTATTTGTTCTATCAACTACTGAGAAAATAATGTTGAAATCTCCAATTGTAATTGTGTTTTTGTCTATTTATCCATTTAGACAAAGAAGTTACCCAACATGATATCAAAGGATAAAGTAAAAATATACTAAAGTCATGGAGAAAGGAACCAGAGTGCCTAGAAATTGATATTTAAAAGGGGAGGGTAATAAGAGAAAGAGATATAAGAGGATAGACAAATAAGCAAAGATTGGAGCTTCCAAAAGAGTTGTTAGTAAAAGATAACTGACTGTTAATGGCAAGCAAATAACCTGAGAGCAAGAGTATAGATAACCTTCCTCTTAGTTCCATGAATTAGAAGAATGGTAGAAAATGGGACCTTCAATTGTTCCCCTCTGAAAGGTGCAGAGTAAGTTTTATCAGTGTGTATCATCCCCAGAGACTTAATATCTTCCAACTTTAGGAGATGGAAAAAACAGTCAAACTCAAAAACATAAGGAACTATTTTCAGAAAGTACAAAGGATTTCCAAAGAGCAGTTAATATTTACCAGATGCTTTAAAAATATCAATGCATTTGACCATGAATTTATCTGTTATTATATTTTAGCCTATGCACATAATTCTAAATGTAGAATGATCTTATAACAGTTAGCATTATTTTTATTTTTGATAGGGAACATTTTTGAAAAACCTAAATATCCAGTAATAGGGAAATACACACACACACACACACACATGCACACGCACACACACAAACCATGGAGTACTACTCATCCATACAAAGCAATGAAATAGTATCTCTTGCAGCAACTTGGATGGACGTTATCTTAAGTAAAGGATCTCAGGAATAGAAAACCAAACACCATATGTCTTCACTGACAAGTGGGAGCTAAACAATGAATACACACAGGCACAAGAGATATAAAGGACATGAGAAACCAAGAAAGAGGGAAGGTGGGAGTAGATGTGGAATGAAAACTTACCTATTGGGTACAATGAACACTATTCTGGTGATATCTCACCATAAGCCCTGACTTAAGCATTATTCAAGGTATCCATGTAACAAAAACACTTGTAACCCCTTAATATGTTGAAATAAAAAAGTAATAAAAAAATTTGGGCACATGTAAAAGAATTTAATATTTCAAATGTGAACCTTTCTACTCAAAATATATTGAATGTCCATCATAATACATTTTTTAAGTTTAGAGTCTATAATAAACAATAATAATTTTCAAATTAATTATCTGTAGTTAATTTGAAACTATTGATAATATAGTTCAATAAAAATCAATGTATTATTTAAAACTTCTGTTAAATGATGATAACATAATCAAAAGCCATGACTGTGGGTCTGACTAGAAATATTGTTTTGGTCACTATTTGGTAGCTCAGACAAAATCAGTGCAGAGGTAGGTGGTTCTGTTGTTCTAATCTCCACTTTGGAAACAACTAGGTTTTAGTTACATTTAATGTGTGGGAATGGGAAGCATAATTTCTAATCCTTATTTTGGCAGACAACCTTCATTGATCATTTTGTGAGAAGTTGTTCTAGGTGGCACAGTCTCATACTATCAGAGCCAAAGAGAAAACATGGAGTCCCAATTTTAGGTGAAAAATACTTTATTGTCTCTGGGTAGATATGCTATTTATGTACACGGAATGTGATTGATTTAAATCCTATTTTGAATTCAAAGGACAATTATGCCTATATCTACCACCATTGTCTTTTAAATATTGAAAGTAAATACTTTTCAGATTTTCTTTAGTGGCTATCTCAATAAAACAGCTTTTAAATGAATACTAATTATTTTTTCTTACCAATTCTTTCATTTCATTGAAAAATATGAAATGCCATAAAATTACTGTATGCAAAACATTTATGTAATGGTGTATATAAATATGTATATTTATATATATGTGTGTAAATACAAGTATTTGTTCTTCATGTTATTGAAATGGGAACATATTCCTTACATAGGAAAAGGAGAAAGGACTTTGTTTTATAATGGTAGTATAAAGTAGATCTCTTTCCTACTTTTGGAGACTATCATGATTTAGACAGAAAACACAGGGTATATTGAGTGATCAAATAGTGTTACTGGCTAGACAAAAGGAGTTTTGCAGTAGCACTTCACATTCAAATTATGATTGAGTGACTGATATTAAACTTACAAAATTTGTAATACATTTCTTTCCTCTCATTGGACAGAAAGTAATTTAGGGCTATAATTCATAGAAGATCTGCAAAGATATGAGCTGTATGTTCATCCTGCTTTTGTTTTTCCCCTGAGAATATTTTCCAAATGGCATCACATTGAAATAGAGTCCAAGCAAAGAACAAAGATCTTGCTGAATTTAGCAAACAGAAATTGGATTTCTGGGATAGCAAGAAATATCTTTGAATGATTTTTATGCTATACATGCACGTATCAAGACTCTAGATAGCCTAAATGATGCGGGAAAGCTGGAGAAATGAGATTTCAGATGCTGAACAATGCTATGAAAACACTGAACTTCAAACTAAGTCTGAGTAGAAATATTAGCATTTTAGTAGAAACCATAGAAAGATCAAATCAAATATACCCACCATAAAAACCAAGCTTTAAAACAATCCAGGTAATCTGCTGATAATTTAACTCCTTGCAAAAATAAAAAATAACACTCTTTAGAGGAAGAAGCCAAAATTTAGAAGCACTGCCAGGTATAATCAATAGTATATGGCATATGACAAAAAGTTACTACAAATGCAAATAATAAGGAGAAAAAGCAACCAATAATCAAGAAAGAAAGTAATCAACACAAAAAAAGACAGAAGCATCGATATCTGGAATAGATCTGAGATACCAGAGATTAAACCATCA
>VBSM01002616.1:29761924-29786526 GCA_008086735.1 Cheirogaleus medius | reverse complement strand
CAAACAATATTTGTACCCCCATTACAAGATGGAATAAAAAAAATTAAAAAAAAAGACAGAAAAATGATCCAAATATTAGAAATCAATAGTTAAGGATTTCATAATTCCTGTGATTAATATATTTTTAATAAGAGACATAGTGAATGAAGAAACAAAACATTTCAAAAGTATTAAAATCAACAAAATAATGAAGTAGTTATTCTAGAAATGCCAATAAGTATCTGAAATAAAATACTTATTGAATAGCATTGAGAGCAAACTGTACATAACATAGAAAGGGAGTCATGAAGTCATGAAGTCAGGTATGTCAGTAGAACATTATTCAAACTAAAGCACAAAGAAAAGAAATTAAAAAAATATAGAACATCGAATAAGGGACATACAAGAAGTGCTTAAAATGTCTAACATAGACACAATTGGGTGATCAGAAATATAAGAGAAAAATGAGAAAAAAGCATAACTTGAGAAAATAGTGGCAAAGAATTTTCCAGATTTAATGAAAGACAACAACTCACAAATGTGTCATATTGTAGTCAAACCTATGATAATAATAAGTAAAGAGAAAATCTTAAAAGCAGTAAACAAATGATATTCTACCTTCGAAAGAACATCAACAGACTTACAGAGGACTTTTAAATAGCAACTATGATTGGCAGAATACAACAGACTGACTGCTAAGTGCTAAAAGAAAACCTGCCAATTTGCCGTCCAGGAATTCTATATTCAGTGAAAGTATTTTTCACATGTGAAGGCAATATAAACAGTCTCTTCACACCAAAATAAAACAAAAACAAAACACACAACACACACAAAAACCTCTTGATTCCTCTGATTTAATTTGTTGCAAGCAGATCCGTACTAAAAAAAACACGAAATTTCTTCAGGCTAAAGCAGTGTAATCTCAGATGGAAATAGAAAGCTGCGGAAACAAATTATCATTGTGACTTAATACATTTGCAATGTTTTAAACAGAATTGGCTTTTATGTAATTGGCTAATATAGTTCATACCTAAGAGACATGAATAGGAAAAAAAATCAAGTTTCCATGGCTATAAGAAACAGGACCACATTATATCATTATATCTACATCACTTTCCTAACAATATAATAACCTTGCTTCATGATCATCTAAGTTTTACAATGCTTAAGAGAGAAGACTCTTCCAATTTTATAAATAGCACTCTTCCTCTATTCAACTTAATGAATGAAACTTTATCAAGATCCATATAACCACTTTTCTTCCTTTAAGAAGAAAATTTTACTATTAATTATATAATCTATATGTATTATGCAGATTATATAATTAGTAGTAAAATCATAGGTATTTTACAGCCACTATGTCAGGCTTGCTTGTTAATAACCTCATTTTATAGATGGGAAAACAGGTTCAGAGAGTTGAATTGATTTGTTCAAGACCACACAGCTATGGAAAAACAGAGCTGGAGATGAGCTCTCACCACTGTATTTTGCTGCCTCTCTACATTTAGAAAGGGACTTCTCTGTAGTAAATTTAGGGCAGGTAATTGTTTCTTCCTGTACCCTGGTGCTATGGTCTGAATGTCTGTGTCCCTCCAAAATTCATATGTTAAAATCTAATCCTCATTGTTTTAGTATTAAGAGGTAGGGGCTTTAAGAAGTAATTAGGGCATTTAGGCAGATCCTTCATAAATGGGATTATTGCCCTTATGAAAAAGGTGCAAGGAAGCTTGCTTGTCCTACTGCCATGTGAGGACACAAAGAAGGTACCATCTTCAAGGCAGAGAGTGAGCCCTCACAGGACATCAAATATGCTAGTGCATTGATCTTGAACTTTCCAGTCTCCAGAACTGTAACCAATACACTTCTATTGTTCATAAATTATACAGTCTAAACTATTTTATTACAGAAGTCCAAACAGACCAAACTCCTGGTATCATCATTTTATACATTAGCTATATTTCAGTCACATTGTGACTTAGTAAATCATTTGTAAGAGGTAAACTGAACATTTATGTTACTTTTAAGAAAAAAAACCGTGCTAGTCATAACTTTTATTGCAGTAAGGTATGAATAGACTATTGAGACAAAAATACTTAAAATTTCTTAATATATGAAATTAAGCCACTCATCTTTCAGAGATATTTTAGAAAAATGAAGTCCATGCAGTCCATGAAGTCAAAGGTAGTGGGTTATACTTTACAGAGAACTGCCAGCAAGCTGGTCACGGTCCTTTTATTGTCACAGGATATAAAATAAATATAAATTCAGCAGAAAGGGACATTTACCCTAACAGAAATCATGATTTCTATTCTTAATCTTATTAAAGGAATTTTCTTGAAAATAGCTCTCAGCTATTATCCAAATTTAATTAGATAGAAATGGCTAGCTCAGGGCCTTTCAGTCCTCAAAGCACCTGTGATAACAGGTGTTCAGGATTCCTCATTAACCACTGCTACAAAAGCTCGAAGCCCTTGTTATTTAAAGTGTGGTCTGTAAGTTAGAGCTGGCATCACCTGGGAGCTTGTTGGTGATGCAAATATAAGTCCTCATCATACTTATCTGAAACAGAATACGCATTTTTTGACCCAGGTGATTTATATGTACCTTAAAGTTTGACAAACTTTAAGGTACATATAAAGTATGTAAAACTTTATGCAGCCTCTGATTTCTTATGCAGAAACTGTATGCAGCCTCTGATTTCAGTTTGTTCTCTAGCCCGGGATAAATTTAAATCTCTTTAAGTCTATTTAAATGCAAATATATTAGAAGAGGTATAATATAATTTTTTAAATTAAATTGTTTTAAAGAATTTTTATTTTTTTATTTCAGAATCTTATGGGGGTATAAACTTTTGTACAGTTTGAGTCAAAATTATAAGTGTGACCATCACCCAGATAGTGTGTATTGTACCTGGTAGGTGTGAATTTACCCATCCCTTCCTCCTCCCTCCCACCTGCTTGATTTCTGTTGCATTTTACTATTGTACGTACACATGAGTATTGATCATTTAGTTCCAATTTAGTAGTGAGTACGTGTGGTGTTTGTTTTTCTATTCTTGCAATTCATCACTTAGGAGGACGGTTTCCAGTTCCATCCAGGTTATTACAAAAGTTATTAGTTCTTCATTTTTTATGGCTGAGTAGTACTCCATGGTATTACATGTACCCCATTTTATTAATCCACTTATATATTGATGGGCACTTGGGTTGTTTCCACATCTTTGTAATTGTGAGTTGTGCTGCTATAAACATTTGAGTGCAAGTGGGTTTTTTATAAAATGTCTATTTTTCCTTTGGGAAAATATTCAGTAGTGGAATTGCTGGATCAAATGGTAAATATACTTTTAGTTCTTTGAGGTATCTCCATACTACTTTCAATAGAGGGTTGAACCACTTTGCAGTCCCACCACAGTGTACAAGTATTTCTTTCTCTCCACATCCATGCCAACATCTCTTGTTTTGGGACTTTTTGATAAAAGTCATTCTCACTGGAGTTAGGTGATATCTCATTGCGGTTTTGATTTGCATTTCCCTGATAATTAGAGACGTTGAGCATTTTTCATATGTTTATTGGTCATTTGTCTCTCTTCTTTTGAAAAGCTTTGTTCTTATCTTTTGCCCACTTTTTAATGGGATCATTTGATGTTTTCTTGCTGATTTGCTTGAGTTCTTGTATAGTCTGGTTAGTAGTCCTTTATTGGATGGATAGCATGCAAATATTTTCTCCCATTTGTGCCGTAGTTCCTGGCACAAAAAAATAAGAGCAGTGAAAACCCACAGTTCTCAATAGCTGTGGAGTGGTTTTCTTGTAAAATGGGGCTAGAGGACAGTTTGGGTTATTTGTTGTACCTGGAACATTAGTCTCAAGTCTGTTTTGCCAGTTTTGCCCAAATTTCTTTCCTTTTGATTAGCCTATGAAAGCTTCTATTAATGATAACTAAAAATACTGACAGACACTGTGGTTGTATTGGAATCAAACATGTCAAATATCATACATTCTCACTGCATTCTGGCACATTTGTATGGATCAACTATAGTTTCTTGGTTTTTTGGACTATTTCTCTGTTGTAAAGAGCACTATCTCATCCCTTCTGCTTAAAAGAGTATATTTTCCTGGGATGAAATGATTATGTGTCCGAACCTTTCTTCCATTTCCTGGTATTGAGCCTGATGTGACTAATGGTATATTAACATTTGCTAAAATCCTACAGATTATGTAACAGGTCTTTTTCTATGGTGGCAAAAAAGAATTATGAAGGTGTTTAGAACTGTAAAGAAACATTCTTCTCCTTAGTAAAGTGATACTGAGGCAAATTTAAATGTTCTTTTTCTAATTGATATCAGTAATCATCACTTTATTTTAAAAATTATAGTGTTATTGTTAGGAGTTTTAAATGCTCTTTTATAAATAGATTTGAAAGCCTTTCATATTTTAAATTATGATAGACCTTATTGTTTTATCTGAAAAACATAGTTTATAATAAAAAAGATGCTGATCAGATAACTGGCTTTAAAAATTAGAAAGGAAATCAAGATACACCATATGGACATGGGTCATTGTATCATCAGCATTACATGTTGTACCTTCCCAAAGTAGTTTCTTATCCAAATGTCACACCCAGCACAGTGAGATATTAAATAGCCTAAAATAAGCAACAATATTTAGAAAGCCTGAGATTGTTAAAGACTATTACATACTGTTAATCCTTATGCTTCTCATGAATTGTAAGCTCTACAAAAGCAAGAATTTTGATCTGTTTTGTTCACAGCTAGATACAAAATAAAATATTAACAAGTACTTAAAAACATTTGTTGAGTGTATATGTTATTTCTTAAAATTATTAATCACTATGCCTCATCTCAGAATTTCTAAATGAGAATTTTTGTTGATAGGGCTGGAAAATCTGAAGTTTTAAGACTCCTTGCAGATGACTTTGACAAAATGACTCTCCTGCTGAGCTTGATTCAGTACTTGTATTAAATAGGTAAACTGAGTAGTGATCCTACAGGTTTATGAAAAAAGGTAAACTGAGGCATAATAAAAAAATTTTTTTAAAGAGTTTATTTGTGCAAGAAGCAATTTATGAATTGGGAAACAGAAAACCAAGAGAGTTTTAATGTTCCCATGACAGATCCGTGGGGCAAGTATTCATGGAGTTAAGGCAGAAGCAAATAAAGAAATTATTTGATTAATTGCAGTTATACAGTTGTCTTTTTTGGTCTATCCAATTGGAAAATCCCTAGTTATATAATTAAAAGTTTGTTGGCAACTTGTGTTTGGTTGAGTTTAATTTATGTTTGTCTTTAATATATGCATTTATAAGAGATAGCTCAAGTTAAGTTTTGCTTATGTTTGCAAATCAAGCAAGGTTTAGGTTATTTATGAGGCCTAGCTGGTTTTGTTTTCCCAGGAATTCTTCAGGCCTGGTCTCCATTAATTAGCTTTAATAATTTCCCCCTTTCAATCATCTTCTTAGTAAGCTGAGAATGTAGTATAGAAATAGTATAGCATTACTGTTGGTTACCACTGTTGATGTGGTCACTGGAACAAAGGGTCTCATAAATGTTATTAATATCATCATCAACAGTTACATTGGGATGAAAGGTCACATAGTCATTGCTATGCAAAAATGCAGAGTCATCATAGACTCGAGTGGTTGGGTTGTTGAGTTCTCCACCTTGTCTAATCCTGATGGCAATCATTTGATGTGGGAGTGGCTGCTGGAAAGCATTTTAAATCCTTGAGAGGATACAATGCATTAAAGATGTTAATATGATGACAATAGGGATAATAAGAGCCAAGGATTAAACAATGCCCTGAAGCAGAGATTCCCAGGAGTCAAGAAATAACCAGCTAAATAAATCAATGGAGGAGACAACACCTCTCTGATAGAGACTTTCTTAAGAGCCTTTGCATTTTGAGCAATAATTTCTAGTTTATTAACATAGAAACAACATTTTTTAATCTATAATAACACTAGCTCCTCCTTAGTAAGCTGATGAGGCATCAAGAACATCTATTTTGAAGTACAATTGAGACTTAATTGTTCATTTCAGATTTTATTGTTTGAAGAGAATTCAAGGCATTGTTCTATGAAAACAAAAGAAATAAAAAGGTTAATATTTGGAGCAACTTAGGATCTTGGGTTTTGCTTCTATAGAGCAGTTAGTAGATACATCTAGATTTGAGTTCGAAGCATCTTCAGATGGTGTAATGAAGATGGCAGTTGTATGTCTCTGGTTATGTCTTCAGGTGGCGTTCTAGTAAACTCCGGGTGACCACACAGCAGCAGGCATGAAGATAGTCCATGCATGATCAGTTATAGTGATTTTTCTTAAGTTAAAAGTCATCAAATTTCAGATTTCATGGCTTGGGGAAGGGCAGTTTTAGTTTCGCAAACTAGAAAATTTCAGAATTCAATCCAGTTTACACATAGGTAACAAAAACTCTAAGGAAATAAATAGGAATAAAATCTGATAATGGGTGCACTATAGTTTTCTCCTTTTTTATAGTCATTCATTTTACCATAATCACAGTAAGATTATTTTTTTTTACAAAATAAGTCTAGTTTTATCGAACTTGATCTGATTATTTATATAAGTGTAATAAGAAAGTAATTGTATGTATATTTTAAAATGACATTTTAGTCAAAGTTTTAGTAATTTCTAAGAGACTTTACTGACTTTGTATCAGTCAACTTTAGTTTTTAAAACTACCTGGTAATGAGAAATCTTAGCTTAGACCTTAAAAACTTCTTGAGGCCAAGAAACCAAGCTAAGAACTTTTCCAATTATATCCTGTTACAAGGAGAATAGATTTTTATTGAACCTATGCAAATACCTATATTATAATAAAAGTAAGAATATTTAATAAGAGCTTCCAAATTCTAGAGCAATCAGGTAGGGAAAAAAAAAATGTTTCAGTTTTTTATTTTCAAAAGTATATTTTATCAAATTGCTAGAAGTTATAGATAACTTCAGAGAAAAAAATTCCCTAAATATGAAAAATAGGTTATTAAAGAACCAACAATGTTGCAAAAATTTTTTCTTTGAAAGAATATTTTTCAAAACAATTACAATTATTCTTATTAGTTAATTTAGTCCCATAGAATTTTTTTTATCTTGAGTTAACAGTTTTATGAATTTATCAGTTTATCATTACAGTTTTAGAAATTCTTACCCAGTCCAATAGTATAATAGTATGATCTTAAAGTCACCAAAAACCTGTACTTGTCAGAATTCTTTTTATGAATATTTTTAAATTTTGTATTATACAACAGACAAGGAAATTTTTATTCTTTTGGTGACAGATAATGTCTTAACATAATTATTATTATTATGACTGATAATATTATACCAGGATATATCAGTATATATCATATTTTTAAAAATTGCATACAATTTCTGGAATAATTAAATAAGTAACAAATATAACTTGAAGAAATTTTAACATCACTTATTATCTGACAATGCTTCCCATGCAATTTAACATGTCAAATAAGCCTAATTAGTTTAACATCTCTCTTTTTATAAGGAGAGAAAATAAATCTACTGAGATATTTCAGAGACCTTTCTGGGGATTTTTAAAGTTAATTTGAGATCAAAAAGACTTAACATACAATTTGATTTTGGAAGGTTGTCAAACTATTAAAAGTTTTAAAACACTTGATTAGATAGGATCACAGATCACTGTAAAACAATACCAAAGTGGTAAGAGATTTTGAAAGCAAATACAGAATGTTACATAGTTGTAAGAAAAATAACTTTAGCTCTTTAATATTGAAAAGACTCATTCTTCTTAGATAATCAAAGATCTAATAAAAGACAACATGAAGCATAAAAATTATCCTGATACAAATGTGGCGAGCATTGTTGGGGGGAAGGGCATACCTCTAACCCTTCTTAGGGAGAGGCAAAGATATACAATGTAACCAAAATGTAAAAAAAAGAATGTTTTGTAGGGTGGAGGGCAGGCGGGAGGGGGGAGGAAGTGTAGAGTTACATAATGTGTGCCGTGCGTGCCACCTGGGGATTGGACACGCTTGAAGCTCTGGCACGTGGGGGGGGAGGGGGGGATGGGCAATGTATGTAACCCTAACAATATTTGTACCCTCATTATATGATGAAATAAAAGGAAAAAATAAAAATAAAAAATAAATAAAATGCACTTGCACATAAAAACAAAACAAAACTTTGTTTTCTAGGCCAATTACTTAAAAGGTAAAGAAAAAAAAAATCCTTTCATAATCAGTAGCAGATCAATATTCCAGGAAAAAACATCTTTTTGACAGAGGAAAACCAAATGCTAACTTTGTATCAGTATATTATTGAGCTTATTTTAAAAAAACCTTATAAATAAAATCTATCTAATCTTAAGTTTGACCACATTTAAAATTCCTTTTTTGCTGACCAACTACGACTTTATATATTCATTCAGTTTTTGTCTTATTTATTTTCTTCTTTTTTATTATATATAACAACCACTCATCTTGCTGTAAGACAAAATTACTCTATTTTTATGAAAACACATACCTTATATATATATATAATTTCCTTATTAAAAATACATCCTATTTTCTTCATACATTTTCCACATACAGTTTTTTCCTATCATCCTTACTATTTCTAGTAGTTTTAATTACACATATTAAAATCCTTAATCCTTAGTAATGAAGAAGGTCAGGAAATTTCACCCGAAAATATGACTCCTTGGTCTCAGGAGTATTTTAAATTAAAGGCCATTAGAGATCAACACGCCTAGAAAGGGGCTCTCCCTCTATCTGCATAACTGGATGACCCACCAAAAAGAACAACTGACTTCCCTTCTCCTCCCTGTTATCTCAATTCAATATATTGCAGGAAAAGAGATCAAGAATGCAACCAGACCTGGCCCAAATCATTTTAAATATAATATCTGTTTCTCAGATTAATTTACAAGTCAATATGTTTCCCTCTATCCATTCATTCTCCCAAGTATCTATTCATCCCACCTAGCAACCATTTATTGCCCCTGAACAGAACTACCTATAGTCCTCATCTCCCCTCCCCTTTAAAATGAGGATAAATAAATTTCTGGATCCCATTGGGACATTGGGTAATCACTCTGTGATTCTACCCATGTGCACAGGAAATAAATCTCTTTCTCTTATTAATCTGTCTTATTGTGAGTTGATCTTTCAGTGAACCTTCTGAGGCGAAGGGGAAGTTCCCCCCACATGTGCAGTTTAAAGATCTAGACATTTCAAAGGCACACAAAGGCACAGAGAAAGGATCTTAAGTTTCTTAGTTTCTTCCCCAGTGTGGAAAAGCATTCTTTTTCCCCCCATTTATTATCATCAACACAGATTAGTTTAGTGCTCACTGTGTACCTGGTACAAACTGTGTGTAAATGAAAACAGATTCTAGTATTAGCAGCAGGAGTCACAGGAAGAAATGAGATGATAAACAAAAGATACTGAAATGTGTGACCAAACAAATTTACACCGAAAATGTGAACTCCCTTGGACATTTCTCAAGAAGTTGACAGCAAGGTAGAAAACTTTTTGTTAAAAAAGAATCTGACAAGTAAAAAGAAAGAAGAAAGTCAAATTGAGTTTTGAGTGTATTTTGAAGATAGAGGAAAGCTAATACCTGAAGAATGGGAGAGGCTCAAAAGACATCATTATTTAAGGTAAATAAGCATAAAGGGGAAAATTGAAGTGCTAGTTTTGAAAGAAATTTAAAGTGCACATAATAATGTTGTTCATTCTAGTTTGAAGCCCTGGCTACTTGGTTAAAAAGTCAGGTGGGGAACAAACTTTTAATTTTCCCAAATTGTTAACCATTTATTCTAATATAATTTTTTAATGGAATAAACACATTTTCCCCCACTTATTTGAAATTCCACTTATATATTAATATCTCATACGAAAGTCATTCTATGATAGATTCTGCAATAATTTGAGGATGGTGTTGCACTTTGAAAATTTTGACTTTATTTTTAAAAAATCTTATTTGGTAAGCGCAGGGGGAAAAAGGTAATACCTATTTCTTACCCATCACAAAGACCATGGCTTATATGAGAGAGAGGTTAAGAAGAGAAAAGCACAAAACATTTATTTAATCAAAAGTTTACCTGACCCAGGAGCATTTGAGAATAAAGACCCAAAGACTCAGGGAAAACTAAGTGATGAAAGAAGTGGATAGATGTAGAGGAACATGATTGGACAAAGAAAGGGTATCACAGGGACTGAAAAGAGTGACTGAAGAAATAAGTCTGATGAGAATGATGAGTGTCAAAATATATTGACTATAGAAAAAACTACGTAAGAGGGGAAGTGTTAGTGTTACATGTTAGAAAGTGATTACTAGTAGGCCAGGCAAAAAATGATAGTTACTTAGTCTATGATGGTGGCAGTGAAGAAAGAAATAGACAGGTTTTACTTGTAATTTGGAGATGGCAGGGACAGCATTTGATAATGAATTAGAATTGGATACTAAGTGGGCGAGGAAATTGAGAAATAAAGAATAAATCCAAATTTGGAGCTTGAGCTTTAAAATTTAGGTTCTCTTTGAGTTCAGTCTGCTTTTTAAATTCAGATTAATTATACTCCAAATTCTTGAATATCTAATATGAATGGCATATATAATATTACCATTTGTTACAATAGAAATTACTAAAAATTATTTTAGGTATACTAATAAACGAAAGTTGAATATGAATACATACTGTGGTATATACTGATACTTGCAACACTTAACAAAAACACTTCCAGATAATTACATTACATTATTTTTAAAGTTTAAAAATCTTTCATTCAAATTAGAATCTGGTTTACATTGTGAATTAACACTGATTTGGATAGGTGCTAATTACTTAGGATTTCAAACCATGCACTGAGGCATTGATAATGATACACAGGTGCAAAGTTAATTAGAAAACACATCATTAGAGGTCAGGGTAGAAGGTAAAATTTTGACGTTTTGATATTTATATGAAAGATGTGAAAGCACATAGTAATGATTTATTTGAACTGAGATGCGATTGTGTGAATGGATATTGCTGTCCCACAGGACATCAGGGTGGATATCAATAACTGTAATATTAAATCCTGGTTGTGGTTAAACAGAAACAGAAATAATTTCTTTGACTAATTCCTTAAATATCAGTTTTTGACATCTTTATCACTGACTAACATTCTTACCTTAAGCTAATTTTTATCTGGATCCATGCTATACCCTTCTGATAAATGGTTTGAAATGCCACATGCAAATGACTGCCTGATAAATCACGAGTCTTTATATACACATTTTTTTGTGTTTTTAGTAATAGATGCATCATATATTTTTAAAAATTATTCACTGTTCAAAATGTCCAGTCATGCTAAAACATTAATGATGAGTTACTTTTGCATAGCATGTATTGATTCAAGATATTTTTAGAATAAGATATTTTTCTTAATTATCCATTCAAAGATACTAATTAACGTAACTCACTCTACCCTGCCATATACCTACTCAAGGGGATGTCATACCAATGTCTGACATTTCATAAACGCGTGGGGCCCAAGGAATATGTCACGGTCAAGACTCTCAAAAGTGAAAACTACATAAATAAAGATAAGTGTGAAGTGTCAGAAAAGCCCAGAAGAAGGAGTTTGGAGGACTTATGGGAGAAATCCTAGAATGAGAGACATTTAAGTTGCATCTTGAACTAGAAAAATGCATTTGACAAACTGACAGTTTGACGAAGGGCATTTCAGACAGAGTGATCAACTTAATAATAGATACGGTTTGAATGCTTAACATCTGCCAGGCCGGATAAACAATGCTCTTTTATCCCTCATGAATATCCTATAATTACCATTATTTCCACACTCCAGATTAAGAAATTGAGTTTTAGAAATATCTTGTAGTTAATTAAAAAAAGAAAAAGAGTTAGGATTCAAACTCAGCCAGCCCAATACCATGCTCCATTCTCTTAACTACTATGCCACTTAGATGACACAGAAAAAGTGGGGGTAAAGGATAGAAGAGCTTGCTGTGCTTCAGCAATGGAGCTTTGAACCTCCTCACTGCCCATTTTCAACACCAGATGCAATTCCGAGTATGCCCTATTCAAAGAGTATAAATACCTTTCTTTGTGAGCACATTTTTAAATGACCAAGTGGTTAAGAGCTTAAACTTATGAATTTGTTCTACTGACTTAAAAAATATGGAACTTGGACAAAAAACTATGATCTCCAAAATTTTTCAGAAGTATCTTTTTGTTACAAGTGCCATAGAAAGAAATAATTATAAATATGCCTCTGGTGGTCTTTTTACTACTTAAAATACATAAATTTTTTTTTTCCTCAAAGAAAGACTGTTTGGGAGTCTCAGTACCTCTTCCTTACCTTTAATAGCACATATTTAACTTGTGTTTGATTATAACCAAATCTACCTTTTTTGTCCAAAGTAAAATCTTTGGAAATAAGTCCTGAAAATCTAATAATGGTCCTGAAGCAGGACGGTGCACCCAAAATAACATTCCAGCTGGGTTGGTTTTTGTTTGTTTTACAGGAATGCTCTGCTTTAGAAATGCCCGCTACATAACCCTTAATTTGAATATATATTTAGGAGAATAGTTGGTACTGTCACACAGTAATTGACGCAAACTTTACTCATGAAGGGATGTTACTAAGCCAAGCATGAAAACTGGCAAAGGGTGGAGGTAAAACTGAATGCAAAGCAGAAGCACAAGGGCAACTGATGACACTCACATATTTAAAACCAACGTCTACTTTTTATTTTTGCTTATAAGAAAAGATAGTAGTTGTAGGTGGTGATACAGAAAATAAAGAGTTGAATTTAGCCCTCAGAGGAAATATAATGATTGCTAGGGATCTACTACAGTTCTTTTTACACAACACCAAGTGATGCAAACTTCTTGTAGCTGTCCTGTGTTTAAAATTTCTCCTCCAGTGTAAACCCCATCCAGACATGCTTAAAGGTTGTTTATCTCCATTCATTGTATAATATTCTGGTTTTTCTTCCTCTAACTCATATTATGTAAGTTATTACAGTTATGTTAGTGTCTGTGGAAGGGAACCTCTAAGATGCTTCCTGATGATCCCCACCCATGGTTGTCAAGGCCTCATTCAATCACCTCCCTTGGTGTTGGAGCTGGACTTCTTGACTCTTTCCTAATCAATGGGATTCAACAGAAGTACTCATGTGTTGCTTCTGAAATTACATTACACAAACTCTGGCTTTCATTTTGGATGTACTCTCTGGCTCTCTTACTCTGAAGGAAGCCAGCTGCCATCTTGTGAGCTACCCTAGCTTGTACTAGTGTGCTAGGGCCGCCATAACAAAATACCACACAGTGTGTGGCTAAAGCAACAGACATTCGTTTCTCACAAGTCAAAGATCAAGGTGCAAGCGGGGTTGATGCCTTCTGAGTCTTCTCTCCTTGGCTTGCCCATAGCTGCCCTCTTGCTGACCTCTTCACGAGGTCTTCCCTTGGTGCATGAACATCCTTCCTGTCTCTCTGTGTTCAAATTCCCTCTTCTTATCAGGACAGCCAGAGAGGAACTGAATCCAGTCAATGGCCATGTGCGTGAGCTTGGAAGCAGATTCTCCTCTAACAGAGATTTCAGAAGAGACGGAAGCCTTGGCCAACAGCCTGACTGTAATGCCCTGAGGGAACTTGAGTCAGAGACACCAAGATAAGTCACACTAGTGTTATTAATGACCTACAGAAACTGTGGGATAATATTTATTTATTTTTTTAAGCTTCTAAGTTTTGGGGAAATTTGTTATACAGTGAATGATAACTGGTGTCTTTAAATTATCACGAGTGTTTGTTTGTTTGGAGGGTGTATATTTTTTTGGAGTAGAAGAAAGGATTTTCAAAGAAGCTTTAAAGAGTGTAGTAGATTCTGTGTTACACTCCCCAGATTGCCCACATCAGGTCTTAAGTACACATTCTTTGGCTACAGAGAATGTTGGTTGTTGACTGCATACAGCTGTAGCCCTCCAAAAATTGCATTCAGCTGATAATTAATTTGTTCGATGATTCAAATTTTATTTATTTTCATGTTAGGGAGTTTGAGCTTAGTAAGAACTGATATGCCTTCATAGCAAATCTGGCTTTTCAGAGTTTCCCAGAGGGTCCTTCGTAAATTGGACTAGACCTAAGGAAAATAGTTATACGTTGCATCTTACCTTCTCTTGGTACTCTATACTCTCTTTGGGATTCAATCCTTGTTTATCCTCCAGCAAAATATATGAGACTTGGGGAAATGTGGGCTAGGGTGGAGCAGAGGCAGTACTTCTTAGAGAGATAAATTTTATCCCTTGCTTCATTGAGAATAGAAGACCCAGCCCTATTTATAGTAAACTCACGAATTGCTCTGCTGGAGCTTCCAAGGATGTTTCATCTGCCTTACAGATGCCGTTAGGCAGCTGCAAGATGATAGCAGTTGTTTCTTGATCATTGCTTGAAAAAACATTATTCAAAGCAATTGAAAGTGGATCCTCACTGCAATGGCATCCTAATGATGACCACCCTAATTTGACTCTCCTTCTCTAAAACAAAACAACAAAACAGAATGTAAACACTGTTTGAAAATCGATTGATTTTTTTTAACTGGAAAAAAGCCTGACCTTTTCAAAAAGTGCCCTAAGAAACTGAGAATTGAAGTCTTGTTATCTATATTGTAAGAAAAGCTGAATCCTCTGAAATTCATGATCACTTTTATTCATGAGCTCTATGTTTGATGACCACCAGTACTCCAAAATCTCCCTTTTGGAAATGTCAAGATGAAGTGTCACACATTAAGTTGAATTGCAAACACTTTGCTACATCAGCTACAATTTAACCAGGAAAACTTACTTTTAATAACATGACTACCAAATAGTGTAACAGATTGATATAGATGGAAAAAAGCATCTTTTCATAGTGGTAAATGCTTCTTGGCTGCATTAGGGAAGCTGTTAGAGTGTACAAACAAAAGCACCCAAAATAATTCTGGGCATTTGGATAAGAAAATGAGTATGTTTAAATATATTTAACACAAAGGAAGCAAAGTGAAATGAAATTCTGAAACTCTTACCTTTTATTTATATTTCAGATGTTTGTGACTATTTTACCAGTAGACAAATCTATTTTAGATTCCATGTAGCAATATAAATTAAATATAAATTATAAGCAATCTAAAAGTCTTCTCTATTCCACACTGGAAAGTTGATCATTGGGTACCCAGGTAATTTAGGTCAAAAATTAATTGAATACGTTGTTTGGAATTATATCTGAGCCAATGGTGGGGGTATTGATGTATATGTGTGTGTTATTTGGCTGATTTGGAGACAAAAACGAAATCATCTTCCACTGAAAAATAAGGGGGGTAGAGGGTAATCTTCTAGCTTTGATTCTACCATAATCTAGCTACAGCTTCACCCTCTTTGCATCTTAGACTTCTCCTTCTCCTTGTAAATTGACAATTAGAAAAAAAATTTAAGCCATTCACATTTTAATATTCTGTATTTTTCATTTTAGACAAAATAATGATAAATTGGCTAAATATTTTGTTAATTTAACTAGAGGATGGGCTCATGTAGACACATCTTAGGCAAAGTCATATAATTTAAAAATCACATAGTCAGTTCTCAAATAAGTTTTACTTTATATGTTTAAAAAACAGATATTAAAACTGGATCTCTTAATGGCTTAATTTGCGTTTCAAATAATGATGAGATATAACACAATGTATTGGGAAATCTTCCAGAGAAATATGTAGTGTTCTCAGGTGACTCCTCAGATTCTACAATCTTTTAACACAGGGATCATAAATTTACCCAAGAATTATCCTAGAAAACAGCAGCAGTCTACTGGATTTTTTCTTGACTCATAACTAAACAAATACATACTAATATCCTTAAATCCATGTGGAAAGAGGACTGGACTATATTTTCTCTTAGGCAACAATGCAGGTTTCCATTTTGAGTAGAAATCGGAAAGAAAAGGCTTCTTGATGTTCAACAAAGGATATAGTGAAGAATCATGCTGAAAATAAGGAATGCATTACAAATTATTTGGTACATTAAATATGGGTGTTAAAAACACAATCTTAAGTTATAATTTCCCCTCACCTCAGAAAGAATGCATATTCAGTGAATAAGACAGCTCTGTCTAACAATGATGCTGAGTCTGGCAAAAAATGTTCTCAGAAATTGATTCCTTAGAAAAAGGGACTTAGTGTCCAAGGCAAGGCATTGAAAATTCAAAGAAAAAATGAAAATGCAACATAGCCAACTCTTCTGCCTCTGATAGAAAAGCAAAAATTTTCCAACTAAAATTATTTATCTTAAAATATTACACACACTGTTAGATGTTCAGTTCATTTCAAGAAAAATTTTGAGCAATGCACTATCTTATGCAAGATATTGCACTTCAGGAAACAAAGAATGGAACATCATTCTGTTAACAAAAGACCATGAGATCTGCGGAGGAAAACAGAGAGCTTTCTTTTCTATAAAAAACAATCTCCAGACTGAGGAGACATAGCCTTCAGTACAAATGAAAGTGTGCCCTCCAAAGACCAAAGGAAGGGCTGGCTTATATAAAGTTCCCACCCTGGTTCTCAATCAGGTCCATTTATGCAAATGAAGGATTCAAATTTGTTTAGTTCTGATTGGTCAAAATAGTTGAGTACTGATTGAGTGGTTGTGAAGCCTGAAACCAGAAGTCTCTGTCAGAGACCTAAAGTTTCTTCTAAATGGGTGGAATAGTTTCCACCTGCAGTTTGTTTTGGCTTTGGTTACAGACACTGTTTTGTCTCTGGAGTGTAAAGCAGAATGTCTGTCAACAGGTGCCTTTCTGAGAACAAAGAGCATATGACCACTCTTCTCTCACCTCTCCGTGGCCGTTTGGCTCTGTTTTATAAATTTGGGTGTCTTTATCAGCCAAAGGGACTCCATCTCGTCTGGAGTGCTTGGGGTCTAATTTATAGTTTTATTTCACAGTTCTAACAAGTTGATTACAATATTGTAGGTAGAATTACATGAGTGATAAGAACTGTAATGCAAGACTTTCTAAAAGCTCTAACCCAATAAAGAACTCAGGTAATAGAGAGATGATGTTTTAATTTTAGCAAAAACATCTGCAGCTTTTAGTTGAAAACACTGAATGGAATAGGTAACATTTGCTTAGCATCAACTATGATATTGTGAAACACTTACAGTGGTGCACAAGGACATTCATGACAGCTTTTCTTATAACTACAAAGTAGAAACAACCCAGATACATATCGTCAGGAACAGAAATATATTAACTTGTGAAATACTTACATTATGGAATACTGTATATCATTCAAAATGAATAAATCACAGCTACATATATGAACACAGATGAATATTATGAACAAAATTTGAATATTAAAAGCTACAAAGAAAACTCTGCAGCATGGTACTATTTTTATAAAGTTTCAAAACAAACAAAAAACCAAAATAATATGTTAATTAGCAGTCCATACATATGTGGTAAACAAAACACAAAGAAACCAAACAGAAAGTTGAGAAAATATGATTCAGAAGCGTAGTCCTTCTAGTAAAGAGGCAAGGAATTAGATAAGGAGTGATAAAGATGAGAATTTGCATTGCAGTGTTTTTTCTTCCTTAAATGTATGTAAATATTATCCATCATTGTCTCTGAGAATATGGAAGTGTGGAGATGTCTGAGATGAGCAAAATATTGGTCCTTTAAAAAAATATAAACTGCTTCTGAAGCTTGGATGTTTGCAGACCTTCTTTATTTTCTATGATATTCAAGCATTTCTCTAGGTTTCTTTCAATGAATTTTCTCTGGTTCTCATTAAACCTTTTACATTTGCAACTCCAGCCTTTCTTTACTTTATTTCTTCCCTTTCCTCTGCCTGTAACACTTGACTCTTGTCTCTTTTGCTCTTTGCTATTCCTTGCTGAGACAATCCTACTGATGACGAGCAAACAGCAGGAGAGATTTATTTGCGCCTTCCTCTAGTGTTGGTGAGTCCCTCATGACATGCTCGCACTGTACCATGTGTGAATCTTCCGTAGCACTGACTACAAATGAACTTTTACCCTCTTTTGCAAAATTCTTAAATTAATGTCTTTTCCTCTCAGTATTCCTTAAGTTTAATGAAGACAGTGGCCAGGGTTTTTTTTTAACATTATTTTATTTCCAGTGTCCAACATATATTTGAAATATAAATATATGCATTTCTTGAATAACTGTATCAATGAATGTATTTGTTATTTATCCTTCATTTGCATGTGCTCTCTATCCTGCTACTCTTATTGCAAATAGATAACTCTTAAGACTATGTCTTATGGTTCATTTACTTTTTCTTTGTTTCTTCTCTGAGTTCTGTACAAACTAGTCAGACTTGTATTCTTTACTAAATCAGTTTTCTAAGTCTATTATTAAATATTTATGGACTTACAGACTCCATTATGGTATTTCATAATAAAGCCTGTAAATAATTTTCATTCTTTTCATTTACATGGAGTTTTCTTTTTAATTTGGAATTTTCCCTCTTCATTATTACCTACCCTTGGTTTATTAACACAATATTCTATGGAATTTTAAGTATATGAATTAAATATTTAAACTTGTCTCTTGTTTTTATTTTACTTTTATTTTTCTTTTGTTTTCATTTCTTTTGGAGGGGGCAATGATCATAGTTTTATAGCTATTATTTCTTCTTCATATTAATTCTCTTATTTTAAACTGTCTTATCTATTCATATTTTCATCATTTTTTCTTTTTTTATGATTAAAGAAGAAGAATTTCATTTGACTAGCTCTGAAAGTTGAGACACACCTCCTCAGTCATTCAGAATAAACTAGTCTGGGCAAGATAGTTTTTCCTCTACAATAATAATCAAGGACGAAATACAAATGGGACAACTTTCTGCCCCTGCAATATGACTCATGGACCCAAAATATTTACAGCTCCTGTTCCATGCATCTAAATTCAGATGTCCTTGTGACTTCACCTTCTGTCATGAGTTGAAAGAATAATACATTAGAAATCTTCTTTTTAACGGTAAATCATATTGTTTCTCAAAAAACTCATGATTTTTGAGTGTGGGTAAAAACAAAATATTTTGAGCAAAGATTTTAATTTTAAAATATTCTGACTGATAGTAGTTTCTAAAATATTCCTTCTTTTCCCAATTCTTCCAGTATTGGAGTAGCATATTTTAATCAGTCACTTAGTAAATGTTTTTCCCTGGAGCAGAAGTTACAGTTTTGGTCCCAATAATATGAAATATTGCAGCTTGAATATGGTATCAGTTCATACCAGAAATAAAATATCATCACTTATGCCCTAAGAATTCAGCCTATTAACCATATACCACTCTTAAAAATCAACAAAAGCCACTAATTAGAGATGTAGACTGATGTAAAGTTTAAGAAATCTGTTTATAAACTGGAAAACATGCAGCTAAAACATTTGATTGCCTAATACTCCGGCACACTAATTAATCACTTTTGCACATTCAAGCTATTTTTTAAAATTCTTTTGGTGTTTTGACTTCGACTTTCAATTAATACAGAACTACTGCAGTGTCTGCATATTAATTAGGGGTACTATAGTTTTCTCCCAGTGATAATTATATAAGTAAAAGAGACCAAAATTATTATCTGTAGAGATAGAGAGAGAGAGAAAGATGAAAAGCCAGTACGTTCTCATTCCCTGGGAATAATAACTCTCTGGAAAAAAATTTTTTTTTTGAAACACTCACCCTGTCACCCTGGCTAGAGTGAAGTAGCATCATCATAGCTCACTGCAACCTAAAACTCCTGGGCTCAAGCAATCTTCCTGCCTCAGCCTCCCGAGTAGCTGGGACTACAGGCGTGTTTCACCACGCCCAGCTAATTTTTTTTCTATTTTTAGTAGAGATGGGGTCTTACTCTTGCTCAGGCTTCCCTCAAACTCCTGACCTCAACCAATCCTCTCTCCTTGGCTTCTCAGAGTGCTAGGATATGTAGGCATGAGCCACGACACCCAGCCCTCTGTAAAATCTTCACTGTAAGTGGAATTGTAGCTAGCCATATCCATATCAAGTAGGCCACCTATGATCCAGAAATTCCACTCTGAGATATTTGCCTGAAAGAAATAAAGAATCCCTCCACAAATCATGTACATGGATATTTATAGCAGTTTCATTCATAACAGCTAACAAAATGGACACAAAAATTTTGGTCTGATCTTACAACAGCACACTACCCAGCAATATAAAAGAACCAACTGCTAATGCATGCAAAACTTAAGAAATCTCAATATATTAAGCAAGAGAAGAAAGATCAAAAAATAATTTTTAAAAAGTTGATAACTTTAGTCATTTTTCTCCCTTCATTTCTATAGTAGTTCTTCCAGTTTCCCCAAATTCTTTTGATCACATTGTAATACTCCAGTGTCCTCGCAAATGTTCCCCTGTATCAAGGATCTATCTTGTTTGTCTCTATAACTCCGAGCATAGCACAGCATCAAGAACACATAAAAATCTTAATAAATATTACCTGAATAGCCAACCTAGTTTCTCAGTTGTCCCAGAAATTCTAAGATGGCCTCCAAGATTCTAGCCTCCTGGTGTATATACACGCTGTGATCCCTTCCTCTTAAGTGTAGGTAAGACTTGTGACTAGGGTAGTCACTTCTGTGATTACAATACGTTATATGGGACTCCACTTTTGAAAATTAGAAGAGATTCTCTAGCTTGTCTTTAATTAGGAAATAAGCTACTGTACAGTGAGAGGCCCACATGAATAGGGCTTGAAGGCAGCCTCTAGGAGCTGAGTAACACCTTGGCCACAGCCAGCAAGAAAATAAGGACCTTTAACTGCAAGGAATTGAATTCTGCCAACAACCTGAATGAGCTTGGTAAAAGACCTCACACTCTAAATGAGAACATATCTCAGCTGACAATGGATTTCAGCCATGTGAGACTTTGAACAGAGAATCCAACTGTTCTGTGCTTGGATCTACAGAAACTGTGAGATAATAAGTGTGCTTGCTTGTGCCACTAAGTTTGTGGTAATTTATTACAGAGCAATAGAAAAAAAATATAAAGCCCTTTGTATAATGTGTGTTGTTTAAAATATATAGATTGGTTTGGGCATGAGGGAGGTGACTAACAAGTATTTACATCAAATACTCTGATACCTTTGTTACTGAATTGGATAAGTTGTACAATAGGACAGTTCAAAGTAACTTATAGAAATAAAAGATCAGGAAAGTGATAAAGTTTGCTATCTGGCCTAAAGATGGCCTAAATTATAGAATAGATTAACCACACCCTGGGAGATAATGCTTCAAGAAATATTAATGGTAAAAATGGAATGAAGAGAAAAAAGTAACAATAAATTTACTACAAATTTAGTTCTCATTAAACTATAGGACTATGGCATATACTAAAGGAAAAAACATTGTTGATTTTTAAATGCTCTTAAAGTACATTGTATATTAAAGAACATTTCTTATTGTTGGTTTTCTTATTATTTCTTTTTTTTGTTGTTTCTATTCCCCCTTTTTTTATTTCAGCATATTACAGGGATACGATGAATGTTACTACCCTATAAGCACATAAGTGTTGAACAATTAATACCAATCAGATGGTGAGTACATGTGGTGCTTGTTTTTCCATTCTTGGGATACTTCACTTAGTAGAATGGGCTCCAGCTCCATCCAGGATAATACGAGAGGTGCTAGATCACCATTGTTTTTTGGGCTGAGTACTAGTCCATGGCATACATATACATTTTATTAATCTACTCATGTATTGATGGACACTTGGTTGTTTCCACATCTTTGCAATTGTGAATTGTGCTGCTATAAACATTCTAGTGTAGATGTCTTTTTTTCCTTTGGGTAGATGCCCAGTAATGGGATTGCTGGATCAAATGGTAGTTCTACTTTTAGCTCTTTGTTATATCTCCTATTACTTTCCACAGAGGTTGTACTAGTTTGCAGCCCCACGAGCAGTGTAGGAGTATTCCTATCTCTCCACATCCACACCAACATTTATTGTTTTGTGACTTTTTGATGAAAGCCATTCTCACTGAAGTTAAGTGATGTCTCATTGTGGTCATGACTTGCATTTCCCTCATGATTACAGATGTTGAGAATTTTTTCATATGTTTGTGGGCCATTAGTCTGCCTTCTTTTGAAAAGTTTCTGTTCATGTCCTTTGTCCACTTTTTGAAGGGGTTGTTTAATTTTTTCTTGCTGATTTTCCTCAGTTCTATATAGATTCTAGTTATTAGCTCTTTGTCAGATGTGTAGCATGTGAATATTTTCTTCCATTCTGTAGGTTGTTTGTTTGCTCTCATGATAGTTTACTTGGCTGTGCAGAAGCTTTTTAATTTGATCAGCTCCCATTTATTTATTTTTGTGGTTGCTGTGCTTGCCTTTGGGACCTTCTTCATAAATTCTTTCCTACACCAATGTCTTTAAGAGTTTTTCCAACATTTTCTTCTAGAACTCTTATTATTTTATGTCCTAGGTTTAAGTCTTTTATCCACCATGAGTTGATTTGTGTGAGAGGTGAGTGGTGCAGATCCTGTTTTAGTCTTCTACATGTGACTATGCAGTTTTCCCAGAACCATTTTTTGAGTAAGGATTCTTTTCCCCAGTGTATGTTTTTCTCTGCTTTGTCAAAGATTAGATGGCTTTAGATGAGGATGGTTTTATATCTGGGTTCTCGGTTCTTTTCCATTGGTCTATGTCTCTGTTCTTGTGCCATAACTATGCTGTTTTACTTACTATAGCCTTGTAGTATAGTTTGAAGTCTGATAAGTTGATGGCTCCCATTTTGTTCTTTTTGCTTAAGATTGCTTTTGCTATATGAGGTCTTCTCTGGTTCCATACAAGGAATAGACTTATTTTTCTAGATCTATGAAAAATGATGTTGGTATTTTAATAGGGATTGCATTGAATCTGTGGATCACTTTGGATAGTATAGACATTTTAACAATGTTGATTGTGTCAAACCGCAAGCATGGTGTGGTTTTCCACCTGTTTATATCCTCTGATATTTCCTTCCTCAGTGTTTTGTAATTCTACCTATAGAGGTCTTTCACCTCATTGGTTAAGTATATTCCTAGGTATTTTATTTTCTTTGTTGCTATTGTGAAGGGTATTGAGTCTTTGATTTGGTTCTCAGTTTATCTGTTGTTGGCTTATAGGAATGCTACTGATTTCTATACATTGATTTTGTAACCTGTAACTTTGCTGAATTTGTTTATCAATTCCAGTAGTGTCACAGAGGAATCTTTGGGGTTTCTAAATATAAGATCATATCATCAGCAAAGAGTGATAGTTTGACCTCTTCTGCCCCCGTTTGAATGCCTTTGATTTCCTTCTCTTGTCTGATTGCTCTGGGTAGGACTTCCAGCACTATGTTGAGTAGAAGCAATGATAGAGGGCAACCTTGTCTGGTTCCAGTTCTAAGTGGGAATGCTTTCAAGTTTTCCCCATTCAATATGATATTGGCTGTGGGTTTGTCATACATGGCCTTTATCATTTTCAGTAGGTCCCATCTATGCCTATTTTGATAAGCATTCTTATTATAAAATAGTGCTGAATTTTCTTGAATGCTTTTTCTGCATCTATTAAGAGGATGATATGATCTTTTGTTTTACTTCTATTTATGGGTTGAATTACATTTATAGATTTGCATATGTTGAACCATCCCTGCATCTCTGGGATGAAGCCCACTTGGTTGTGATAGATTATTTTTTTGATAAGCACCTGAATTTGGTTTGGTAGGATTTTGTTAAGAATTTTTGCATCCATATTTTTAAGAGATATTGGTCTGTAGTTTTTTTTTTTTTTCATCCTTTGCTGGTTCTGGTATCAGGGTGATTTTGGCTTCATAAAAGGTATTGGGGAGGATTCCTTCCTTCTTGATGTTGTGGAATTATTTCTGCAGGATAGGCACCAGTTTTTCTTTGTAGGTCTGGTAAAATTTGGGTGTGAAACCATCTGGTCTGGGACTTTTCTTTTTATGAAGGTTTCTTATTTTTTCTAAAATTATTTTTTTAAAATATGTAAGTATAAATAATTGTCAATGGACCACCTACAATTATCTTACCTAATACTACATGTGTACACAACATATTCTGCAAAATACTGAGTTAAAGGGAAAAGCAAAGTTTTTCCTCAGCAGGCAAAAATACATTCAGAAAAGCAGAGAGTTTCACATAGTTGTCAGGTTCTGGATCATTACTTTTCATTTCATTTTCAATTCAGTGTGGGACACAATAAGGGCTCTAATGACCCCTGAAATTGAACAACCAACATGTAAAAACACTATCAAAATGAATTAGTTTATTTGAATGCACTTTATAAACTGGAAAAAAAAATTAGAACACTGAAAGGCTTCAAAACTTACAGCAAGCCTTGACATAGCTATGGGATAAACAAAGGTTCCATAAATTTATAAATTATTAAGGAAGAATATACAATTTTTAAAAGTTTAGGTAAAGAGGGGAGATAAGTCCTAAACTTGTTTTTACTTATTCCATCTTTTAAATTAACTATTTATGCTTTTACTCTTTGGATATAAAGTTGATTGATATTCACAAATGTAGCCCATAGAAATTGTAGCTCTTTTC
>VBSM01002616.1:29716968-29752235 GCA_008086735.1 Cheirogaleus medius | reverse complement strand
AAAATGCTGATCATCTCTAATCATCAGAGAAATGCAAATCAAAACCACAATGAGTCAGTTTTTAAATCATCCCTGCTCCGGCACAGGCCATCTTTTTTTTAGCTGTGGCAAAATATATACAACATAAAATTTCCCTTTTTAACCATTTTTAAGTATACCGTTCTGCAGCATTGAGTACATTCACATTGTGCAAACATCACCACTATCTATCTCCAGAACTTTTTCATCATCCCAAACAGAAACTCTGTACCCAATAAACCTTAATTTTCATTCCACTCTTCTCCCCAGCCCCTGGCAACCACCATTCTACCTTCTGTCGCTGACTTTCCTCAGTAAAGAAGTTGTCTTGGAAGTGGATTTCTCAGACCCAGTTGTTCCAGACCCTAGTCACCTGAGACTTTCCAGCTGAGGCCCCCAAAACTTTGGAGCAGTAAAAAGCTTTTCCTGACTTCCTGATCCACAAAATCCATGAGCATTAGAGGTGATTTCTTATGCAGCAAGGATAGCTAAAACAGTGTAGCTGTCACAACCATTATTAAAATCTCTGAGCGTATTAAGACATCTCAGTAAAAAGCTGTCTGTGTAGTACCTAGTAAAACTTTTTAATTGGACAAAAGGGCTCGGTAAAAAGGGATTTACAGTATACATTTTCCTAGTGCCTAATAAGTTCAAAATAGCCACAATTTAATAAAATGTGGTGTATGTATACCATGGAGTACTATTCAGCTATAAGAAACAATGGTGATATAGCACCTCTTGTATTTTCCTGGATAGAACTGGTACCCATTCTACTAAATGAGGTATCCCGAGAATGGAAAAATAAGCACCATATGTACTCACCAGCAAATTGGTTTCACTGATCAACACCTAAGTGCACACATAGGAATAACACTTATCAGGTGTCGGGCAGGTGGGAGGGGGCAGGAGGGGATGGGTATATACATACATAATGAGTGCAATGCACACCGTCTGGGGGATGGACACGCTTAAAGCTCTGACTTGGGGGGGGGGTGAAGGGCAACATACATAACCTAAACATTTGTACCCCCATAATATGCAGAAATAAAAAAAATCCACAATTAAGATAAAAAGAATGAGAGTACCTAGTACTCTAGTGGTGGTAAGGGATGAAAAATCTAAGAAGGGTAACTGATATGTGGAACTGATTGGAATCAAAAAAACAAGAAGCTCACTGAAGTTTTAAGGAAAATTTTAAGGAAGAGTCTGAGATTTCTGACTGAGATCTTCCATGGAAATATTTTCCATTTCTTTTGGGCCCCCCTAAGTCAGTCTACAAGATACTCAAAGAGGTGCATTGTCCAATGCTCACTTCAGAAGTAGCCAAAGAACCATAAGGGAAAGAAATAACTTCTTATTGGGTAGAGTCCAGGACCGGGGAGAGCAATGGACTTGAGGGCTTGCTCACAGAAGAGGGACTTCATTAAAGAACATGCCCCACCTGCCCAGCTCAGCTCACTGAGTCTGGGTCTTCTGTATCTCTTATCTGCCCTTTTCTGGATACAAGTGCTTATTGCATTTACCTTATTCTTGTTCTAAAACTGAATATTGTGTTTGGGGGGTACATGTAATTTACTCTTGGAGTTTATCCATCTATAGAACAATAAGATCTACAGCTGGACCCTATGTAGAGACTAGCACACACCCATCACCCAGAAACCCTACACTTTGAGCTTGATTCTGTAACTAAATAGAATTTTGGTTTACTCTCTTGGGAAGGTGGGGAATGTATTTTGAAGGCAGAAAGTAAAGTGAATATTTAGTGACTAGAAAGTTGAATTGTTACTGCTGTTTATCAGTTCCCTTTCTTTCTGAATACACGATAGGATTGTCCTTTGTTCTCCCTTTGCTATTTGACTTGTTTTGGCCAAAAAAAAAAGTGACTAGTGGGTGAAATCATTAGCTCTGTCATCTTTAAGAGTCAGTGTGTGATTTGCCATTTTCCCTCCCTCATGGAGGTGATAGTAGAAGCATGAATAAAGGAATCTCCAACAGCCTGAGCAACTGAAAGATTCTGTGATATGCACAGCCCACTCTTTACCTGATTTATACAGGTACCATAAGCAAAAATTGAACTTCTGTGTGTTATGCTTTGGGGATTTTTTGTAATATAGAACAATCTCACCCACTTGAATTTATGCAAGTTTTTATCATATATCACACTTCATTTCTGCTTTAGTTCTTTTATACACATATAAATAATCTAAAAGCCATTCTATTCAAAGCTGTTTATTAGAAATTCTTTATTGTATTTTTGATTATTCTTTCTCAAATTTAATTATGCTTACAGCATAATCTATCTTATATCATATAATATTGTTTCTCAGTGCAATTTACAACTAGTTTTGGAAAGGCCCAAGTGTATTAAGGATGTATATTTAAAAATAGATTATTTCAGCTATCATAGACAAATCATTGTCTATTAGGAATTATATCCAAAAAAGTACTTTAAGCTATAGGCTCTTCTGATCACTGAAACAGCCACGTCAGTTGGTTAAATGGATATAGACAAAACATAAATTATTATATATGGACATTGACTATTGTTATATATGGATATTGAACTAAATAGACAGTGCCCTTCTTTTGCTAATACAGCCATATGTTGTCAGGAATCATTTAGGGAAAGTAGGAAAGAAATCAATAGATTTTTCAACATCTTTAAATCTCATGCTTCTTACTTGGTTTAATTTCCTGGTCTATTCTATTTAATAAGATTCCTTTGTTTTTCCATCAAACTTTGTAGCATCTGTACATTGTTTCCTAATTACTTGCCATTTTATTTCTAGACTAGTTTTTAAGTTATTTGAGACAGGAGCTAAACAATCAATACTTGCTTGAAAACTCCTTACTCTTGTTTTTATAAAAAGTTTTACTCTGTGTGTGTGTGTGTGTGTGTGTGTGTATGTGTCTGAGTCTATTGGGACTGCTATAACAAAATACCTTAGATTGAGTAGCTTAGAAACAGTAGATAGATATTTATTTCTCGCAATTCTGAAATCTGGGACGGTCATGATCAAGGCACCAGCAGATTTGGTTATCCAGTGAGAGCCACTTTTTGGCACCTTCTAGCTATGTCCTCACATGGTAGAAGGGGCAGGGCAGCTGGAGAGCCTCTTTCACAAGGCCCGTACCCCATTCATGAAGGGTCCATTTTTGTAATCTAACCATCTCCCAAAAGCCCTATCCCCTAATACCAACACATTAGTGATTAGGTTTTCAACAAATGAATTGGGAGGGGCCACAAACATTTACAATGTAACAGTATGTGTGTCCATGCACATGAATTTGCATGAATTTCTGATAATTTTGTAACCCCATTTCATTTAGTTACTTCAAAAAGTAAAATATTTTTAGAGTCATTTTTTCTAACTGCATATATACATTTATAATAATATTAATGTTAACTGTCAATATTTCATCTTTGACTTAATGAGCTTCCAAATTGGATGGAATAAATTCAACCATTGTTAGAATTGCCTTAATGGATTTACTATGAAGCATTTTTTGATTCATATAAAGTTAATATTATTTAATTGAGAAGCTCTGTGAGGGGAGCCAACAGTATAACAACTATGACATCATTTCTCATGCATGCACAAAAAAAAACTTAGACTAGAAAATGAGTAAATTAACTTAGAAAACAGTTATTTTCATTTGTTTAGAACAAAATATCTTGCTTCATAAAGTAATATATAAACACAACTTTTGCAGCTCAATGTATTAAATTATCTTTAATATCTGCTTAAAATAAAAATAACATTTGAAGTAAATGTGCTCGTTTCTCTTGCAAAGTGGTGTGTTCAGCTTTTAACACATGTTAAAGATATAATCATGCAATTCAAGATGAATGGTAAATAACAACCATTTAGTGTAAATTACACATTTATCACTACCTTTCTTGATGTATACAAACTCAGTATTTAATTTTTATTAAAAAATATACTTTTTTTCTTTTTATTTCATCATATTATGGGGGTACAAATATTGTTAAGGTTACATATATTGCCCTTGCCCCCCCATGTCAGAGCTTCAAGCGTGTCCATCCTCCAGGTGGTGTGCATCGCACTAATTATGTAAGTATACACCCACCCCCTTCTCCCCCCTTCCACCTGCCCACCACCCAATAAAAGTTTTTTTTTTTGACATTTTGGTTACATTTTATATCTTTGCCTCTCCCTAAGAAGGGTTAGAGGTATGCCCTTCCCCTCCACAATGCTCGCCACATCCCTAAGAAGTGGGTCTCCACCCCACCCCCCGAATCCCTGGTGAGCACTACCACCATTTGAGCACCATAGTTTTAATCAGTCAGTACCAATTTGATGGCGAGTACATGTGGAGCCCATTTTCCTGATCTTGTGTCGCCTCACTTTGGATAATGGGCTTAAGCTTAATCCAGGATAGTTTTTGATTATCCACTCATGAATTGACGGGCACTTGGCTTGTTTCCATATCCTTGCAATAGTGAATTGTGCTGCCATAAACATTCAGGTACAGATGTCCTTAAATATACCTTTTTTGAGGATGTTGGTACTTTGAGATCAGAGTCTGCCAACCTCATATCCAGGAAAATTAATAATCTCCTCTTTCCTTCTCCTCAAACCACTTGTCCTTGTTCTTATGATGCAGGCTTGGGGATAAGTGCCAAATTTTCAGTAACAGAATTTAGTGTTCCTGGATGGGCCCATTGGTGCCCCTGTGGAATGGCACCCCATGAGTGCTGGAAGAGGCAGGGAGCAGCCCCGGGTGAAAGCCATGGGTCTTTGCGGGTAGGAGCAACTTCTTTTTGAGGTGAGAGAGCAAGGGACAGCCCCAGCAGCTGCCAGAGCCTGTTTTAGCTCCACAGAACTCCCATCTCTGTCACCCCAAAGTAGATGCAGCTCCCTGCAACCTGACCTGAGTTGAGGAGAAGAAAATGGATTTGCGAAGTGCCCGGATGCCAGGCCATTCGTTGGGTAAGTTCCCCCGTGTGCATGCCAAGACCCTGATTCCATCCATTTGGGGAGGGTTTGGAACCCTCCAGCCTGTGGCAGGGCATTCGTTTGGGGCCCTCTCAGGTCATTCATTTTGAGGTGCCTTTGGGGAGTGGAAGCCATGAGGTTGAGTGGAACTGGGGAACTTGGTTTGAATTTGGAGCTCATTTGCAGTTTCCAGGGAATGAGGGGACTAGACCACCATTTGGGGAAGGTTTCTCAGGGAACAGGGGGATTAGGCCACCCATTTGGAAAGGATTTTGAACCTTCCAGCCCTGTAATGGCATTTGTTGAAGGCCCAGGAAATGGGGGTATTAGGTCACCCATTTGGGGAGGGTTTTAAACCTTCCAGCTATTTGGGGTGGTGTTTATCCCCTTTGGATTCCCATAGGTGAACTTTTCAGCCCTGTGGTAGGGCATTTGAGGCACTAAGGTGCCATTTGGGATGGTGTTTGTGCCCTTTGGATTCCCATTTGTTTGATAGGCCCTGGCATTTTTGTATCCCCTGTATTGTCTGGTTGTTATTTGTGATTTTTGTTGCAAAATAAGGAAGCTCTATCTCAAAGTCCCTTGGGAAAAACTTTGGCTGGGTGGTTAACCTACAGTTACGAACCTATGTATAAAGACAATGGTGTTATTGTAATCCACTGTACATGCTGGAGTATTAGGGGAGGTGGCTGTTAAATGAAAATTCCCATTTGATAGATAGGCCATGGCATTTTAGATTGTTTGTGTTGGGAATTCTCTATATTATTCGTGTTTGATTGTGAGTTTTTGTCTGGTGAGTTTTTGTACCTATGTTAAAGATTATTGTGATACTATTTGTCTGGAGTATGAGGAAAACTGGTGATTGGTACTGCTTATATGGCATGTGAGAAAAAGTGGTGGTGATGGTCCTTGGTTTATTCTGAGCTGTTATGTCTTTTCCCAAGAATTTTTTGATTTGTAGGTATATTCTAAGGGGTCTTCTCCATTGCCTCTTCCTCTCAAAATTAATCTCAACTGGCCTTTCTCATTCATTCAAAGAAGAATGGGAAATAAATCCTTTAAAAGTAAAGAAAGACAAGGAGAACGACCCCCTTTGGACACTGCAGTTGGTTTATGGTTCCTCTACTGCAAATATTGTATAAATGAGAAGGTTCAAAGGCATTTCTAGGATGGCCAATTATTGTGCACAGGTTTTTACTGAAGAGAAATTTATATCAAGGAAAATTCAGAACTCAAATGGTTGACTGGCCATTACAGAGTTAAAACATTGAGTCTCAAGCTCTCTGTTTGAAATAAACTCATTGCTCATGGTATACAAACTCATTGCTCATGGTATACATAGACAATGATATGTGTATGATTTTTAATGAATGAGGTCCTCCCATCCCTGCTGGAACCCCACAGCTGGCCAGGGCCAGGTGCCAGGAGGGGCCACAGCCCGGGAGTGGACCCAATGTGAGGGAGGATCAACATATTCCAGAAGGAATGCCTGCTGCTGCCAGCCTCTTGGCACCATGGGAAGAGCCAGGAAGGGTGATGCTTGAACTAATTCTTCAATCCCAGGCCCGTTAGGTTATGACTCAGGGTTGGGAATGGTCTCTTCTTACCCAGCAGGGAGCTCAATTTGGTCAGAGGACACCACAGCCAGGGCAAGGCATTTAGCATGAATCCCTCACAACTGGTTAGTATGGCCTTTAAAGTAAACTAAAAACTGTGTTCTGCTAGCTATGCCAGCCAAGAATCCTTTGAGACAGTCAAAAGGATAGGCCATCCTAGGGTGTGGTAAAATCAGTATACTTTTTGGAAAAAAAGAAGGACATTGGAAAGAACCCTGCCCCAAATTGCAAAAGGCTCCAGGTAACAAGAAACCCTCAGGAAAGCAAGCGGTTCCTTCAAGTCCAGTCAGATGATGAAGGAGGGAGACTGGGGGACCCCTGCCTCACTAATAGCTCCAACCCAAGTATCCCCATAGAAACTGCAGGTGCAAATTGACAGTGGGGACCCGATTAGTGGACTTTTACGAATGAAGGGTCCCAGGGCTCCATGCCTCCTAACTGAAGCCCCAGACGCAAATCGACAGTGGGGATTTGATTGGTGCCAAGCCACATGGGCAGAAGCAATCTGGAGCCTTCTCCTCCCACCACTCCCTTTCTGCCTTGGCCCATCCCCTGGCGCCAGCTGTACACGGCACTCCACAAACCAGTTAGTAGTGAGGCAGCCATTGGCAGGTGGCAACTGAGAACTCCCCCCAGTGGGAAACTCCAATTTATAGCTGGTCAGTCAGAAGTTCTAGAGGTTGTAGAGACTTGTAATTGACATCTAGGGGAAGTCTTGTGGGATTGAGCCCTTAGTTGGTGAGATCTAATGCATGCTCCAGGTAGATAGAGTCTGATTAAAATTAAATTGTTATACACCTGGCTAGTTTGGAAAGTTGCTTGGTTTGGAAAAAACCTACATAGCTGGTGTCAGAGATATTGTTTGAAAGTGTAGAGTAACAGGGTATGTTTTCCTAGGTGCTAATTAAATGATATTGTGTGGCTTTTTTTAAAATTTAACATTCCAATTGTTCATTGCTGGTATATAAAAAATGGAAAAGCAATGAATTCTTGTATACTAATCTTGCATCTTGTAACCAGCTTGCTATAATTGCTTGCTTATTAATTCCAGGAGTTTTTTTGTTATTTCTTTGGCATTTTCTACATATACAATCATGTCATCTGAAAACAGAGGTAGTTTTCTTTCTTTCTTCCCAATTTGTATACCTTTTCTTATCTTATTGCATTAGCTAGGACTTCTATTATGATTTCGAGTAGGGATGGTGAGAGGGAGACACTTTTGCCTTGTTCCCTTGGAGTGTTACATGGATATAAGAAAACCCAAAGTGTTTTCTTCCTGCTATCACTCACTTAGTACAAAACAGAACACTTCATGTCTGGTTACCAAAATATGTGAGGGTTTTTCCTCAAAAACTAAGCAAACAATTCTGCAGTGGATTCTCTAGCGGGCATCAGCTGGGTGTACTCCAATTCAGTTCTGACATTGTCTACCTGGAGATAGCATCAGATCCCAAAGGTTGAAAGTTCAGTCTCAGAAGATTGTCACCCACTTCAGATGCCAATTGCAAGCACAGGTTGGTCAACTGGCAATATGCTTCTGGTCAACTGGCAATAAATCAGGGTTTATACAACCTCCTCCTCTTCTAGATGGTGACTTCTCACTTTTCCTCACATGGTGGAAGGGGCAATGGGTCTCTCTCTCAGGCCTCTTTTATAAGGGTACTAATACCATTTGTGAGGGTCTACCCTCAACCTAAACACTTCCCCCCAGGCATCATCTCCTGATACTATCTCTGTGGGAGTAGGATTTCAACATGAGTTTTGTGGGGGACACAAACATTCAGATCAGAGCAGGGGAAAAGCAATCAGTTTTTTACCATTAAGTATGATATCAGCTGCAGAATTTTTGTAGATATTCTTTATCAATTTAAGAAAGTTCCCTTCTATTCCTAGTGTGCTGACAGTTTTTTTATGAATGAGTATTGAATTTTGTCAATTGTATTAATATGACAATATGATTTTTCATTAGGTTGTTGTGATAGATTATATTAATTGATTTTAAAATCTTAAACCAAGCTTGCATACCTGTAGTAACTTTTACATGGGCATGTTGTATAATTCTTTTTATATATTCCTGTATCTGATTTTCTAACATTTGTTGAAGATTTTGTATCCATGGTTATGAGAGATAGTGGTCTTTAATTTTCTTTTCTTGTAATGTCTGTACCTTGTTTTGATAGTGGGCTAATGCTGGACTTTGAATATTAGGGTAATGCAGAATAGTTATTAAGTGTTTCCTTGCTTCTGCATTCTGGAAAATATTATAGAGAAATATTGTAGAGAATCATTTCTTCCTTAGATATTTGGTAGGATTTACCAGTGAAATCATCTGGGCCTGGTACTTTGTATTTTGAAAGGTTATTAATCATGGATTGAATATCTTTAATAGATATCAGCCTATTAATATTATCTATGTATGCTGGGTGAGATTGGTAATCTGTGTCTTTCAAGGAATTCATCCATTTCATCTAAGTTATCAAATTTGTGGGCATAGAGTTGTTTACAACATGCCTTTATTACCCTTTTTAATATCCCTGGGATGAGTATTAATGATCCCTCATTCATTTTTATTAATAGTTTGTGTCTTCTCTCTTTTTATCTTGGTTAGCCTGGCTAGAGGTTTATCAATTTTATTAATCTTTTCAAAGAACCATGTTTTATTTTTGTTGACTTTTTCTACTGATTTCCTATTTTCAATTTCATTGATTTCTGCTTTGATTTTTATAATTTATTTTATTCTGCTTGTTTAGGATTATATTGCTTTTCTTTCTCTAATTTTCTAATGTGGAACCTTAGATTATTGATTTTAGATCTTTCTTTTTTTCGAATGAATGCATTTGAAACTATACATTTGCCTTGAAGTATTGCTTTCATTACATCCTGTGCATTTTATACATTATATTTTCATTTGCAGTTAGTTCAAAACTATTTTTAAATTTCTCTTGAGTCTTCTCCTTTGACTCTTATATTTTTAGAGGTATTTTGTTTAATTTCTAAGTATTTTGGGTTTTCTAGATATATTTCTGTTACTAATTTCTAGTTTAATTCTACTGTGGTCTGAAAGCATATATGCTATGATTTCTATACTTTTAAGTTTGTTAAGGTGTGTTTTATAGCCCAGAATGTGGTCTGTTGTAGTGAGTATTCCGTATGAACTTGGAAAGAATATATAGTCTGTTGTTGAAGTATTCTGAAAAGTTCAGTTGGATCCAATTGATTAATGGTGCTGTTCAGTTCAACTATGTCCTTACTGATTTTCTGCCTGCTGAATATGTTAATTATTGACATACACATGTTTATAACTTTAACTGTAATAGTAAATTTGTCTATTTCTCCTTGCAGTTCTATCATTTTTGCCACATGTATTTTGATGTCCTCTTGTTATGTGTTATTGGGGAATTGATCCCATTATCATTACATAACACCCCTTTTTATGCCTTATAATTTTTCTTGTTCTGAGATCTGCCCTGTCTGAAATTAATATAGCTGCTCTAGCTTTCTTTTGATTTATGTTTGCATGGTATATTTTTATTCATTCCTTTACTTTTATTTTATCTGTGTATTTATATTTCAGGTGGGTTTATTGTAGACAATATATAATTGAGTCTTCTTTTTTAATCTACTCTGACAGTCTTTGTCTTTTAATTGGTGTGTTTAGATCATTTACATTTAAAACAAGTATTGATACAGTTGGATTTATGTCTACCATGTTTGTAACTGCTTTTTTAAATCTTCCCTCTTTTTCAGCTTTCTGCACTTTTAATTAGGCATTTTGTGTGATTATATTTTTTCCCCTTCCCCTAGCATATCAATGATACTTGTTTTTAAAATATTTTTAGTGGTTGACTCATGTTTTTAGAGGTATTTTGTTTAATTTCTAAGTATTTTGGGTTTTCTAGATATACTTCTGTTATTAATTTCCAGTCTACTCATCTAAGTATACTTTCAAATAATGATCTACTGCTTCAGGGGTGGTATGGAGTAGTCCCAATTTTTCCCTCTTGCCACTTATAACATTGCTATCATTTACTTCACTTATTGTCTGCTATAATCACCCAATATATTCTTGCAATTGTTAGTTTGAACGGTAGCTCTAACATTTTTTTTCTTGTGTCCATGAACTGTTCCCAATCACTCATTGTGTGTATATGGAATAAAATGAAACTAAAATAGGTGTCATTTGTTTTTATACAAGTTATATATAATAAGTGAAAGGTCAGAATATAAATTTTAATCTCATAGAGATTAACTTGCCTATACAGTGTAACCCGATCTGAATACTAGAAAAATCAGTGGGAGAAAAAGCAAAGAGCAAAGAGCACTGCTGCTATAGTTCTGAAGTGAGATGGTCCTCAAGATTTTTTTTTTTTCTTCCTCTGTAGCCTTTAGGTAACCAAAATATATCCTTACTCCCTGTCCACTCAATTTTTTTGTCAGGGAAATGGAGAATATATGTTTATAAAGAGTCTTCACTGCCTATTTCTAGACTCTGAAGGGGAAATGACACCCTCATCTTATTTCACATTATCTAGATGGCAAGATATTAGCAGTCAGTGCAAAGAGCTGGAAGATGGACCACATTGACATGAATAAATACCAAAAGGTTCATATAGTTCACAAATTGAAATATCACTCTATAAGTAACTAGATTTCCAATTTTATGTGGCTGATATTTTTCTCAGTATTGTATGCTCTTTTAATATAATTTACAAAGTTAAGAAGCATGTCAAAATCAGGATTGCAGAAAAAATGTAAACTTTGCTCTCAAATCAAAAAGGCTTCTACTATATAAATAGTTAATGAAAGGGACATGCATCTCAATTTATACATAAACATTAGAAATTAAAATGCTATTATAAGTATATTTGGAGCTCCAGGAACAAATATTTGTTTAGTTCTTTTGAAAAGAAGTAGTAGCAGAAAGTCCAAGAATTATTGACAAAATGTGTCTGTGGTACCCCCTGGTGCTATTGTCTGCATCTCAAGGAAACTAGTTAGGAATTCTGCAAAACGATTGTGTTACCTGATAAAAATACCTAGCTCTGTTCTTCATGATCAGAGTGAGGAAGGATGAAATCTCCTGACTTGAGCATGATTTTTATTGTGATAGCAGATAGAACCCTGGCATATCTTGAATGCATGCTTCATGAGTTTACCAAAGAGCAGTAATTTCAAAAACAGCCCTAGAGTGTGCATAGTGCAAGATCTCTTTGAATGCTTAAAAGCAAAAGTCATTTATCGTAGAGAGTTTATGAACAGCTGGCGAAAGCACATCTGCGAAAGAGAAGATAGAATGTGAAAAAGTGGGTACCAAGGTCCTGAGCCTAAACTGAGAGCACACAGGGAAACGGTAAGAAAGAGTGTGAGAAATATATAAATCTATAAACACAAGGGTTGGCAAAGGAGGAACCAAAGCCCTGACTGAAATAGCAATGACTCTATCAGAGGAAGATGTAAGTATTCCTCAGGCCAATTTTCTGCTCCACAGGTATGTTTTGTTTTCTACCTAGCATTTAAAAAATATATTTGAGCCAAGATTTTCAAACTGGCAGAGTTCCCATCACATTGTCATGTTCACTGGAAAAAAAAAACTGGAAATCTGGCAGCCTTGTGTCCTACTCCTTACCTGCCAACAATCAGGTGGCGCCGAATGCAGCTGCCTCCCTCAGCTGTGGCCTGCGGGCTCCAGTTTATCACAGCATGGTTCCTTTTCTCCCCTGGCCTCTTCTACTTCACATTTACATTTTCTTTCTGGCCCTGATAGGTATTTGATTTTTGACTCCTGGACTGGACAGAATCCTGAAAATACAGAATCTCTGAGTCCTCTGAAATGCACAAGAAAATGAATGTCTAGTCCTTAAGATGACAGAGTAGATTGAAAACAAATCAAGACAGCTGAACTGAGCAGACCTTGTTTTCTCAGGCTAAACCACCTCTCATCCTCTATGAAAAGGTTCAAGTTATCAAAGCTAAACTGAAATTGGTATGTTGTGCTTTCAATTAATTATAATGTTTAACTTAAATCCGAAGAAAATTCAGTTACTAGTTTATATAAAGTGTGTGATTAAATTGTTCCCAAGAAGCTATCTTTTTGTTCTATGACTCAGTTAAGAAACAATTAGAGACTTCCAAATAAAAATGGCAAATTAAACCCATCTCTACCTTCCTCCCCTCTGAAACCAACTGAAAACTACAAAAGGAATGATCTACATAGGCTACTCAGTTTTCAGTGAAATTACACAACAGCTGTGATTCCAATTCTCAATGTAAGAAATAAAATCCAGATCAAATATTGAGAGGACAAGAGAGCAACAGGGCATAGACACACTCGAGCTGTATTCAGCAGTCCCCCAAATTGGTGACAGACTTGGAAGAATTAGTGTGGGACTTGTGGCTTGGAATTAAAACACCACAGAGAGGAGGAAGGACAGAATAAAGAGAGACATGATTTGACATTTCTGCAGGAAACTCTGCATCTACTCATCTCAGCAAAGGAAGATAAATCAATGCTAGATCACCTCACAGAAGACATTGGAATACAGAGATCTTACTTGCAATCCAGCAGCCTTCTTGTCATTGTGAGTAAAGATAAAGGCAAACCATCATATGCAGCATAAAATTTGAGAAGTGGTTTATGATAACTGAATCCAATGTACCAATTGCCAGGTGTTTCCCCCTACGATTCCCCCTTACATTGTCTTGCAAAGAGATGGCTCACAGAGTGGCAACACACAGATATTTTCAAATAGGAAAGAAATAAGAAACTATGGCACCATTAGCTTCTTTTTGAAAAGCCATCTACTGATGAAATTACACAAATTTCAAATAGATGAATGAGAAAATCATTATAAAGGAGGTGGCGAACACAGTCTGTTGAAAGAGAAAACTAAGAAAAATTACTGAAAATTTTAAATAATTGAGCAGAATATCTAAATTCTTGATATTGTAAAACTTACAATATAGGTAACAAAACTTGGCACATAGAGGATATAGATATAGGAGGTTGTAAGAAGTTTATGAATGCTATGTTCTTTATCTCTCAAAGTGGGATATGAAAGGATAATAAATCTTATATAAGTATAAACTAATAAATTTATAAGCCAATTGCATAAAGTTATAGTAGGAGAGCCCATAAAACTTAAAACAAATTCTAAAAACTAATTATTTTTGAAAGAAAGCACAGATAAATAAAACAACATAAAGATACTATAAACTGTACAATGAAAGAATCATTAAAAAGATTAATACATATTATTTGCCTGTATCAAAACATTACATGTACCCTGTAAATATATACAACTATTATGCACCAATAATAATTAAAAATAAAAAAATTTAAAGTTAAAAAATAAATTTAAAAAAGAAAAAATATTAAAAGTAAAAACAAAAATGAAAATATAACATTAAATAAGATGACAGAGACTTAAATATAGCTGTCAATTTAATAAATATAAATAAATTAAACATCCTGTTAAATAGAATGGATTTTGATTCTATTTAAACAAAATAAAACAAATATTTACATAATAAGAAGTATGTGTAAAGCAAATGACTCAGGTTGAAAATATTAATAAATGATATAAAGTGTCTTTTCTGGTTCCATGCAAAGTATAGAATTATTTTTTCTAAATCTGTGAAAAATGATGTTGGTATTTTAATAGAGATTGCATTGAATCTGTAGATCAGTTTGTGTAGTATAAACATTTTAACAATGTCGATTCTGCCGACACTTGAGCATGGTATGGTTTTCTACCTGTTTACGTCCTCTGCAATTTCCTTCCGCAGTGTTTTATAATTCTCCCTGTAGAAGTCTTTCACCTCCTTAGTTAAATATATTTCTAGGTATTTTATTTTCTTTGTTGCTATTGTGAAACATATTGAAACTTTGATTTGGTTCTCAGTTTGACTATTGTTGGCGTATAGGAATGCTACTGATTTCTGTACATTGATTTTGTAACCTGAGACTTTGCTGAATTTGTTTATCAATTCCAGTAGTCTCATGGCAGAATCTTTGGAGTTTTCTAGATATAAGATTATATTGTCAGCAAAGAGTGATAGTTTGACCTCTTCTGCCCTCATTTGGAAGCCCTTGATTTCCATCTCTTGTCTGATTGCTCTGGCTAGGTCTTCCAGCACTATGTTGAATAGAAGTGGTGATAGAGGGCAACCTTGTCTGATTCCAGTTCTAAGCGGGATTACTTTCAATTTTTCCCCGTTCAGTGTTATGTTGGCTGTGAGTTTGCCATATATGGCTTTACCATTTTCAGGTAGGTCCCGTCTATGCCTATTTTGTTAAGCATTCTTATCATAGAATGGTGCTGAATTTTGTCAAATGCTTTTTCTGTGTCTGTTGAGAGGATCATATGTTCTTTATTTTTACTTCTATTTATGTGTTGAATTACATGTATAGATTTGCGAATGTTGAACCATCCCTGCATCTCTGGGATGAAGCCCACTTGGTTGTGATAGATTATTTTTTGATAAGCACCTCTATTCCGTTTGTTAGGATTTTCTTGAGAATTTTTGCATCTATATTCATAAGGTATATTGGTCTATAGTTTTCTTATTTCTTGCATCTTTTCCTCATTTTGGTGTCAGAGTGACGTTGGCTTCATAAAAAGTTTTGGGGAGGATTCCTTCCATCTCGATGTGGTGGAATAATTTCTGTAGGGTAGACATCAGTTATTTTTTGTAGGTCTGTTGAAATTCGTGTGTGAAACCCTCTGGTCTGCGACTTTTCTTTTTAGAAAGGTTTTTTTTATTGCTGCTTCAATTTTGGTACTTGATATTGGTCTGTTCAGGAATTCTATTTCTTCCTGATTGAGCCTTGGGAGGCTGTGTGTTTCTAAGAATTTCTCCATTTCCTCCATGTTTTCAAGTTTATGTTCATAGAGGTTTGTATAGTATTCATAGGTGATATTTTGTATTTCCATGGTATCAGTTGTAATTTCTCCTTTTTCATTCCTGATTGAACTTATTAGAGTCTTTTCTTTTCTGCTTCTTGTTAATCTAGCAAGAGGCATGTCAATTTTGTTTATTTTTTCAAAGAAAAATACTTTTTGTTTTAGTAACTTTTTGTTTTAGTAATCTTCCCTATAGTCTTTTTTTGTTATCTATTTTATTTGGTTCTCCTCTGTTATTTGTTATTTCTTTTCTTCTGCTGGATTTGGGGTTGGTTTGTTCATCCTTTCTCAGTTCTTTGAGACTATTCATTAGATTGTTGATTTGTGATCTTTCTGTCTTTTGGATGTAGGCATTTATAGATATAAATTTTCCTTTCAGGACTGCCTTGGCTGTGTCACATAGGTTTTGATAACTGTGTCTCCTTTATCATTCAGTTCAAAGAATCTTTTGATTTCCATCTTAATTTACTTCCTAACCCAATAATCATTCAGCAGACGGTTGTTTAGTTTAAGCAAAGACAACAAATTGGGAGGCATCAATTTACCAGACTTTAAGATATACTACAAGGCTATAGTAACTAAAACAGCAACTAAACAAGACACAGTTCTTATGTCTCTGTCACAAGAACAGAGACATAGACCAATGGAACAGAACTGAGAACCCAGATATAAAGCCATCCTGATATACCCATCTAATCTTTGACAAAACACACAAAAACATACGATGGGGAAAGAATCCTTAATTAATAAATGGTGCCGAGAAAATTGGATAGCCACATGTAGAAGACTGAAACAGGATCCACACTTATCACCTCTCACACAACTCTCATCAACTCATGGTGGATGACAGACTTAGACCTAAGGCATGAAACTATAAAAATAACAGAAGAAAATGTTGGAAAAACTATTATAGACATTGGCCTAGTGAACGAATTTATGAAGAAGACTCCAAAGACAATCACAGCAGCAACAAAAATAAATAAATGGGACCTTATCAAATTAAAAAATCTTCTGCACAGCCAAGGAAACTATCACAATACCAAACAAAATGGGAGAAAATATTTGCATGCTACACATCTGATAAAGGGCTAATAACTAGAATCTATATAGAATTCAGAAAAATCAGCAAGAAAAAAATCAAACAACCTCATTAAAAAGTGGACAAAGAACACGAACAGAAACTTTGCAGAAGAAGACAGATTAGTGGCCAACAAACATATGAAAAAATGCTCAACATCTCTAATCATTAGGGAAATGCAAATCGAGACTACAATGAGATATCACTTATCTCTAGTGAGAATGTTTTTTATCAAAAAGTCCCAAAACAATAAATGTTGGCGTGGATGTGGAGAGATAGGAACATTCCTATATTGCTGGTGGGACTGCAAACTAGTACAACCTATGTGGAGAGTAATATGAAGACACTTCAAAGAGCTACAGGTAGAACTACCATTTGATCCAGCAATCCCATTACTGGGCATCTACCCAAAGGAAAAAGGACATCTGCACTAGAATGTTTATAGCAGCACAATTTATAATTGCAAAGATGTGGAAACAACCCAAGTGTCCATCAATACATGAGTGGATTAATAAAATGTGATACATATATGCCATGGAGTTCTACTCAGCCACAAGAAACAATGGTGACCTAGCATCTTTTGTATTATCCTGGATAGAGCTGGAACCCATTCTACTAAGTGAAGTATCACAAGAATGGAAATAGAAGCACTGCATGTATTCACCATCAAATTGGTATTAAGTGGTTAACACTTATGTGCACATATAATAGTAACATTCATCGAGTGTCTGGCAGGTGGTGGAGAGGAGGGTTTGGGTATATTCACACCAATGAGTGCGGTGCACATCATCTGGGAGATGAACACACTTGAAGCTCTGACTTGGGTGAGGAAAAGGCAATATATGTAACCTGAACATTTGTACCCCCATAATATGCTAAAATTTAAAAATAAAATAAAATAAAGAAAAAAGAAAATATTAATAAATGGACAGGCAAAAGAAAAAAGAATAAAAGAGCAGACAAAAATAAATGATTATTTTTTATGAGTCACATGATTACTATTAATCAAATTTTAACTCAAGACTTAAAAAATTAAAGATACAAAGAAGGCTATTTTATAAAGAAAGTAGCACATTAGATAATAATAATTAATTTAGTGAGTCTTCTGGGAATTTAATGTACCTTAATTATTTCCATAGAAATATAGCAGTAAATAAAGTATAAATAATTGGAACATGTTTTGGTCAAATTTAAGTACAATAGAAAACAATAAGTAAGAAATATTAAGAATGTACAAAATTATAATTGCTAATGAGAATCTAAAAAGTACACATTAAGTTCATTTTCTTTAAAATGAAGAACATCTTTCTCTTTTACATGCCCATAGAATATTTGCCCCAAAATTGCCATGTAGAAAACTTAATTTAAATTCCTTAGTGGAGAAAAAGTACAGACATATGTTCTGATCACAGGGCAATAAACACAGATGTTAATAATAATGTATAAACAAAATATCATAGCTCTTGAAAACTAATCGACAGCACATGACTCTGTCCTATGAGTCTAGGGTAAAAGATAAAAATCAAAATGAAATTTGTAACATATTCAAAAACCAATAGCAATAGATCACTATGTATCAGAATCTTTGGGGTTCAGTTAATTCATACTTGTAGGAAAATTAATACCATCAGATATTTTAAAAATTAATCAAAATTATTTAAGCATTCAATTTAAAAATATTTTACTAAAATGTAAACTTAATAAGAGCAGGGATTTTTGTCTATTTGTTCAATGCTCTATTTCTGGTTGGTATATAGTAGGCATCAATTTGTGATATTGGATGAATGAATGAATGAATGAATGAAACTATGCAATGAAAAACAAAATACAGCACACCCAAGAAAAATAAGATAACTTTATGAGATAAGAATAGAAAACAAAACAAAAAAGTAGTATTGGAATATATATCAAAGATTAATTCTTAAAGTCCAGGAAGCAAAAAATAGGTTATTAGCTAAGATCAAGAATAAAAAGAAAAGTCATAAATGAATAGCACTAGATATGTGATAGAGAAATAACCATAGATAGAGACAAAATAATAAAATTAATATTGAATTGTGCTTATCAGAACAGAATAGATTTTAGTTAATGATGAAAACATATCATTGGATAAATTATGATACATTTTTTCAATGGAATATTATTCAAGTATAAATATGAACAAACCATTGATACAAGCAACAAAACTCCTTTAAATTATGAAGGAAGATATATACAACCCAAATGAAAAAATGTCAATATACTTGAACAAGTAGCACATAAAAAGAAGATATCCAAATTGCCAATGAGTATATTAATAGGTATTCAACATCAATACTTAGTGAAAATTAAAAACACATTGTGATAGCACTGCATATCATAGAATTGCTAAGATAAAAACAAAAACTTAATTCCAAGAATTGGAAACGATATACAGCAATGGGAATTATTGGGCATTTAAATGGTTACACTTCAGAATGCTATATGGCAATATCTATTAAAGTTAAACAAAATACCTGCCCTATGATCAACCAGTCGTTGATCTTCAAGGAAATGAATGCTTATAGCCACTGAATAATATATACAAGAATATTCATAGCAGCCTCATTCATAACAGCAAAAATCTGAAAATAATTTAGATGTCCATCTACAGTAAAATGAATAAATAGTATTTCTATAATAAAATACAATTGGTAAGCAAATTAATGATATATATTTAAAAACATGAAAGATACAAATGAGTACGTATTGTATGATGCCCTTTATATAAAGCTCAAGAACTGGCAAACTATAAGTAATTAATGAGTCTGGCAGATGAAATGACTGGAAAAAAGCTCAAGGGAGTCCTTGGGCACTGGATACTCTATATTTGTAGCCAGGGAGTATTACATAGATGTTTATATATGTAAAAATATATCAGTCTATAAATTTAAGATTTTTAAGGGGTAGGAATTCATTATTTTAATTTTTAAGAGTTTCCTTGAGGTATAATTGATTTATAATTAACTGTACATATTTAAAGATTATACTCTGAAAAGTTTTGACATATATGTACACCTATGAAACTATCACCACAACCAAGGTAATGAACATACAAAGCATCTCTTATGCCCTTTCACAATCCTTCCTGTCTCTAGCCTCCTGTACATCTATAGGCAACCACTGATCTGCTTTCTGTCAGTGTAGATTAATTTACATTTTCTAGTATTCTATAGAATTGAATCATACAGTATATACACTTTCTTGCCTGGCTTCTTTCAACTAGTATAGTTATTTTGAGATTCATTCATATTACTGCATATACCTATGGTTCATTCCTTTTTATTGCCAAGTAGTATTCTGTTGTGGATATACCACAATTTGCTCATCATTCATCTATTAGTTTCCAGTTTTAGGCTATGCCAAATAAAAAGCTGGTATGAATCTTCTTGTACCCATCTTTATGTGGATATATATTTTCATTTATCTTGGGCAAATATTTAGAGTGGAATGGATGGGTCATACAGTAGGTGTATGTTTAACTCGTTGACATTGCTAAACTGTTTAAACAGCAGTTGAACCATCTACATTCCCACCAGCAGAGTGTGAGATTCATCTCGCCCATAGCCTTGTCAGTGCTTGATATCATCAGCCTTTTTAATGTTAGCTATTGTAATAAGTATGTAGTGGTATCATTGTAGTTTAAATTCTCATTTATCCAATGACTAAGGATGTTGAACATTTTATCATGTGCTTATTTCCATCCCTATATCTTCTTTGGTGAAGTGACTGTTCATATCTTTGGTCTACTTTAAAAACTTGGATTGTTTGTTTTCCTATTGCTAAGTTTTGAAGGTTCTTATATATTCTGGATAAAATTCTTTTATCAGATATATATTTCATAAATATTTTTCTGTCAGTTGTGGCTTATCTTTTTATTCTCTTCACAATGTTTTTTAAAAGTTTTTAATTTTAATGAAGTTTGGTTTATTAATTTGTTTCTTTTATGCATTGTGCTGTTTTTGTCATATCTTAGAAATTTTTGGTTAAATTAATTAAGGTCACAAATGTTTTCTCCAAAGTTTTTAATTTTATGCTTTACATTTTTAAGTCTATGGTGAGTGAAATTTTGTATGTGGCAAAAGATATGGCTCTAGGTTCATATTTTTGAAAATGGATATCTACTTCTTCCTGTGTCATTTGCATGTATGTTACACTTCAACAGAAAATTAAAAATAAACACATCAATGAATATAATGAAAGAAAAGCCCTTATGTATAATTATAAGCAATAAATACTAGAAAGAATACAGAGATAAACTGTATATATATATGTATACCCACACACACAAACCCACACACACAGCAATTTTAAAGTTGTGTTGAAAGATATAACAGAAGGTCTGAAAGACTTAATATTACAAAGCATTCAATTCTCCTATAATCAAAATATAAATACAATACAGTCCCTATAAAAATACCCCTGTGTCATTCCTATGCAGCAGTTCATTCAACTCGGGTCCACCCCTGGCCCTTTAGGTTTTTCAGCTAAGATCTTTGTATATTCTCCACCACCCCTTCTCTGCTGGTCTTCAATGCCGATCTTTGTCACATTGTGAAACTATTGAATATTTGCTGTGTTTTTCAGAGGCTTTCTATTCAGGATGTTAGTTTCCCATTCTGTTCAAGTCCATAATCATCAAATTTCCTGAAAAGACAGGGAGCCGTGTGCTTGAGGTCTGCAAAGTCTCTGCCAAAGCTGTCCTGGTTTCTTGACACAAGCAATGCGTGGCTTCTCCAAGTGCCGCCATAATCTGCAAAGGGCCCAGGGTGAAGGTGGCTGAGGAGTCATCTCCCCTCTCCTACTTTCTTCTTTTTCTGGTGTCTTTGACTTTCCAGTCCTCACTGTCTCAGCGGCTATCAATTATCCTAGAAGGATGATTTTTTTAAATTTTATTTGGCTTTTCTAGCTGTTCTCTAAGACAGCTCTGGTCTGCCATTAGCCTCTCCAGTCAAGACAAGAACAGATATTCTGGTATAAGTTTCTTAAAACAAACAAACAAAATCTCCACTTAATTGAAAGAAAGAAAAAAGAACCTGATCCCTGAAACATTAAATTCATCATTAAATTTGAATGTAGAATTTAAATATCATATTTATTGGCAGTGTTAGGTGTTTGGGAAAAATAGAACTCGTACACTACTGACAGGAGAATAAAATATACATAGCCCTTTTGGTGGGCAATTTTGCATTACATATAGAATTCACTGAATATAAAAAGTCCTTTACTCATCAACTCCATTGTTTAGAATTTACCCTAGAGATACACTCAAATCTATTATTAATGAAATATTGTGATGATATTAAAAAATAAAAACAAACAAAGCAAGGAAGGAAGGGAGAGAAAGAGAGACTGAGAAAGGAAAAGAATGAATGAAGGAAAGTATAACCTAGCTGCCTATAGTAAGAGAATAATTGTTTAAAAAACTTATTGTTACTTTCATATAACAGATGCAGCTGTTCAAAGAATGTATTGATCTGAATGTTCTAATATACAAAGCTTCAAAATCCATCATTAAATACATAACAGAATATATTTAATTTTTTTTCAAATATATAAATGACACAGTTAACAGTTGTTGCCTCTAGGAAATAGGACTTGTGAACTAGAGTGGCAGGACTATTTTATTTTTATTGTTTACCTTTATACTATTTAAATGTTTATTTACCATGTCATTGTATTGCTTATTAACACACTGCCACACTAGAAAAAATAATTTTTTCCTTGGAACCACAATGTTTTATCACAAAAATAGAATAAAAACTTCAAAAACAAAATGATCCTTTCTAATTTAATGAAAAATTTATTTTTTTTGTTTTCTGTGTGTGAGTTATATGCAACTTGAAAAATAGTTCACGCATCTCCCAAGGTAAAGAGATGTGTGAGTTACATATGCTTCATGAGGCCCCGGGCTCAAAACTAGCGTGAGTTAAATACAACTCACATGGCAGTTAATGTGTTAAACCTATTATTAAAAGATAAATATAAATGAACAAAATGAAATAAAAGAGGAAGAATATCGAGATACGTTTTTGAAATAAAACTTATTTAATACAGGTGGTTCCTACCCCTCATCTGATTATTGAATTGTGTTAAGACTCATTTGCTCTTCTCAACTTTGTGTGCCCAGAGGAAAGAAACAAGAAGCTTGTAAAAATCACCCAGGAAAGGAATAGCTATGCAGATGAACATACTAACATACCTGGGGATATCTGAGTGGGTGAAAAGAGTTTCTGAAGTAGCTAGTGGGAGATCAGAGCTCTCTCTGAGAACAACTATGCATGACAAATAAAATGCGAAAACCATGTTCAAAGGCTGTGGAAATCTCCTGAGGTGACTCATCATCTTCAGTCCATAACCCTATCATGTTTCAATATTTTTTCACTCATAAAATATGTGTAGATTGGGCTAGAAACATCACTATCATTTCCAGATTGTTTTTGACTAAGTCTTCTCTTGTCAGCACATCAGAATTTATATTAATATATATTTTGAAACAAAAATTGTGCATTAACATGTTTTCTGCTTTGCTCTTAATTCTTATTTTTTTCGCCTGTTATGAGTCTTAGTTCCTTTACTTGGATCTTTGGTCAGCATAAGCATAATAATATTAAAAGCTGATGGACAAATTCGTCTCAAGCTTTGATGCCCATGTGCTGCCAACTTAAATTCAAAAGAGTGCAATTTGATGTCAGACCAAAGCACAGCACACAAATGGAACACTGAGGAAATAAGGTGGAGGGAGGGGTCAGTTGGGAGACTAGGAGTGGAAAAGTCCTGAAATTTGATTAGAAGCAGATACTAATAACCCTCCATAAATAATAAGGGAGAAATAGGAGATTACTTGAAAATTACCCTTAATATCAAATCTATACAAAGCACATTAGGGAGCAAATAAGTGTTAAAAATATCTAGATTTATATTAGATGTCTTTGTTCTGATTACATAGTCTCCTGTAGTTTAACCTTTCTTTTCTTCACATTTAAATGTAACAAGACACAAATATTAAATACTAAGGTCATGAACTCATAGACCTGTGGACTTTTATGAGCAAAATATCAATGGTACAACTTTAATTAAATCACTTAAAAGTTTCTCATCCATAGTTGCTTTATTTAAAATCAAGTGTTTAGACTGAAGACGTCCTAAGGTTCCATCCAATCTGAGTACTCCATGAGTCCCTATCTATCTCCTAGCACCTGCTTTGCAGAGCTATGCACAATACTAAATATATTGCACTGGTTAGTCAGATAAAGATAACACACCACTTTCTTTTCTTTTAAGCTTTTGTTCTGAAAATTCAAACATACATCAATAAAAGTAGAATGAATAGCATGATGAATCCCTTCATTCATCGACCAACTCCAACAGTTATCAATATATTGACAATCTTGTTTTGCATATATCTCCCAATGTCTACCTATTTCTGACTATTTGGTTTCTTTTTTAGCTTTATTGAGGTACAATGTGCATGCTCTCAAATTTACCTGTTTTATGTTACTATTTTTAGTAGATTTATAGAGTTGGGCAACCATTACAACAATCTGGTTTGAAAATATTTCTGTTAACCCCAAAATTTTCTTTGTTCCTGTTCACAGTCAAATCCCAGACCCAAGAAAACATGGATCTACTTTGTTTCTATTCATTTGCCTTTTATGGACATTTCATAGAGAATAATAATAGTCTTTTGCATTTCTCAGTTAATTTTAGCCTAACACTTTTTAACCTCTTTTACTGCATAACTTTAAAAATGGCATAGTAAATTGGGTGTGGTGGCTCCCACCTGTAATCCCAGCACTTTGGGAGGTCAAGGTGAGAGGATCACTTAAGTTCAGTAGTTCAAGACTGGCCTGGGCAACACGGTGAGATACTGTCTTTATAAAAAATAAAAGAATTAGCTGGGCATGGTGGTGTGCACTTGTAGTTTCAGCTACTAGGGAAGCTGAAACAGGAGGATTGCTTGAGCCTAGGAGTTTGAGGTTATAATGAGCTATGATCAGGCCACTGTACTCCAGCTTGAGTCACAGAGCAAGACTCTTGTCTCAAAAAAAAAAAAAAAGAAAAGAAAAGAAAAGAAAAAAAAAAAAGACATAGTACACCATGACTTTTGCCCTGACCAAGAAAAGAAGACAGGATAATTAGGCAAAAGAGTATGTCAAATAAGCATTTTCCTGTAACATGGGGTTTTAATGCAAGAAAAGAAACGTACCACAGCAGAGAAAATGTAACTGGCAACAGGATAAAACAAAGCTCTGAATTCAGATTCCCAGGATGATAGTGGACAATAAGGATGGAAAGAGAAACATGGCTAGAATTTTCTCAGGTTTTCCCTCTTCCTACAAAGCTGGACCTGGGTGTGGTCTAGTGTACATCAGAAGACTAGTCCTGAATGAGATTTAAAGGCAAAAGGACAGATAGTAATTAAGCACATAGCAAGAACCAGGCCAAATATCTGGACTCTGTGGATGGGAAAAGGGAGAAACACCTGATCGTGTGAGCAGAGCTCCTGCCATCATGAGAGTAATCATGACTAGTTCAGAACATCATTTGCTCAGGAGCATTAGAATTACTAGTATTCCAGCCCTCTGCTTTTTAAATTGACTTTAGGACAGAGGACATCCTAAAGTGAACAACTGAGTCTGAGTGGAACCAGGAAAGAAATAAATACTAATAATTAAGACCTGAAAAATAGAATGAGGATAAGGGAGGATAAACGAAATCATTGAGAATGATATTTAAAGATATTTTCTACATGTTCTTGCAGGTATTCATAAAGCATGAATGCATGGACTATACACTGTAACAAGAAATAGACAATATATTAGCACAGCCTAGCCTATATCTGGATATTGAACTCATATGGTGTATTTACATGGTTTTTTTGTTTGTTTGTTTTGTTTTTTGGTGTGTTTTTGTTTTTTTGTTTTTTGAGGCAGAGTCTTGCTCTGTTGCCCTGGCTAGAATGTAGTAGCATCATCATAGCTCTCTGCAACCTCAAACTCCTGGGCTCAAGTGATCCTCCTGCCTCGGCCTCCCAGAGTGCTAGGATTACAGGCTGAGCCACTGTGCCCAGCCAATATGGCTTATTCTTTAATTCAATTCAATTTAATTTACTTAATTTAATTTAAGTTAATTTTATAGGAACAGAGTCTTACCCTGTTGCCCAGGTTGTAGTACAGTGGCCTAATCATAGCTCACTGTAACCTCAAATTCCTGGGCTCAAGCAATCCTCCTGCCTCAGCCACCTTCCTGAGTAGCTGAAACTACAGATGCAGGCCACCATGCCCAGCTAATTTTTGTATTTTTATTTTTGTAAGAACAAGGTCTTACTATGCTGTGTAAGCTGGTCTCAAACTCCTGGCCTCAAGCAATTTTCCTGCCTCAGCCTCCCAAAATGCTGGGATTACAAGCATGAGCCACCATGCCCATCCAATATATGAAGTTTTTTTGTTGTTGTTATTTGATGTTTTTTTTTTTTTTTTTTTTTTTTTTTAGAGACAGAGTTTCTCTCTGTCACCCAGGCTGGAGTGCAATGGCTTGTTGATACCCCACTGTAACCTCAAACTCCTGGCCTCAAATGGTCCTACCACCTCAGCCTCTGGAGTAGTTAGGACTACAAGCATGTGCCACTACGCCAGCTATATATGGTTTGAAATATTTATAAATAATTTTTAAAACCACATAATTTTAATATCCTTTAGTAGGTATAGTTCATTGAGTACAAAAATGTTTCCAACTTCTTCCTTTAGAATCACTAGAAAGGTCTAAAACTCCAAGTCACCTCTGAATCAGTGATAGTCACAATATCCTGTAACAGTTACAGTTCTGGCTAGAAGTTGGGCCACCTGAATATCATCTTTCCTATAAGTCTCACTGCCTACTGGATCTTGACAGTATGTCACAGAAAAAGAAGAAGCAAACACATTGGGCTCTGGGGTTCTACCTGGACAACATTGAGAGAAAATGTCACCAATTTTATATAGTTCTTTTACTGTTGAAGACATATGCTCCTTAGGGAATTCAAGAAATATTGCACTTATAGTGAAATAGTGATTCTGCCAGTGGCACTTTCTTGACTATCTCTTTAAATGAACAGAATTATCAGTATGAATCATGGCATACTGAAGGATGCCAAAATATCTAGTCAATTCATCTAAAAATATAGTCATACTGGTTACACAATCCACATACGGTAGATAATATTTCCTGATGATTAACTGAGCCCGCTCAATCAATATAACCTAGAACATGAATGAGGAAAAGAAAGAGGTATTAATTTAAGGTTATTGTAATTGCCATCTCAATGAATAAATCCGTTATGATATATGCACTAGGTTTATCCAAAGTCATTTTATATCTTACCTTCTCCATAGCAACACTGGAATCTCTAAAGGATACTCATCAAATAACCAAAAGGAATTAGGATATAATTATCATGCATTCACTAGTGAGAAGAGATTAATTAACTGAATTCAGGATAAACTACAGGTGCCACAGTTGCAATATTACTGTATTGCGAGAGAAGCAAGGTCTCCTAGTCTACGGAAGTTTGTGGAAACAGTGAAATAAGAGAGCATTCTTTCTAAGTTGTCCTCTACAAGCACAAAAGGTGGGAATGTTTTCAATCCTTCCAAAAATCCTGATTATTTTAAACTCTGGAACTTTTTTTGAATCTGTTTGTAACACAGGTTTCTACCTAAGCATATGCATATTCCAATAACTGCCAAATGACTGTTTCTGATGTGTTCAGGCTTGTTATGTTTAGCAGGTAGTAGTCAAAAGGTATAGTTTAAACTCTGAATTAATAATTATCTAAATAATGAAATGTAAAATGATAATTTAGATAAACTTTCTGCTGAACACTTTTAAATAGATTAGTTCATCTGAGCCTCATGAGAAGCTAAGAATTAGATGAGGCAAGTAATAGTATTTCCCTTTTTATAGATGAATGTAATGAGGCACAGGGAAGTTAAATACTTTATACAGTAACAGCCAGGTAGAAACAGAAAATGCTACTTTTCCAGATGAACTTTCTCTCTAACGTTCTGTCTGTTATGCTATGTTGCATCCAACAGAATTAAACACTGTGGTTGAGAATTTTTATACAGTAATGTTTAATTTTACATATGTCCTAATATTTATTTACGTATCAATTTAAACTTTTATGTCTTGACATTAACCATTTCATAAATACTTATTAAGTACTGTAATTATGGAACATGAATTATGTCTCAGGAACTACGTGAGATAATAGGGGAGAAGAGATGAATAAAGTACAATTTCCTCTCCACCCAAATCCAGGGATGTAATCAGACATGTGGATGAAGATTACAGTGGATGAATTGAAGACTGTGATTGCAAATTGTGAAGTGCCTTGTACACCATGTTAAGAATTTAAAATTTTATCCTTTAAGCAGCTGAGAGCCACCAGAAATCTAATTAAGGAGGAAAACAACAAATCAGGACTCTTATTTCAGAATACAATGCTGCCAGCTTTGCAGGGAATAGAAAGGAGAAGGAAGCAACTCGTGCCAAGGAGACAGAGGAGCCTGCTAAGAAAATCTATTGCGGCAGGACAGCCCCTGACCTGTGGCAGTGGGGGTGGGTGGAGAGGACTGTACTGGGAACTGTTCCTGAGCTATAGTTTTAGAGGTAGGCTTTGGTGCTTTGTTTGAAGTGCATGTGTGGGGGGAGTTTGCCTAGAGGTGTTCTACCTTTTAGCAAGCCTGTTGACTTAATTTCTTCCATCCTTTGCATGCTTTCTATGAGGGTTTAAAGGAAAGGCAGAGAGTAGCTTATTTTGTTCAATGATTTTTTTTTTTTTTGCTCTTCATCACATTTGTATTGAAGGTTTGCCCAGTTCCAAAGGACTCATCTGAGCCAATTGTATAAGAAATGTTTTTTGATATTAAGAAAAGCAGAAATTGGTGCTAAAAGTGAAAAAAATCATTATTTTTCTATCTTTAATTAGATTTTGGCACCTTTTAGAGATAGGTTTGGTTATTTCTTTCCCTATTATTACTACTGTAGCACAGGATCACAAATACTTCCCACTTCCTAGATTTTAATCTCTATAAAATTCTTAGTCAGTGCAGACTAAATCTTATGTCTGTACTCAGTACTTATTTTTACTATTGGTAATAATGCTTCCCACCATGATAATGATACATGGTAAATTATTAAGGTGTCATGACCTTGAACTTGTTAACCTAGTAAAGTATTTTGTCCTCCACAAAGGTAGAGCATGTATTACTAATCAAATGTTCCTCCTAATAAAATCCAGGAACAACTATGGTTCTTAAAAATTCTAGAAAATACTAGATAATATCATAAAAATATAAGAAATATTTTGCCTATTTCTTTCAGGCTTTTTAGAAGTCAAGTCCAATTGAGGTTTACTTATTGCAAGAGATGAAAAATTGTGAGGAGAAAACATCATTATCTAATTTTAAAAAGTTGTTTTTTCCCTTTGTTTCCTAGGTATAGACTAGTTGTTTCCTAGTATAGACTAGTTATATTCAGTGGCAAAATTTAATTTACACTAATAAAATACATAACTCTCCAGCTTCAGTAAGAAGGTATTGGCACCCATAGGTACCTTTCTTTATAAAACAGTAATTACTATCTTTGAACATGCCTAATGTTTATAAAATCAACCAATATTGAAACATGGCCTCCCAGTTCTATAAATTTAACGAATGCAAGTTTCAATCGGAACTAAAAAATGAAAGATACAGATCTCATGACTCCTCAACAAAAATGAGACTTGCTTTTCATATTCATATGTGTAAGAAACATTTGTAGGCTGCAAGTGCCAGAGCAAAGTTTAATTTTCAACTTCAAATGACAAAAAATATATATCATAAAAGTACATGTATTAGACAATTGAAAGAAATATATACCAGAGACTTTTGCCTCAGAAAATAGGGTTATGGATACTTTTGGCTAAAATGTCACTTTCCAACTCCAATTTGATTGTACTCATAGCCACAAAATCATGACATTACAAACATATTGTTGGTTATATGTGCATACTTTGTCCTTATGTGCAGAAACATAGGTATTTCCATAACTTGGTGATTTGAGACAGGAATGCATGGTGAAATGATGGTATTTCTCATCAGTTTCAAGTTTTCCCAAATATGTGAGATCAGTCTATATAAGACCTAATGCCAACAAAGTCAGCTCCTGACCCTTTATTGCATGTAGAGTTTGTGAATATTTTCTCCTATTCTGTAGGTTGTCTATTTGCAATCTTGATTATTTCCTTAGCCGTGCAGAAGCCTTTTAATTTAATTAAGTCCATTTATTTATTTTTGTTGTTGCTGTATTTGCCTTTGGGGTCTTAGTGACAAATTCTTCACCTAGGTTAATGTCTAGAAGAGTTTTTTTCACTCTTTCTTCTAGAATTTTTATAGTTTCATGCCTTACATTTAAGCCTTTTATTCATCTTGAATTAATGTTTGTATATGGTGAGAGATGGGGTCCTGTTTCATTCTTCTGCATGTGGCTGTCCAGTTTTCTCAGCAACATTTATTGAATAGGGCTTCCTTTCCTCGTGTATGTTTAATTAACAAAATTAACAAAATTATATATATTTAAGGTACAGAGCACGTTTTGATGTATGTAAACACTGTGAAATTATTACCACTATCAAGCTAATTAATATATCTGTCACCTCACGTAATTATAATATTTTTTTCTGTATGTGTGTAAGTACTGAGAATACATGAGATCTACTTTCTCAGCAAATTTTAAATATACAATACAATTTGGTTCACTATAGTTGTTATGCTATATAATAGATCTCTAGAACTTATTTATTTTGTATAACTGAAACTTCAGGCTTAGCAAAAAGGAATCTTGGTGATCTGAGAAGAGCAGATATATTATATTAATAATTCTGGAGATAGCTCTGTTGGCTTCATGAGATGAGAAAACCATTGTGACAATTAGACCCATTCTCTTCTTCCTTTCTCCTCCCTCTTTGCACAAGAGTCATGAGAAAGTGTGAGGGGAGGAGAATACAGAGTTTGGGTGGATAATTTAGCCTTAGATAAATGGGGGGCAGGATATAGAGGAGGAGCGATTATTCACAACTTTGAAATTAAACATTTTATTTCACATATTCCTAGTGTTCTTTGTTTATTTGTTTCTTATTTTTCCAGTACTTTCTATGCTCCTTTGATTTATAGTCTTAGGCCTTTTCATGGCTTAAGAAAGTTTAATCTAATTTTACAGATGATTATTTTATTTCACTTGTAAGCTATGTGGATGACAGGGAGCTACTAATAATTTTTAATAAGAATGGCTGGCTAGCTATTGTTTTAGAGAAATCATTCTTATGTAACTATTATAGCAAATTGACTGGGTGAGACAGTGTGGGTAAGGAGGAGGTACTTGAATTTAGGAGATAAGTACTATCTTAACTGAGAAAAGGAGAGCTATGATTAGGATTTCTTTAGGGAAATATGATGTGTGTCTTATGAGAAATTTTGGGGTGCATTTGGATGCACTGGAGGTTAATCTTTCCTTCAGAAGATACTCATTGTATTTCTTCTGTCTTGACAAAAAGTAATTATTAGGTTGGTGCAAAAGTAATTGCGGTTTTAGCATTGTTGAAATTTGCCTTTGATATTGGAATAGATTCCTAAATAAATGTGGTTATTTTGTACATCATTTTAATGTGCATTTCTCACTTTATGTTTTTTTGCTAATGACTTATTACTGTTGTTTATTTTATATTTATTTTAGACTATGCAAATGATATTAGACTAAAACCAAATTTGGGCGATTTACTTATTTGAGTTCAAAATGGGTCGTAAAACAGCAGAAACAACTCACAACATCAACAACGCATTTGGCCCAGGAACTGCTAACCAACGTACAGTGCAGTTGTGGCTCAAGAAGTTTTGCAAAGGAGATGAGAGCCTTGAAGATGAGGAGCTTAGTGGCCAGCCATCGGATGTTGACAATGACCAATTGAGAGCAATCATCGAAGCTGATCTTTATACAACTGCACAAGAAGTTGCCAAAGAACTCAACGTAAACCATTCCACCATCAGCATTTGAAGCAAATTGGAAAGATGAGAAAGCTCGATAAGTGGGTGCCTTGTGAGCTGACCGAAAATCAAAAAAATTGTGGTTTTGAAGTGTCATCTTCTCTTATTGTACACAACAACAAACCATTTGTTGATTGAATTGTTATGTGCAACAAAAGTGGATTTTATAAGACCACTGGTGATGACCAGCTCAGTGGTTGGACCAAGAAGAAGCTCCAAAGCACTTCCCAAAGCCAAACTTGGCACCAAAAGAAGGTCATGGTCACTGTTTGGTGGCCTGCTGCCAGTCTGATCCACTACAGCTTTCTGAATCCCCGCGAAACCGTTACATCTGAGAAGTATGCTCAGCAAAGTGATGAGATGCACTGAAAACTGCAAGGCCTGTAGCTGGCATTGGTCAACAGAAAGGGCCCAATTCTTCTCCATGATAACGCGTGACCACATGTCACACAACCAATGCTTCAAAAGTTGAACGAATTGGGCTACGAAGTTTTGCCTCATCCACCATATTCATCTGACCTCTCTCATCGACTGCCACTTCTTCAAGCATCTTGACAACTTTTTGCAGGGAAAATGCTTCCACAACCAGCAGGATGCAGAAAATGCTTTCCAAGAGTTTGTCGAATCCTGAAGCATGCATTTTTATGCTACAGGAATAAACAAACTTATTTTTCATTGGCCAAAATGTGTTAATTGTAGTAATTCTTATTTTGATTAATAAAGATGTGTTTGAGCCTAGTTATAATGATTAAAATTCATGGTCTGAAACTGCAATTACTTTTGCATCAATCTAATATTTTAAACAATTAATTGTCACATATTTTTCACAATATATGCAGTTTAAGTTCAGTAAACTTTTCTAAGTTTATGTTTAGTAAAAACTTTTCCAAAGCTACAAATATGTTCTAGGGCTGAAACTGAAGTATTATATTGAACTATTTAGAGGTTACATTATTGGTGTGAGTGGTGTGAATCACCTCTTCACCTGTTCCACTTCCCAGTTCCTGCGTTCATAGCTGTTAAGCACTTATATAAATAAATTCCAAAGTAATGGCTCTTGGAATTTTTCTTTTTTTATTTATTTAAAACACTCAATTATTTGTGAAGCATTTCTGAGAGCTGAGTACAAATTATAATAATAAAAGCAAACCAAAATAAATATATTGAATTTGATAGAAAGTGGTATGAATTTTTGAAAAATGTAGATTCTGCTCATATAAACAAAGACTGATGTTCCAAAGGTGGAACATCCTTTGGTTATTTCAAGAGGATTGAAATTATTTGCTATGTACTTCTTAGGCTTAAACCAGATGAGCTCCTCTATGTCTATCTGACAGGTTAGCACTCAGAAAAGCTCACGCATATACAAATCTTCCTTGTCACACAGTCATACACCCTGGAGATTTGTGCATTTCGAAAATAGGCAGCCTGTAAATCTATCTTTGTTCATCTATTCTGATGTGTCTTAAACTAAGTACAAAGAAGTACACTTTCCAGTACACCAAAGGCATTGATTTTATTTTCATTAATTCTTCTAATACTTACTGATAATAACATCATCTTTTCATGAGCCACATAAAATTTGCTGACCTACAACTTTGTTATTAAATTATAGTTCTACTTTAATGCTCCTGACCAAGAACCTACAAGAAACCTTGTTTATACTGAGAAAAGAACAAAGAAATATGTTATAGAAAAAAAAAAAAGAAACCTTTCTCTAAGATATTTGAGTGAGGTGAAGATTTTTCAAGTTTCAGATACTTCTCTTCTGATTAAAGACTCACAGACATACTCACTCTCTCTGGCTCACATAAGTTTAAACAAAAGACAACATACATACAAAGTCTAGAAGGTCTGGAAGATTAGATGTTAGCATTATCTTTGTAAATCTATACCACCAAGGAAAAATCGGATGGAGGCAATGCAGGGATGGTTTCAAGCCCCTGGACATTGTTCCAGAATAGAAGACTCCAACTTTAGCCACACAAAATAGGTTTACCTCATGGCAGCATTCATCATGTTACCCCCTAGTTTTACACTAGAAGTCAATTCTGCAATAGCTTTATGGATTTTGTTACAACTTTGTCTAGCTATAAATGGTAAACAACAAACTGCACATATGTAAGTAGTACAATTTGGTGAGTTTTGACATATGTATACTCATGTGACATTGTTACCACAATTCAGAGAGCAAACAATTCCCTCATACCCAAAAGTTTCTTTGTGACTCTTTAATAATCTACCCCTCATTCCACTCCGTCCAGGCTTTCTACCACAATAATTTAGTTTGTAAGGTGAAAAGAAGCAGGGAAGAAAAAAAAAACAAAACAAAGGAAACATCCCTAAATAAATAATAATGTTTCACAGGTGCTTTTTAAAAGAATGTATATTTGACAAGTTTTGGTTGAATAGTGTGGTTACAGTTTTCTCTGTCCTTACTGATTTGTAGTCTACATGTTATGTCAATGACCAATACACACATGTTTAAATATCCATGTATAATTCTGTTTTGGTCTATGTGTCCTTTCATTTATGTCAGTTTTGATTCATGTATTTTGAAACTGTTATTAGAGTTATTTGGTGCATATGTATTTAGGATTACTATGTATTCTTGATGAATTAACTCTTTTATTATTATGAAATGACTCCCTATCACTAGACTCCTTCTTTTGAATTCTACTCTTTATGATAGTAACATATCCATTCTTTCTTATGATTAGTATATATTTTTCTTCATTTTATTTTAACCATTTGTATCTATATATTTAATGTGTGTCTCTTGTGACAACATATATTTTGATCTTACTTTTATATCTTATCAATGTATGCCATGTATTTGAAGAACTTAATTCATTTATATTTAATTCATTTATTAATATTTTAGGTTTAAGTTTATCATCTTTGTATATCTTTTCAGTTTATTCTACCTATTTGTTTCTTTTTTTTCTTATATCCTAACCACTTTTAAATTGGTATTATTAATACATTTACCTCCTCTATTGACTTATTAGCTAGATCTTTTTGTTTTGTTGTTAATGGTTTCTCTAGGATTACATATATACCTCTAATTTATCACATTCAAAGTCAAATAATATTATATCACTTCAAATATGACATAACTTTACAATAGTATATTTCTATCCTTTTATTTTTTCTTTTGAATTATTTTTCATACTTTTTACTTCTATACATGTTATAAATTCTACAAAACATTGTTATTTTTGCCCTAAACAATTGTATTTATAGAAATTAATTTAAAAGTGTTTTATATTTATCTACATATTTACCATTTCCAGCATTCTGCTTTCTTTTATATAAATCTGAAGTTAGATCTGGTATCATATTTTGTAAGCCTGAAGAATTTATTTTAATATTGCTTGAAGTGTAAGTCTGCTTGTGACAAATTATTTTAGTTCTTTATTGTTCAAAATATCTTTAATTCCCCCAATTTTAGACATATATTTTTCCTGATATAAAATTCCAGGTTGATTGTTATTTAAATGGATTGGAAGATATCCCTCCTGGCATTTTAATGGCTTTTTTTTTTAAAGGTATCTTCTGCACTTGAATGTTTATAGCAGCACAGTTCACAATTGCAAAGTTGTGGAAAC
>VBSM01002616.1:29693504-29712746 GCA_008086735.1 Cheirogaleus medius | reverse complement strand
GAGATGGAGACCAGTTTCCACCCCTACGTTGAAGTAGGAGGCACTGTGTAAGGCCCTGGGTTTACTCTTTCTATAGGTGTCTGTGGTTTGCAAGAAGGAGCCAGTTGTCAATGTAACCCAAGATCTTTGTATTGCGCTCTCAGTCACCACCTTTGCTTATTGTCTATGTTGTCCGTATCCCGGTGTCTCTCTGCAGTCTTGCGAAGCCGATCCAGTGTAAATGCAGATCTCTTGCATGTGGTTGTCTGCCCTCTTCACTTCTCACCCCGAGAGCCGAGAGCCAAGAGGTCAGCCCTACTCCATCATTTTTCTGGGCTGTGTTTAGTGGATCTATGGAGGTCATCAAGATCTCATACTCTAGTGGAGGAAACTAGAATTTAAATAAATCCAACACCCTAAGGTATAAAGAGAGTTTTGTTACAACACTTTTGTAACTAAATTAACTTTGTGTAGGATGTCATGTATGTCCAATAATTATTCATTGAAGGTTTCTGATATTTGGGAATATTAAAGAAATAAAAATTTCTTTTCCATAATTATTTTTACAGAATAAAATTATTTTTTCTTCTTCAGAATCTTTAAGTCATTACCCAGCATTCCAATATCCAGAGTGTTCCTTGCATTAATAAATCCTACAATAAACATCTTTTTGTATATATTTGTTTTCTTACCCAAGTATATTAATAGAATTATTTCCTAGAAATGAAGTAGCTAGGTCAGAATCTATGTGTTCTTTTAATTTTGATAGTGTCACCTACGATGCCATCGGTCCCTCTCCTTTGTTTTGAGAGGGAAGCAGCCTCCAAAGCTGAGCAAAAGTTTCTTTTCTCTCTGAGCCTTTTCTCTCTACAACATTCTCCTTATGTTTTCTCCTTCTTTTTCCTCCTCTAGTCTCATCTCTGCTCTTTTTGCAATCACCATCTTATATCTCTGGTTATTGTTCACTGCTCTGGTTCTAGTTCTCCAGTGGACTGATACCACATTGTGCCCAAGCATGAATATGTGAGGTGAGATTAGTCTTTCCTGGGTTGATCTGTCTCTTTATTCTCCTATGTGTACCTTACCAGATCATGCAAAATAGGTGAATTATCTTAACTGAAGGTTAAGGGCTACTTTTTTTTTTTAACTTGAAGTGTATCATAGGGAGGAAATGGTTAATTTGATAGTGTTAGATTTGTTCCTGAGTTTTTGTTTCAGTAGATTCCCAGTCCAACGTTTCACCCACCTTTCTATGAAAGAAAAATCACTTATAACTATAGGAAGAGATCCATTTTCTCAGATCTGTCTGTTTTTTCCCTGTCTTGTCTATGAGCATTATCTCCAGTCTGTCATGATTTTGGAAGTGCCACCTCCTGGAGCTCTGTGACCAAGTGGGCCAGGACACTCAGTGCCTGCCATATTCAGGAGCCACAAAAGGAGCGGGAGTGTGTCCCATGGTCGTCACTGATATGGTTCCTTCTCCTTAGATTTTTTCAGACACTTCATCCATGCAGAATATAAAAATAGACTAAGAAATTGTAGAAATATCAGTTTGGAATCAGTGTGATTTATGATGAGATAGGTGGTTAAAACAAATTAGAAAGGCTGGCTTAAAAATAATTGCAAAGATCAAGGTATCAGATGATAAGGAAATGAATTAAGGACGTGAGAGTAGGTCTGCGGAAATAAGGGTGGGTTTAAGAGTATGAAGAGAGACAAATTACAAGGATTTAGAGACAAATTACACAAGTGAAGAAAAAGGAAAATAAGTCATATATCATTGCATTTACATTATGTAGCTCAACTAGATATTTTAGTGTCATCTTACCCCATCTTTTTCAGAATTAATGTTTCTTAAAAGAATATTTTAAATTTAATTCTTAAGAAATAAACATTTTCAAAAGATGGCCAGTTACTTTTGTTTCTTTAGCAGAAACAGAAAGAATTTAATATTTAATGGGTAGATGATATATGTGCCCTAGGCATATTCTCCAGTCTAATTATAGCTCTTGATGCTCTGGGTGGTTAACATACCATGCTGACAATCTGCTTCCTGTCGTGGGTCACAAAAATGAGTAGCCAAGGTCAAAGCCAGAGCTTATGCCGAGTTCCTCTAGCCAACAGAGGAGCATCCTGAGACTTCAGCAACCCTAGCCAGATTAGTCATCAGTGTCCTTGGGGTTTAAAGTGAGCAAAACAAAACAAAAATAGATAGAGAGAGAGAAAATATTTGCAATCCAAGTAATGGGAAGATATATCTAAAGACAGAGAAGAACATTACTCAATGAAAGGTATAATTCCATGAAATCCAATAAAGTTTTTATAGTCTTCAGAGAAGCAGAACCTTACAGATCTCTGTGTACATGCAGATGTGAATATTAAAGAAAGACATAAAGCAATCAAGGCAAAGACTGATTTGGTATAGAAAAAGGGTAGACTTTTTCCTGTCTCCATGCTTGTGTGCAGTTCTTTGGAATTGCCTTAATGTGATAGGCTTAGAAGGGACCTTTTGATGAGAAAGACACATGGATGATGTGACTTCCACATGTCCCCTGGCTAGGAAAGGTTATGATAACATGGGTCACATTTCCAAGTTGTCTTAAGCAAATGCAAAACAGAACAGAGGATTCAATCCTATGGTGATGGGAGACTTAAGCTGCACAGAGACAAGGCATTGCTTGGTGCATCAAAAGCTGAGAACAGCAATACTGGGAGAGTAAGGGTTAGTCAGCATTAGCGACAGGACAGTGTCTGGTGTCCTTGGCACACACAGGATCTCAATATCCAGTTCTAATGCTCCACAGTTCTTGGAGCGTGCAGTAGATGTGGGGATTTGGACTTTGGAGTTTGTACCAAGTGAGTGCCTAAGGCTACTCCAGCTGCACAGCAGCCACGGGCCATGCCAGCTTCATCCTTCACAGGAAGCCAGTCTTGGGAAATGTGTGCCAGTTCCAGCCTAAGCAGTAATGTCATGTTGCAAAAGGGAAACGTTAAAGCCCATTTTAAGACATTTTAAAAGTTATGCATAAAATATTATGCCTAAATATCAAATCTTGGCTATATTTTTGCTTTTTTGAGTTTTTTGGGAATTAGTTGTTGGTAAGCTTTTTATCGCTCAACATCAAACTGAAATATAATTATGAAAACATATAGTTTTAGGTGGAACTTTTAAATACGCATTTTGAAAAGTTGGTCAAATACCATGTTTCTGCAGTACTAATGTGACTAAACCTAGTATAGAGTTTATCCAAGCTATGTAAATAAGTGAAAATCTTGAGAACAAAATTTAAAATGTATCCTATTTATTCATTACTTTATCATCATAAACTGTTTCTCAATCATATTTGAAATCACTTACAATAAATTACAATAAGTACTCAATAATGTTTTGGAGAGGGGAGTTGAACAGATACCAGAACCCAGAAAATGACACCCCAAAGTGTGGCACCTTGACATGCTGAGTACTTTGAAGTGAAGGAGATAGTGAGGGCCTCAGAAGCAAGGTCATTCTAACCTTCTCCCACTCTTCTTTTCCCAGCTCTCCTTTCTCCCTTGAGCCATGTCATAGAAACCAGAACCAGAATTCTCTCCCCTGAAGTGCATAATAGAAACTAGAACTCTTCTCCCTCAAGGCAAGCCATAAAACCTAGCAAGGTTGTTCTCTGACCTATCTCCAAGGGGGTCATATAATAAAACCTTCATTCTGGAGGGGTCCTGCCCCATACCCAAAGGGAAGAAATGCAATGTAGAGAGGCCAAGAGAATCTGAACAAACAGTCCTTGCCCATTTCCCCCCAGCATATTACCATTAAATCATACCCAATTTGTCCAATCATGTTTCTCTATAACTTTCCGCTTCTACATTAGACTTGGTATAAAAACACATAATTTTCTCTGGGTCTTCAGGTCTTCATTTCAGAAGGCTCCTGTGTCATGTAAAACTTTGATTAAATAAATTTGTTATGCTTTTCTCTTGCTAACCTGTCTTTTGTTATGGGAGTGTTGGCAATGACCTTTGTGATAGGCGGAGAAAAGGTATCATCTTTCTGCCTCCACTCAGAATTACTGCGGATTATAGGCTAAAAAACCTGCTGCAATGGATCAAAAAATGGATGTAAGCTTTCTGGAAACCAAAGCGGGGAAAAAAAAAAAGAAAGTAAAGCATTGTGGATTATAGAGATTTCTTATTCTGTAAAAGAAAACATGTCAATTCATTAAGAAACAAAAATGTTCCTAGTACTAAACTCCATGCAGAAGTTATTGTATGGTTATTATAAACATAATATGAATACAATAATGGAAACTATATCTCACATCAGTTTTACAAAATATTAAATGTGGTCTGCTTGTGTCTGTTCCAAAGGCAGCTTTCCATCTTAGCCAAGAAGCTAATGTTGAATCTTTATACTGTGAAGGAATTTCTCTGAAAAGTTAAACTAATATGTTCTAGATCATTTTCCAAGAACTGTTATGATATAAAATAAAGCTCAAAGCAATGTTTTTCCAATTGAAAGTAGCAATCTGCGATTAGGTAATGAAATTAATTTAGTTAATCCAATGTCATTTAAAAATTGATTAGAATATAATAGAAAAATATCATGAGCTTTAAAAAATTATCTTTTTATATATGCACATAAATAGTATGTACATACCTGTATGTGGAATCATGAAGAGAAATACATATCTGTGATTCATAGCCATAAAAATGGAGTATTAGAGATTGAAAATACCAGCTAACAAATTTTTGTTAGACTTTTTTCTCCACCTTATGAAAATATTTAATTAGACTGATTACTAATGATTTGGTACAATAACTAAGAGATACTTGCTCACTTATTTATAAATGTAATAGACAAATAGGCTGATGCTTTTAGTTTTTTGACACTTGTGGGGCTCATAAGCAGAAGCAAAGTAAAGTTTTCTGTCTCTTTTTAATCCCTGAAATTTTGGGTGTCCTAGAGAGATTGTATACAATTTGGGGGAAAAAAATTCTGCTGTTGTTTGATTTTTAAATTTTGGATTGCTATGTAAATAAGATGGACATGTAAACTCTGTTGAAATTTATAAATTAATGATATAAAAACTCTGAAAGCTGAACAATAGCTAATTTTAACCACAAGAAAATTAATAGTGTAGGTTTAGTTAGATTAAATTTCAATTGTAAACACTATCATAGTATCTTTTAAAAAAATAATTTAAAGAGGTTTATTCTGAGCCAAATTTGAGGACCATGGCACAGAGCCATGCCAAAGAATCCTTGAGCAAGTGCTCACCATGGTTGGGTTATAGTTTGGTTTTATACATCTCAGGTATCTTTTCTTATTTTTTTCTGCCTGAAAATTTCAGTCATCATGTATGTTTGCCAACATTTTGTTATTAACAACACACTTTTTATTTTAAAAGTTTTCCCATAACAGCAGCATTTTCTTTTAAGAGAAATAGGCATTAGCATATTATAATTTGTAGACTCGTGATATGTTTCATTACATTAGAAGACAAATGCACTTATTTTATGGATGAGTGAGCCCATTAATTAAAATTGTCTTATGAATTCCCTAAACTTCTGTCTGCAGAAAACAAAGCATCTGTCTTACTCAGAAACAAGAAAACTTGCTTTGAAATATGTACTGCTGCCTAGGTTATTCAGCAGTGCAAAATGGTTTTCTCTCACCTATCACCTCACTTTAAGCAATTCGAATTAAGAAAGGTCAATATTTAAATTCTGACCTAAACTTGTTCCTTCAATATCTAACAGCCTATTTACCATAGTAATTAATTTTAAGTGTTGGGATGAGGTATTTACCAGCCAAAATTATGTAAATGAAATAAATTACAATTGTGCAGAGAGAGTGCTTGGCAAAGCTATTAACCAAGTAGAAACAAAGAATTTGGAACTTTATAGAAATAAAAATAATTGTGATTTAATATGTAAATCTTGTTATGGGAAATATATCAGGTGTTATTTAGAAACCAAAAGATTTAATTTCCCAACCCATAGACAGAGATCAAGTAAACCAGTAAAAGTAATTCTGCTAAGGTCTCACACGAAGAAGAGAAAAATTCCTACTGTGTAATGTTCTAAGATTGAAACAAGTTAAATGTCACAGAATCTTACTAGTCAGAGGGATTCTAGAGTTGTTAAAAACAGTGTCCCCTCACCTCTGACTATACTTGGAATCATATGGGGAGAAAGAAAATAATGCCTAGGCCTTACCTACAGAAAGTCAATGTTACTGGTCTAGACTAGGGCTGCGCATTGGTATTTTTGTATATAAAGCACTCTAGGTAATGTTAATGAGAAGCCTGGATAGGGAGAGGTGGGAATTCTCAAACCTGAGTTAGCAGACTGGTGCTTGTGCAAGACCAAGTTTCAACTGTGCACTATAAAATGAGAAAAACAAGGATGAAGTGACTTTTTTAATAAAACAAATTTTATTCATATTGTGGGTAATAGTAGGTAACATGTATTTGCTGCTGTTTTGTTTGCCTCTTTGTTATGCAAAAATACTTATCAATGCTACGTAAATCTTTACAATTATTTTTCCTTTTTTTAAAAGAACAACTCTGAATTCCTGAATAGTTGATGTCTTAGTCTGTCTTCTGTTGCTATAAATAAATACCACAGATTTTGTAATTTATAAAGAATAGAGGTTTATTTATCTCACAATTCTGGAGGATGGGAAGTCCAAGAGCATGACCAGCATCTGGTGATGGTTTTCCTCTTGCATTAATAACAAAGCAGGGGCACCACATGGTGAGACAGAGTAAGCATGTAGCTCAGGTCTCTCTTCTTCTTATAAAGCCACTAGTCTTATCATGGGGCCACACCCCAATGACCTTATCTAATCCTAATTATTTACCAAAGGCTCTACCTCCAAATATCATCAATATATGAATTTGGGGATTACATTTCTAACACAAGAAATTTAGGGGACACATTCAAACCATAGCACTTGGAATTGCCAAGCTTACTGAAATCCTTAATTTCACTGATGGCCAAACTGATGCCCAGAGACATTAAGCACCCTACTAGGATCTAGGCCCACAGTCCAACCCAGCTCCCTCAATTCCACCATCAGCTTTTCAGGTTGGCCTTTGATGGGGTCACTTCATTCTTTCCAAGGCTTAAAGACAACAATATGTTTCACACATTTTTTCTCAACCTAGAGTTGAGCACAGACACCAAATAGGTTATCAATAAAGAACTTATTCAGTTATTTCAGAAAAATATCTCCTAAATTTTGACACAAAAGCAGGTTTGTCTGATTTTTGTTTCTACACTGAAATGATCAATCAGGTTAAGATAAGAAAGGAAAGAGCAATCAGAAGTTCACTAATAAGACAATTGATGTCTACTAGTAACATGGACTTTCCAGATGAAATTGGGGCTTCTTTGCTTTGTCCTCGAAGCCTTTCTCTCCTTTGTCAACTCTTGCCTCCATATCCAAGCAACTCCACCACTGGCAGCTTCGTATTTTCACTGAGTTTCCTTCACTCAGTTTGTTCTTTCTATCTAAAATAAATTTTCACTTTCTTTATACTTCTCATCTCTCACCTTCTGTATAAATTTTATTTACCAGAGACTTATTTCTGGCGAATCCCATGACAGAAAGTATTTTTGACTAGTCAGTATGAAGTGCCCCTCCAATATGCTTCTGTAGAATTTTCTATTCTAACATTTAATACAATGTATTATAACTTACTTTCCAGTGGGACTACAAACATTTTGAGGTCAACATAGACTATATCCTTAGTATCTAGCCAACATGTGTATTTTCTTGTATTTTCCATATAGAAAATGTTCTCTTATCAACTAATAAGAGCAGTGAGAAGGTCTTCATAACTTAGTCTTGCCTATATATAGACATGAAGCTACCCAATTTGTGTTTATCTTACTTTGGATGCATGTTCTTTCCACCCTGTGAGGTCTTGCTCTCTGGAACTATCCTCTCTTTGCTTGACTCCAACTATCTAAATCAAGTTCTATCTACTTCCTCTGTGAAATTATCTCCAGTATAGGTGATCTCTGTTAATCTCTCCCTTCTTTCAACTCCAGTAACACTGAAGTCTCTTTGATTCACTGGCTATGTGACATGTAATGCATGTTTTACCACTTTACTATTTGGTGAGTGTGTTTGTTCTCATCACCCTGTTCAAAATTTCTTGGATCACATTCCCTAATGAGAATTTGATGAAAGCTCTGAATTTCTCCCCAGAAAAAAAAATGCATGTAGGCAGACACACACAGAAGAGATTTATGAACTCCTAAAATTTTTCCATGGACCCTCTAGATATCCAGGCTGAGAAGACTTGAACTGGGATAAAATATTCTTGAGGAATATATTAATAGAACTCATTATTATCTGAATCCCTTTAAAGCCTTATAAAGACACTTGACATTTGACAGATATTTGTAAAATTTATTAAATGAATTATCTCTGGACTGGAGGGGCCATGGTTGGTTATTATATGAAGGGTAAATTCAAAGAGAACAGTATTTTCTATTGTGAGAAAATTGATGTTATCTTTTTAAAGTAACTCATTCACTTGCTCATTTATTCATTTCACAAAATTATTTTGAGTGTCTACTGTGTTCTCAGGGACTCTATTAGGTACTGGAGATACTGGAAGAATAAGAAGAAGGTCTTGGTCCTTAAAAAGTTTCTGATGGAATAAACTGTAATTGAAAAGTAAGATGTAATTATAATAAATACTACCAAGAAGAAAAGAAAAAGGGAAAAAAAGAAAAAAACAACAGTGGCAAAGAAAACTGTGGGGGCATATTAGAGTAGAATCAACCTAGAATATCTAACCAATAGAATTAGATAACAAATTTCACAAGGCAGACATTTAGAAGGAAGTGGTCCTAGGGTGGTTTATTTACCCTCTGATTTGTTTAGTTAATTTAGCAGATGTCCCAGCAGTATTTCTGGCTTGAATCTAATTATTCTAAGAATGTCATCATTTTCAGCAAACTAATTTTGATTCCTTATTCACTGAGCAACTAATGAAGCTTTGTTTTCCCATATTGTAAAAGTGAAAGTGTTAACAAACTGATTTCAGTAATAGTTAAGGCTCTTCTGTTGTAAGTGACATAAATTGCCTTTGACTAACTAAAAAACAAAACCAGCCAACTAAACAAAAACATAGGGGTATTTGCTGGAATATTCCAGTAAATATTTACCTTAAAGAAATCGAAGAGGAGCTTCAAGGCTAGCTCCCTATCTACTAAAGTTAACACAGGAGCTTGTAGATATAAAATTCTGACAGGAGCTGGTAGGCAGAGCCGGTAAAAGCAGGGAGGTAGATCAGGAAGGAGAAAGTTAAGAGTGCAAAAGAAAGGACAGCTAGAAGCATTCTACTGATGGGCTGGGTGGATCTAGCTGGTCAATGAAGCCTGCCTAGAGGAAAACAGTGCTATGAGCTGCCTCAAGCCATTAATGCACGGGACTGTTAGTAACTATATTTAAGAATGCATTGTTGAAGGGAAAATTTAGTCTTGTTATTCATTTCTTAGCTATTAACCTTCAAAATTGATGGTACATATAGTGGCAAATATATTTCTACAGAATGAGGTATAATCAGAAAAACAATAAAAAACCCTACATTGAGCTATGATTTTATAATGCCATTTATGATTAAAGAGTACAAAGAATAGTTTATTGAAGTTTCTCACACACACATACACACACACACAGTCACTGGATTTTCTAAAGTCCCCTGAACAACTGAATGCAGAAATAAACATATTTTCTAGCCCCATTGATGCTATGTAGAGAAGCAGAGGACAGCCATGCCCTGCTTTCATTTTATTTCTTGCTAAGCCTGAAGCATTTTCCCTAAGGACAGAAAAATATGAAATTATATCTAGGCAAAGTGAGAAAAAATCTTAGTCCTAGAACCTTTTCTAATGTTTTATCTCAAAATAAGATAGAAATCCTAAATACAAGGTATTATTTTTATTTTATGCATTAGGGGCATAAAAGCAAAAGTAAATTCACTTTGTGTGATTTGCAGTAGTAAATCTACATCTGAAGGGCATTTAAAATTTCCGTTTACAAAGTTCATAAATGAAATTAAAAAACAGCTAAATGTAAAAAGTGTTAGCAAGCATTGCTGTCCATACCTTTAAAAATACATTAATGGAGTGTTTAGTTTATTAATACTGATATGTTTATAGAATCTAAGTCTAATAAACACTATAGTTGTTCAGGATGTGCTATTGCAAGAATAATCATGCAGTTGAATAAAATAGAATAGCATTAAGAAACAGAGCTAGGCTTTTAATGGAAAGTATTATAAGACAAAGGTGTTATTTAATTGAATAGAGAAAAATGGATTATGCAAATCAAAGTATGGGAATATATACTAGCTATTTGAAAAGAAAAAAAGAATATGCTGTATTAATATTATTTAAAGTATTTCTTATGCTAAAATAAATTTAGATGGATCAAACTTAAATGTTTTAAAAAGCATGAGTATTATTTTTGTTAAACCATTTTTCCTCCCCTCACTGGTTTGGGAGAGAAATTATGCCAGGTGAGAATAAAACTATCTTTGATTCAGAATTTCTTTTGGCTGCATTAAGAGAAGTCTTTAAAACATCTTGTGGTATTTAACCTAATACTTTAAATGGATGACTTTTCATCATCTCTGTCAAAGGGCAGAAAACTTTTCTTAGCCTACCATTCTAATAATTTGCTGCTGATGAAAGTGTAACGAAAGAGGTGGAGAATAAGTCTCAGGATGGAACTTTCTCCCTTCTCTTTGAAATTACACACATTGAGCAAATAAAGGAATTCCTTTTTAAATCTTCCCAAACTTCTGGCACCTCTTCAGCTTTTTCTTCTCTTCCTATTTGACGAGGAAACTAGAGGTATCAAAATGGAACTCCTTCAATATCCTGGGCCGACCTGCAACACCAGTGTCCACAGCTATCCTCTCTTCCTTCCATCCTGTTACAATAAAATATTTGTACCCCCATAATATGCTGAAATAAAAAAAATTTAAAAAAATAAAAAAAGCAATGTTTACCCAGATTTCCTTACCCCCTCTTTTCTCAATAATTTTTAAAAAAGCTATTGTCCATTTTCCTCTTGTATCTGGATGTTCCCAATTAGCATTTTAAAATTCTCAAATCTCTCCTTTCTCTGAGACTAGTCCTTTCCCCTTCCTACATTCTCCTCTCTCGAATCACTGCACTTCCCCTTAACTTCCTCCTCAATCCATTCCAATCTCCTTGCCACTGCCAATATTTTAATAGCTCATCCCTTGCTAAGGTCAGCTATGACATCAATGGCTCTAATTCAGTGAATAACATTTTAGTCTTTTTCTTAGCTGACCTTTCAGACGCATTTAATGGTGTTGGCCATTCTTCCAAAGTCACTGTTTTCACTAGACGTCCATGATGATACTCTTCATTTTACTCCAGCTTCTGTGGAAGTAATTTTCTGTTCCTTTGCTGATTTCCCTTCCCTTATCCAGTGTTTAAACATTGACATTCTTTAAATCTTTGATTAACCATGCTCTAAACTTCCTCCTAGGGGACCTTCTTAAAAACAGGAAAACAATCCTGGCACCTGGGTACTGTTCTGACAATTACAGGTTGTCCACAGTGCTATTAGCAGCTGTCCTGGCACTCAGAGCCAGGCCAAGTTATTCTCCTGTTTGACATGAACTATCTCATAGAGCACTAACATCAAAGTCACTCTGAGGTCATGATGAAGTGAGACAAAACAAGACTACTTCATTTTTTTAATCTAAGTACATGCAAGGTTTGTGCTAGATACATGCTGGGTACATGCTAAGGTTTCTCTGTAACTCACAAAATACCAAACATCCCTCTCCCTTAGCTAATTGGTCATTGCTTCTTTACTGATTACAGCTTCATCCTCATTCTAGTCTGTTCTTCCTAAATATGAGATTTATTGAGATACATTATCGTAAAATAATCCCCATTTTCTGACAGTACACAATCTAGAATGGAACCCTGCTTTCTTAGATCGTCCCCAAAATAACCCAACCAAAGCCTCCTCCTATATAAGCTCTTTCTAACATCTTATGGAGATGTCCCAAAGTTTCCCTATGGTGTGTGTTCTCCCTCTCTGGAATAAGTAATAAACCCAGTATGTCCAACTACAGGTATTTTGCTGTTGGTCATGTTCTCTTTCCTTATAGAACTTGTCCCAATTATAAACAATTATATTAGTATGTAAATAGATAATTTATGTCTTTCTCCCATAAAAATACAAGGTCCTGGGGAGCAGGGACCATGTTGCCTGTATTTGCTGTTATATTTCCCGTGCTTAGAGCAGCACCTATTCATAGCAGGGTTCTAGTGTCCTGCTCCTTTGGTTATCTCTCTCCTTGCTTATTTACTTTTCTATGCAGGGCTACGATATATGCCTTTACCTGCCACTGTTATAAAATGTGTTGGTTTGTTACTGTTATAATCTTAATTATTGGTTCAGTGCATCAGCCTTCTATCTCAAATTAGATGGCAGGTTTGCAAGAGCAGGAACTGTGTCTTAGGCTACTTCTTGATGTGAGGTATTTACCAGTACTAGACTCAAAGCTTACACACAATAGGTGTCAATTGGTTAGAGGTTCCTTGGAGCTCATGTAATTATTTAAATTGATTTGGCATCAATGACTTAATTAGTGTGCAGTGAATTAATTATCCTTGTAAGGAATCCAAAAGATGTTTCACAAAAAGCTGAGTAACACAAGTTCAGTTTTGCTGTCTGTTGTACACATCAGTGACATTTTGACAGGAAACTATTCCTAATATAAACTGGTAGACCCCTCTTGTTAAGCAAGTTAATTCTTACTATTAAGAAATTACTGCTTGTACTCTAAAGTTAACACTTTTGGTTACATTGATCTTTGCAACCTAGCTCTATGTGGTTCAAAAATATTATAAATATAATTTAAAATTGATATGCTTTAAGTTTTTTTATATAATTCAAATGTCTTATATTTAAAAAATAAAACTTAAACTCTTCCAAAAATGCATGACACTTATTTTTAGTTACCCCCAGAAGAGTAGGAAAAAAGGTAAAGAAATCCTGTACATTTCTTTAGGAAGGTATCCTTGCACATATTCATGTCATATTCATATAGTCCCTCGACTTTCAGACCCCTGCATCTAACAGATAATGAGCATCTTCTCTTGTATGTCATGCATAAGGACACTTCACACACAACAGAACAACACTTAACTTATTGTTTTTCCCAAATGTATTACTCTTTCTCTTTTCTTTATTATATGTATGTGCTACTTATTTCTAGCTAAAACATTAGGGATATTTCTGCACTTCCTCATCATTAATGCATATGAATTCCTAACAATTCTTCCTTTTATTTTTATATTTTTATTTCAGAATATTATGAAAGCACAAATGTTTTGGTTACATGAATTGCTTTTGTACAGTTTGAGTCAAAATTATAAGTGTGTTCATCACCCATATAGTGTACATTGTAATTGTTAGGTGTGAATTTACCCATCCCCTCCTCCACCCTCCCACCTGTTTGACTTCCATTGAATTTGACTACCATATGTGCACATGAGTGTGATCTATAAGTTTCAATTTAGTAGTGAGTACATATGGTTTTTGTTCTTCCATTCTTGGTGATACTTCACTTAAAAGGATGGTCTCCAATTCCATCCAGGTTGTTACAAAAGCTATTCACCATTTTTTATGGCAGAATAATACTCCATGGTATACATATACCACATTTTATTAATGCACTCATGTATTGATGGGCACTGGGGTTGTTTCCACATCTTTGTGCTTGTGAATTGTGCTGCTATAAACAATTGAGTGCCAGTATCTTTTTTATAAAATGTCTTTTTTTTTCCTTTGGGTGAATTCCCAGTAGTAGTGGGATTGCTGGATCAAATGGTAGGTCTACTATTAGTTCTTTGAGGTATCTCCATACTACTCTCTGTAGATATTGTACCAGTTTGTAGTCCCACCAACAGTGTGTAAGTATTCCTTTCTCTCCACATCCATGCCAGCATCTGTTATTTGGGGATATTTTTTTTATAAAAGTCATTCTCATTGGAGTTAGGTGATATCTTATTGTGATTTTGATTTGCATTTCCCTGATGATTAGAGATATTGAGCATTTTTCATATGTTCATTGGCCATTAGTCTATCTTCTTTTGAAAAACTTCTGTTGATGTCTTTTTTTCCACTATTTAATGGGGTCGTTTAATGTTTTCATGCTGATTTGCTTGAATTCTTTAGTTGTAGCCAGAGCAATCAGGCAAGAGAAGGAAATCAAGGGTATCCAAATGTGGAAAGAACAGGTCAAACTATTGCTTTTTTTTGACGATATGATCTTATATCTAGAAAACCCCCAAGATTCTGCCAAGAGATTCCTGGAATTGATAAATAAATTCAGCAAAGTCTCGGGCTACAAAATCCATGTACACAAATCAGTATGATTCCTATACACCAATAGTCAAGCTAAGAATCAAATCAAAGACTCAATATCTTTCACAATAGATACAAAGAAGATAAAATACCTAGGAATATATTTAAGCAAGAAAGGGAAAGACCTCTACAGGGAGAAATACGAAACACTGAGGAAGGAAATTGCAGAGGATGTAAACAAATGGAAAAACATGCCATGCTCATAGCAGAATCAACATTGTTAAACTGTCCATACTACCCAAAGTAATTTACAGATTCAATGCAATTCCCATTAAAGTGCCAATATCATTTTTTATAGATCTAGGAAAAGTAGTTCTAAATTTTGTATGGAACCAGAAAAGACCCCGAATAGCCAAAGCAACCTTAAGCAAAAAGAACAAATCAGGAGGCATCACTTTACCAGACTTCAAGCTATACTACAAGGCTGTAGTAACCAAAACAGAGACCTAGACCAGGGGATCAGAACAGAGAACCAAGGTACAAAACCATTATCATATTGCCATCTGACAAAACAGACAAAAACATACACTGGGGAAAAGAATCCCTATTCAATAAATGGTGCTGGGAAAAATTAGATAGCCAGATGTAGAAGACTGAAACAGGATCCACACCTCTCACCACTCACAAAAATCAACTCACAATGGATAACAGACTTAAACCTAAGGCATGAACCTCTAAGAATTCTAGAAGAGGTTGGAAAAATTCTTACAGGTTATCACCTTAGGCAAAGAATTCATGAAGAAGACCCCAAAGGCAATCACAGCAACAACAAAAATAAATAAATGGGACCTGATTAAATTTAAAAGTTTCTGCACAGCCCAGGAAACAATTAATAGAGTGAATAGACAACCTACAGAATGGGAGAAAATGTTTGCATGCTATACATCTGATAAAGGACAAATAACCAGAATCTCTTCTTCCTTTTAAATATCTCTAGAACCAACCCTATTGTCTCCAACCTTCTTGTCATTGTCCACTATCTCCTACCTGGACCATTGCAAGCATCTCCTAATATGTGCCTGCCTCTAATTTTGTACTACCATTGAAAGAATCTTTCTCTTGACAGACTACCCTCCTATTTCATTAGACAAATTTCAGCTCCGTCTCCCTTGCCCAGGGTCTTGCTATGTCACACATTCCCATCTTTACATTTGCATCCTTCAGCCTGGCATGGTCTTCCTTTTTATTTTTTTCCTGCTTTTTTCAACCAGAATATTATTATTCATGTGTTAGTACTCCTACAATTAATGACCGAAGGTAATAACATCTCACTTTGTACATAATTTGCAACTCATTCCTTCACTATATTGCAATGATTTATTTATATGTTAACACCTTATGAGAATAGAAGCTGCTTAGAACTTGGATACAGGAATGCATCTTTACACCCCAGCCCCAGGCACAGTGCCTAAAAAAGTATGCAGTCAAATAATGTGTTAAATAAATGTTTGAATGAATTCTGACCTCCAATTTTGCAAGAGCAATCGAAGCTATTCAATTTTAATTTGGACATATGATATTTTATTTCTTTAAAATATTGGATCACACAGGTTAACCATGACTCTGAAGCAGGTAAAGGGATTCCCTCTTTCCTCCTTCTCTCCTTTTCACTCTCTCCCTCTTCTCCACCGTATTCCTTTCTCTCTTTTTACTTCCTTCCCTCTGCATATTTTAAGCATGTACTATGTTCTAGGTACTGGAGATACTGCTGAGGATTTTTCTAGAACAATATTTATTATTTTAATTCTAAAACTACAGATCTGCCACAACCAGGGAAATCAGATGCACTTTATAAATACTGCTACTGCTAGGACATAAATTTTAATTATTATTCACCCAGAGGAATGGACAAGGAACAAGGAATGCAAGGAATGTTCCTTGCATATTTGATGATTTTCTTGGAAAATTTGAAATGCATCATTTGTAAAATGCTCACATAAAGTAAATGCTAAGCTGTCTTGTAATCACGAGGTTTTTAAAACCTTGAGAAGTCATTAAGTAAATGTTTAACGGATTAATCTAACATATTCCCTTGGCTGCAATGAGCAATATATTTATAAAGGTTAAGCCATCTGCTTTATTTAAAAATACTACAGATAGAGGCCTCCTCAACATTTAGTATAGTTTGAAATATTTCACAACTTTGATAGTCTGTACCTTTTTCTAGATAAATATAAATAAATGAAGCTGAAATAAACTGTTTGCCATTTTTTGTTGCAAAGATTTACTTTCTATTAGAATAACAACACTTTATATACATTTTACAAAGTATTAAGCATTTTTTTTATTCTTTGTCTCTTGAGCATCTAGCCTTGCCTAAGAATAAGTAAGTCACTTTGGCATAAATTTTTGTTATTGATCTGATGTCTTTCCATAACATATTTCTGCCTTTTTAAAAAGTTCTCCATATATCAGTATATCAACTAAATCACAAATGGAATTCAAGATTTTAATAAATATTTACTCCAAATTGTATTTTGATACTCTTACACACAGTGTCACTCTGAGATAATACTATAATAAAAAATTAAATTGTAAGCACAGAAACATAGAAGGGAACAGACATATAGGTATACACTAATAGACAGATTTATAGTTAATAATCTTACAAGTTCTTGCTACATATAGGCTTTGGAAGCAGTATTCTTGAAGTGTTAGGCAGGGTTGCAGCAAAGCTGAATTTCACAGAGAAAAGAAAAGGTCACAGAAAATGGTAGGTTTACAAAAAATATTGTCTCAACTTGTTGGATCTGAAGTTTGGTGTCTGTCATTAATTTTGGAGATTTCTCTGCCATTGCTTATTTAAATATTTCTTCTGTCTTGTTCTTATTTCAGGGATTCCAATCAAGCACTGGTTAGATTGATTAAAATATTGTCCCATAGCTCTGGCATATTCTGCTCTTATATTTTTCTTTTTCACTTTTTTTCTGTGTGTGTGTGTGTGTGTTTCAGCTTGGTAATTGCTATTGTTTTATCTTCAATTTCTCTGAATCTTTCTTTGGGTGTGTTGAATCTACTGATGTGCTTATCAAAGTTATTATTCACCTTTGTTGCTATACTTTTTATTTTTAGCATTTCTAGATTCTTTCTTATAGCTTTCATTTTTCTGCTGAAACTACTTATCTGATCATGCATGTCTTCTATCTTGTCGACTAGAACCTTTAATGGATTAATTATAGTTATTTAAAATTCCTAGTATATATAATAGTACCAAAATCTGTTTCATATCTGAGTCTGCTTGTGATAATCATTTTGTCTCTTTACAGTGCATTTTTGCCTTTTTGTAGGCCTTGTTATCCTTCTGAAAAGTGTAATTCTTGGCAGGATGGTGTATGGTGTATACAAGGCAAATATATATTTTTTATTGTGGTAAAATATATATAACATAAAATTTTCCATTTAAGCCAATTTAAGTGTACAGTTCAGAGACATTAAGCATATTCAAATTGTTGTGCAAACATTACCAACATCCATCTCTAGAAACTTTTCATCATCCCAAACAGAAACTCTGTAACCACTAAGCCATAACTCCCTTTGCCTCCATCCCCCAGCCTCTGGTAACCTCTACTCTACTTTCTGTCTCTATAAATTTACTTATTCTAGGTACCTCCTATAAGTGGGATCATACAATGTTTGTCCTTTTGTGTCTGGGTTATTTCACTTAATATAATGTTTTAAAGGTTCATTTATGCTGTAGCATGTTATCAGTTTTCTTTATTTTTAAGGCAGAATAATATTTTATTGTATGTATGTACCACATTTTGTTTATCCATTCATCTATCAATGGAAATGTGGATTGTCATTATAAAGCATGTATTTTTGTGCTTGGTGATGAGCCTTTTCCTTCTCCTAGAACTTTAATGTGGCATCTGTTTTAGTCAAGTCAGTAGTGGTACTGGTTTGAGGTTTGTTGTTGCTGTTTATCCGCAGTTCAGCAAAAGCTTCACATTCTGCTAGTAGTACTTTGCTTTTAGGGTTGGTAATGGTTTGTTGGAGGTCATGTTCTCAATACCCACTCTCCACTCTGATTTGGGTCTGCCCTTTGCATCTTACTCCAGAAAAACTCTGTTTCTTTCTATTCTCTCAGGTATACTGCACTGTTATTTTCACACCAAGGGTATTAGTTTGGTCACAGCAGGGAGCAAGGGACAAGTGCCCCTCGTCCAACTACAGCCCTGGGTCCAAAGCACAGTCCTGCCCCTGCATTAGGGATAGTGCTTGCTTTTGTTCCCTTCCCTCAGTGACAATGGCTTTCTACTAGGGTCATAAGGTGATAGCTTTTGTTCCTCTTATCTGTGCAGAGTATTTTTTTTTTCTACAGGAGAGAAAAGGGAGATGTCTAGATGGCTTCTGCCAATGGCTGTTGTTACCCTCCTCCAGCCAGCATCAGACAGAAAATCTTTCTCAAGATTCTCTTGAGAAGGGATTGGTAGGAATTTATAGAAGGTAGACTGCAATTATATTAATATTTTCATTGAGTCAAACCAAAGTAATCAGCTAAGAGTAAGGAAAGAGGTAAAGTTGTTGAAAGTTTGAGGGAAAAGGAATGAGTATGCAGCAGTTTTCTAGGAAAATGGGAGATAAATAGATGTGGGAAATATAATTCAGTTGCTGAGAAGCATGTTAAGCCCACTTGAGACTTGTGGTCATAAATTTACATTGAGACATGTCAGTACATATAAGCATTTCTTTTTCCCTACATCTACCTTTGTGTCCAACCTTCTGTTAAACCTAACTATTGATTTTTTTTTTTAAATTGCAATGATGATAGTTTTTATTTTAGTTGGTTCATTTTCAAATCTACTTGGGTTTTTTTTTTTTTT
>VBSM01002616.1:29666260-29693404 GCA_008086735.1 Cheirogaleus medius | reverse complement strand
CTGATGCCACGGCACTGTAGCCCGGGCAACAGAGTGAGACTCTGTCTCAAAAAACAAAAAACAAAAAGAAAAACAAAACAAAAGAAATTTTTTCAAACACACTTATCTTGCAGTTTCTTTCATACTTTTGTTTTTTGATGTTACAGAGTTATGTTGCTATCTGTTGTATGGATAATTTTCTTAAGCACTGTTTAATTTTTCTGTGCCTAAGCTAAGCAAATCATGACTAAATGGAGAAATATATGGTGTTTATGGATTTCTTAAATAAAACACCAAAAATATGATCCATATAAGATAAAAAAGACATTAAAATTAAAAACTTTAGTGCTCCCTAAGATACCATTATGAAAATGAAAACAGAAACCACACAATGCAGAGAATATTTGCAAATTATATATCCCATAAAGGACATACATTTAGAATATAACAGAAGACAAAAGGAACAAAAGACTTGAGGGAGAACATATATGGATAGCTAACAAGTAAATGGAACAATTCTCAACCTCATTAGTCATTACAAAAATGTAAACTAAATCACAATGAGATACTACTACACACTCACCCAAATGGCTATAATTGAGAATTGTACATTTCAATATTCCTAACAGAGTAAATTTCTAATGTTCTTATCACAAAAATGTTAAATATTTGATGTGATGGATATGCTAATTAGTCAATTCAATAATTTCACATTGTATTTAAAAATCACAATACCACTTTATAACTATAAATGTATACATCTACAATTTGTCAAAATATAATTTCAAAAAAAGACATACAATACCAAGTATTGGCAAGGATGTGGAGAAAATAGAACAACTATACATTATTGCCAGGAATATAATATGGTACAGTCACTATGAAAAATGGTTTGATAGTTTCTTAAAAAGTTAAATATAAACGTTCCATATGATACAACAGTTCCACTCCTAGGAATCTACAAAAAAGAAATGAAAACATATTCACACGAATGTATAGTTAGGAATGTTTATAGCAGTAATTTTTATAATATGCCCAAACTGGGAACAATCCAAATGTCCATAAATTAATGAATGGGTATACAAAATGTGGTATATCCATGCAATGGAATAGTATTTTATAATAAAAAGGAAAAAACTTCTGACAGATGCTAAAGCATTATGCAAGTGAAAAAAGCCAAATGCAAAATACTACATAAGGTATGAATCTATTTATATGAAATGTTCAGAAAAAGTAAATTTATAGAGACAAAACAAATTAGTGATTGCCTTGGGCTGTGGGTAGGAGTATAGATTAAGTGCAAATGGCACAAAGGAAGTTTTTGAGGCGATGGAATGTTCTAAAACTGAATTGTATTAATGGTTGCACAACAATACATTTTCTAAAAATCACTGCATTTTATCCTTCTAGTGGGAAATTCTGTGGTATGTATAATAAATTATAATCCAGTAAAGGTGCTAAGAAGTGGGAAAAAAGTTTCTAATTTGATGGGACAATGGCCACATTTATATGGTGCTAACATAAAATGACACAAAGGGATACTGTCTATTTCACAAAAGAAACTCTTAAAAGCAATGATTCTTTGAGAAACCAAAATTGAAAATTTGCTACTCAGATTTAATAGGATAAACTGGATTATTTTTAGTAACACATTCAGAAGTTTTTAAATCAAATTGACAGATTCACATTCATTATAATTATAACAGATTGATTTATGGACAGAAAACCAAAGTAAGGGAATATAATGTCCCTTACAAGTGATAAGTATATGGGAATTCTTTATAAGATAAAATATTTGCCAGTCTATCTTTGTGGTCAATCATCAATTAACCAAGTATACAGTGTTAAATATGGAATGGCAGGCAGCATTTTCAGAATAATACTTTGTGGGTGATAAAGATATATCTTATCACATGAGGCTATTTATTTAGTAACTTCCATGTGGTTTATGTCTTTCCTAATAGCAAAAGCTTACCATCTTCTCAAAGTACTCATTTTATAGAATATAACTTATGGTTATACATAAAATAATTTCTAATACTGTAGCACTGTATAATTAATTATTTCAGTTCTATTTAAAATATCAATTCATTTGTTTTTTTCTCACACACTTGATGAGAACAAAACTAGGCCTTATCTTCCTGCTATTAGTCATAATTACACAAAATAGCTTTTTCCTGCCAGTTATTTTGGTTTCCTCACATGCAGACTTGCCAATTGCTTGATTGATAATGATTATAGGTTCAAGGTGGTTCAAGATTTGCTGTAGATGTACCCCAAAGACATGTGTGTGTGTCTGTGTGTGTGTATCCATTTTGTTCCTATCATTAAAACATGGGCTGCAGAGTTACAAAGGATTAAAGCTGAAGAAAAATCATTTTTTTCTTATTAGAGATTTAATAGATAATTCAAAAAATAAATTTGAATACTAATAAATATAAAGATACTAGATGACTAGGTGGTTTTTATATATATTCATATTGTTATATTATACATACACATATGTATTTAAGCACACACACATACAACAGGCACTATTTAGCCAGGGGACAATTATTAGAACTTTAATTCTTGTTTTAAATGAAATTATGTTACCCTTTTATCAATTCTACATCTAGAAAAATGCATATATAAATAAAAAAGCCAATGCAGCAGGTTATTCATTCCTTTAATTATTTATTTTTCTAATAGCATTTATTGAGTTATTATTATTATCTATGGATTACCATAGGGATACAGAAATAAATAAGATTTCATCCTTCCATTTACAAATTTATAGTCTCCCAGGGGAGACAGATATATGAATAAATGTATGCATTAATATGTTATAGATGCTGTGTGACATATTAGGAAGAATAAAGAAAAATCTGACAAAAGATTTTTTTCTCCAGTGAGTATAAAGGGGCTAGACCACATAAGCACAAGCAAGGAAGCATGAGATAACATGAAGAGGTTAAAAACTAGGGTAGTTAAGTAGCCAAATTTGGGGAAGTGGGGATAGAAGGAATAATGACTGAGGAATTGAGCTGTATTGTTAAGTAGTAACTAGATTAAGAAAGGCTTTATATTTTCTACTGAGGCACTAACAATACTGTGGTCAACGGAGAGATAGTAATTCATCTGAAAATGGAGAGTGAACCAATCTAATCTGTATATAATTCTCAAGGAACATGCTTTTTGGCTGTAAAATTCCATAACTTGCCCCCTTATGTATTAAATTTATTAAGCATAATCCCACCTTTAGTGCTAAAATATAGCCGCCTCCCCAAAAGTGACCTATAGTTCTTTCTTTCCTAGACTATTGTATAATAAAGTCCTGGTAGAAGATCCTGGGACTGTCCGTGTCCAACCAACGTTCTTCTGCCTTAGCTGATTATGACTCTTAGTGTCTTGGAGTCATGGTTGATGCCCTGCTCTCATTTCAGCTCTGCAAGACATGGCCTTGACCATACAGTAACTTGGTTCAGGTATAATAGAGGCACAACACTGAAACAAAATGCTGACTCTGTGAAACAATTGTACTGAGCATCTGTAGACCCAAACAGGATGTCAAAATCCCAAACTTCCTGCCTGCCAAGTACTGAACATGAATAGACATTTCTCCAAAGAAGACATATTAATGGCCGATAGGTATATGAAAAGGTGCTCAATATTACTAACCATCAGGGATATGCAAATACGCAAATCAAAACTGTGATGAGATGTCATCTCATACTTACTAGTATGAATGTTATAAAAAAGGACAATTGTTTGTAAATATGTAGTAAAAAATAAACTATTTTACAGTGTTAGTGGGAAGGTAAATTGATGCAGCAACTGTGGAAATTAATATGGAGGTTCCTCAAAAAATTAAAAATAGAACTACCATATGGTCCAGCAATCCCACTTCTGGATATATAACCAAAATAATTGGAATTTGAATTTCCAGGAGATACCTGCCCTCCCATGTTTATTGCAGCATTATTCACAATAGCCAAGATATGGAAATAACCTACATGTCTATTGACAAAGAAATGAATAAAGGAAATTTGGTATATGCATACAATGAAATATTATTCATCCTTAAAAAAGAAGGAAATCCTGCCATTTAGACAACATGGATGGATCTGGAGAACATTATGCTAAGTGAAATAAACCAGGCACAGAAAGACAAGTGCTGCATGATCTTACTTATGTGGAACATAAAACCGTCAAACACATAGAAACAGAGAGTAGAATGGCAGTTATCAGGACCTGAGGGGAGTGGGAAATGGGGAAGTGTTGGTCAAATGGTAGAAGGTTTCAGTTATGCAAAGTAAATAAGATATGGATATCTACTTTTTAAAAAGGAAAGAAAAATATTTATACATGTGCCTTTACAGAGTATATTAAAAGCAGCAATGTTTGGGGAACAGTCATTCCCATATACAACTATCATTCTTAGAAAAATCTTTTATACATGTGTCTTTTTAAAGTTTATTAAATTAGCACAGTGTAGTAAACACATTCTTTCAGTGAAATAACATTACTCGGGTACAATCAAATTCTATTCCTTGGAAATATTTATAACCATATGACTTTACATAATGTATTCTATGTGCCACAGTGTGGTGAACATTCTTTCAATGAAATAACACTCTATTTATTCATTTATGCAACTAGAATTCCTACAAACATCTTTTACACATGTGGCTTTTTAAAGTATATTTTTAAAAAAGTGCATAGAAAACCCCAACTTTTCTTGTTTAAATATAGATATCTGTACACATACAAACATACACATAAATATTATCTTTTAACAAAGTTGAATCATTAATCTTCAGCTTGCTTGTTTTCATATAAAAGCTTATCAAAAACATATTTTCAAGTCAGTATGTGTGTGTGTCTATTCTTTACAATAACTTCTACTTGTGCCAATATATTGATATGCCAATTTAAATTTAAAATTGACTATTTTGCTGGGCATTTTTATTGTTCACATACATTATAATTTTGCAAAAAACCTTATATTTGTATTTTAATGTATTCACGCTGTAATTTCTCTAGGACTCTTTTCTTATCCCTGCCCCAAGGACTCTTCTCTAGGTGTAGAATTGCTTGCTCAAAGGATAGGCATATTGAATATTTGAATACAATATTATCAGATTACTCTTCTGTAATGATTATATAAATTTCCCATTTTCTCATACTCTAATCTACACTAGATATTATCAGTCTTTTATATTTTGTTTAAATTGGAATTGCTTTCATTATAGTCAGGTTGACTACCTTTTCATATTTTATTAGCCATAATAATTGCAATTTTATTATTTTCATGTTTTTCTATCAGGTTATTTATTTATAAAAGTATTTTTGTATTTTATGCATAGTGACCAAATTATTATTACTTAGGAAGACCTGTATTATATAATGGCTGAAAGCTGTGTTCAGCTAACTGGCAGTTTATTTCTGTTATTTTTCTTTTACTTTGTACTGAATATCATTATATAGACTCTCTATCTCTCTCTCTCTTTCTCTCTCTGTTTTACTCTGACTTGTTTTATCTCTTTTGCTCTTTGTATGTGTGTGTATTGTGTAGGTGCTTCAATAGCCAAATGTCTGTCTTTTCTTCTATGATCCCTGAGTTTTGTTTCTTTCTTAAGAAAGATTCCTGAGCAGAAGATTCTACAGATAATCTCCTAAATTATCTCCTAGTTCAGTCATGATTTTTGTTCCACTTACAGATTATTAAAACATATGGAATTTATTTTAGAAAATATTTTGTTTTTGATTTCTTCTAGGCATTTGTCTATTCTTAACTACGATTTTCCTCCAGAAATAATAAAGAAAAGAAATAAATTTTGCCTTTAATGGGAAGCCATATATGTACAGGCACATCTAACAAATGGTGGGAAGTTGGGAGTGCTTTATGAAAGGCAGATTGTGAAGGGGTATAACAGAGTACTTTAAGATAAAAATCACCAGAATGAGTGAGAGTTCACATCACAAGTAATGAGTACTTGTTTTGTGCCAGGCTGTGTCCTATGCATTTTCATGCATCTTTTTTTTGAAATGTCCCCACAAGTCTATAAACCACATTCTACAGATTTCAGAAGAAGCCATTGAAATTGTGAGAGATGAAATAATTCATGCAGGTTTCACTGACTATAAAAATCATACTTTAACCAATATGATATTGGGTTTCCAGTTATGGAAATTTGTCTGACAGAGCGAACTACTCCCATTAGGGGAAAAAGGTCTAGGTGGAGTGGCTGTAGGTGCAGAGTGATGCTATATTTGAGATCATGATAATTTAGCCCTTGTGGGGATCTATGTGCTCAGAGAATAAGAGAACTGCTGTTTATAATCAATAAGAAAGAATGAGCAAATGACTTCAGTGTACATATAAAAAACTTCAATAAAAGTCCCTTCTGTTTTCTGTATTAGCAATACACTGTTACTTGAGCAGTAAAACTGAAATACCTGAGTTAGCAATGAACATTGCTTTCTGTTTTCTACCATCTACTGAGGAACACCTCTTCCCTTTTGAAAAAAAAATCAGGTTATAGAAGATGTTGTTTTACTGGCTTGAGACATCAGTGATGGAGGGTTGATACAAATAGAAATAAACATCATAATGTAATAGCAGGGAGGACATCTACACAGATGGGGAGGGAAGTAGTGGAAAGATGGAGGAATGGAAAGCAGGGCAGAATAGCATGGAGGATTCTCCACAGGTAAGTGAGAAATAGTGAACAAGTGCAAATGGAAAGTAAAAGCAACATCCACAATATCTGGATAGCAGAGCTGGTAATACATGTAGAACCAGAGGAGAAGTCAAAATTGTCCCACTAGGATGCAGAACAGAAGTTCTGATTTTTTTCTAATTAGTGATCTGGTAAAGTCAGAGTTCAAGAAATCTCTGGTTAGTGTGGGCCCGGTTTGGCCTATAAACCAAGAAGAGCAAGTCCTAAGTACCAACATTCCTATGAAGTATGTATACTAACTTTCCAGTCTATACCAACATGTTACTAATTATACTGCATTTAGACATTCATACTTTGAAATTTCACATTTTGAAGTTTTAAAAAGTATTTGGAAATGAATTAAGTTGTGTTTAAAAAAATTGGGGGAATTTTGTTTATTTGGGTTTACGTAAAAGAGTGTATCAGAAACTAAATCAAAAATTTCAAGAAAAACATTAAACTTTGATATTAAGGACTTCTTGTCTAGGAGACTTTCTCCTTTCAAATGAGGTGGCATTTTATTGATCCTTCTAAAATACTGACCCACCTCCAAAGAAAAATTTTCACATAACAACAATTATTGAACTCTTCATAATTGATTACTACACTAGTAATTTACCCTATAATCTAGCTTTTTGAATTTTTCTCAATTACACATATTAGTGACAATATTTATGGACTCTGCCACATTTCCATTTCTTAATTTTCTAGATGTGGGAAGCAGTATTTCATAGTGAGCATTTGATCCATGTCCAGGAAATATGTAATAAATATTTTTAAAGTGATGCACTTAGGAGGGAGTGAAGGAAGGAGGCGAAGGTGCGTATCTTCCCAGTACTTACTGTTATCAGCCAAATATTTTTTCCAGGTTATGGAAGGAACAGAGAAAAAAGAGAAAACATGTTATTTGAACAATTGAGTAAAGATTGATAATCAAGAAAACTCAAATTTATAGAATACCTAATTTCTTGAGGGCATCTCACAGCCACTCATCAGTTTAGCTGCTTTTCCACAAATTTGAAATTAAGAGTCAGGAATTTTTGCTCACTCTTTGTGGATGGATACATGTAGACAAAGAAAGGCTAAATGTCTCAAGGTGATCACTCATCTAGTTAATAAATTGTATATATATCTCAAATCATTTTAGAATAAAACCCAAATACTTTGGCTATTTGGATTTGTGTGAACAGAACTAAACTACCCTGCTTTTCAGCAAATGTCTAATTATAAAGGTAGCCTCAACCATTGTAAAGGAAAATGCATTTGTATAGGCAATAGGTTTCTTAAGCCAAACTAAGATGACTGCCACAGTGTTTTTTCCATCTCCCCCAGCCCCAGCCTTTGGGGGAGGCATGAGTCAGCACACTTAGGTAACCAAGGTGTTATCTCCTGTGTCAACCTATGTGATCACGCTTTCCCATGGCATGTTGCCACTATTGTTCAGAGCCATATATAAGCGCTCGCCATGTTCTCAGCCATGCTTTTCGCCACTGCTGTATCCCCCCTACAATAAATAGCATGTCTCACCTGCCTGCTGCCACTCACCTTTTCTTCCAATTTCCGAAGCCTGCACCGGAACACTCGCTAGCCACAGTGGCCACTCCTCACAGCCATATGTCAGGTGGGGGGCCATGCATTCTTCCCTTGAGATCTCCTTAACCAGAGGTGTGTCTATGGAAGCTATCCTTAGAACAGATTCTGTCAAACATACAGATATTTACCAGCAGAGAGGAACAAACGTGGTCATACAGGTTACTCTTGCTGCTCAGGGGTGTCTCCTTCTGTCCTCAAGCACTCCAGCCAGAAATTTCAGTGAAGAGTTTAGTCTGAGTTACCTTAACAATATGTCGCAGCAGCAAGAAGAGCCAGTCCTGAAATGGGTTCAGGTGAAAGAGCTTTACATAAATGGGATTGACACGGGACCAGCGGGTTCCACACCTTGCATGTTGTTCCTCCAGATTAGGCAGCAATGTTTACTCAGTATTATACACCTGGTTTATGCAAGGGAGATGGAGCCTGTTTAGTCTTTCCACTCAACTACTTATGTTTAACACTTCTCATTCTACTAACAAACATTTATCTCTAATATGCCTTATGATAATACTTAAGTACTTAAGTGTTGCTTTAGATGACTATGTTTGAAGGATAAATTGCTATCTCTAGAATATATTACATAGTCAAATGTCAACATACAGTCCTTTAGGTTGAGATTAAAATTAACTTCCATACACATAAATCATCATTCTTATACTGAAGCCTTTTAAAGGTAAATAAGCACAGAAGCAATAAAACATGCATTAAACTGACCAATCCTTGTGATCAAGGTAATCATATACAAAACTCAGTCACTATGACCAACTCTTCAGGGTTCCATTCAACCAAAAAAATCAGAGAATGGTTTGATTCCTCATTCCAACATGCCATTAAATCAAAATCATCTATTTTATTTGCTAAGTAATGTTTGACCATCTAAGATCAATTATACTATATGATCTGTATTATACTAATATTTCTAAAATTAAAGGTTTATTTTTAAGTACTGTCAAATCATGACACTGTCAGTGAATTTAATAAGTTTTTGAAAGCACCCAGGAAATTGGGCCCACTATTTTTACCTTTCTCTGTCTTCCAAAGAGCTTGTCTTCCTGTCAGTATTGTTTCCCAAAATAAATAAGCCCACAAGCAATACCTTATTAACTGTCTTTCACTTCTAATGCCTTCAGGCAGCAAAGATTTAATAGTCTCCTTCTGTACCTTTCAAGAGACTGAATGAGTATTTCAGAAATATCAAGAATGAGAGAAAAAATTGTCCTAAAAATATTTTAAGTTATATTATCTGTGGTGTGGAAACTGACATAATATCATCAAGTAGTTGTAAAATGAAATATGGGATTTAGTTGAATAAATATTTGCACTTTAAAAATAAAGTAACTGCCAAAAAGTTTTAATATTTGCATTTATTTCATTACATAAAATTTTGCGAGAAATCTCTTATTAAACAATGAAAATCTATAGCACAAGGAAGAATCATGAAAAATAATTGCTTTTATTTATCAAGAAAAAATTAAAATCTTCCCACGGTCACTGTAAATTAATTGCAAATACTAGCTTGTGAAATACTCCTTAGAAAACATATACGTATGGTTTTAAGTGTGTAAATATAAGCAATAAAGATCAGCGATAGGACAGAGCAGATTATGCAGTTCTATGTCACTTTTTTTAGTAGAAAAATCTTAATCTCTTTGACTTCCTAGCAAAAGTATCAGCATGGGATAATGGAAAAGCATCCTTGCTGTCAGTCAGCACAACGGGTTTCTACTCAGAATTCTATCCCAAACTCAAGTTGTTGTGACTTTAGACGTCAGTTAACCTCCCAGATTTGGACTAGTTCTTACCTGTTTCAAAAATAAAAAATGTCTTTGCCTATAAGATTATTTTTTTTCTTCTCTGGTTTCCAAAGCAATTTTGCTTATAGTCCTTTGGGTTTCAGTTGTGGAATGTTTCATTGAGCTGGTGGACTTAGAAAAAGTAACTAGTTTCTGGTAGCTGAATCATTTTTGCTCCTTTAAGCAAAGTAAACACATGAAAATATGCAAACAATATAGATAAATATTCTTTTAGCTACACCAAGATCTTTGTTTTTAATGGAAAATTTGGCATCTAAAATGATCAATCTATCAGAAATGTAAAACATTGTTTTTGGGCTCTCAAAAATAAAATTATCTGCTACCTAAATTCTGTCAAAAATACATTTGGTAAAAGTCATATTTTAACATGATTGTTTAATTGTCATGCTATTTATTTATGTTCCAGGTACTCTAAGTTCTATTCTGATATAACAAGACTACTGTATCTTATATTAATCCAGACAATCACTTTTAATAAATTAAAATTAATAATAATAATTATAATTTATCAAATACCTACTATATAACAAATACCATGACAGGTACCTTATGATATTCCCTGAAGTAGGTATCATTATTGTACATATTTTACAGATAAAACAAAACTGAGGCTGATATTAATTTGTCAGAGGTTACACAGATAGTATTAAAATTGAAATACAAATTTGGTACTGTCTACTCTCAATTCCATTCATTTAATCATTGCACCCTATTTCTTCTCAAAGAAACAAAACAAAACAAAATTTTGCATTTGCTTATTATAAATCTCACATAATAAATTTTTTCTTGAATTTAGCAAAAAGAAAAATGTTTACTGTTCTAAGGAAATTTTATGCATTCTTTATTAAGATAATCATAATACTTAGCATTTCTTTTAATGTTTACTGTGAACAAAATAGTATTCTAAGTGGTTTGTTTAGCTTATTTAATTCTCATGACTGTTCTTACATCTGTTTTATTCTTCTTATTTTTATATATGTAGAAAAAAAAGTTAAGTAAGCTATTCCTAAATTTAGAAAATTAAATCCAATAGCATTTTTAAATGAAATATATCAAGAATGCAAATGTGATTTAACATTTTAAAATCAATAAGTACAATTAATCATGTTAAGAAACTAAAAAATAAAAATGATGTGATTATATAAAAAGATATAGAAATATATGTATTTGACAAAATCCAAAATTTATTCCTGATAAAACTCTTCGGCAAAATAGTAAAAGAAAGAATGTTCCTCAACCTGCTTAAGGGCACCTATGAAAACCTTATAGCCAATGTGATAGTTAATGGTGAAAAAATAAATGCTTTCTCTCTTCAATCAGGTACAGAACAAAGATATCTGCCTCCATTCCTTTCATTTTCCTTCAAATCAGATGTTCTAGTCTGGCCAATAAGGCAAGAACAAGAAATAAAACATATCAACATTGGAGAAAAAGAAATAAAAGCAGATGATATAATTGTCTATGTAGAAAATCTGGAATCTATGAAAACCTATGAGAATTAGTAGGTATGTTTAGCAAGGTTGGAGGATAAAAGATCAATATACAAAAATAAATTGCTATATACTATTATATCAATCATTTGAAAATTGAAATAAAAACATTATAATAGCATGGATACATATATAATACTCAGGGAGAAATTGGATGCAACATGGGAAAGACCTGTACACTGAAAACTGAAAAATATTGCTAGATTAAAGAAAACCTAAATAAATGGAGAGAAAGATATGCATATAAATTAGAAGACTCAATATACAAATTAACTTTGATCTATACCTCTCACTATATGTTAAAATAGCCCAAAATAGATCATAGAGCTAAACATAAAATTATAAAAGTTCTGGAAGTAAAAATAGTAGATAATCTGTGTAATCTGGGATTAATGAAAGATTTCTTACATATGATACCAAAAGTTAAAAAATTCAGAGAAAAAGTGATAAATTGAATTTCATTAAAATTAAAAACATCTACTTTTTCAAAGCTACTACTAGGAGAATGAAACAACAAACCACACTGAGAGAAAACACATGAAAGTTATATGTCTAGCTTGAGGGCAATTGCACCCAACCTAACCCTACCAGCCTTACTCTCCCACGTGCCTCTGCTGTGGTGGAGAATAAAGGACTAACCTAGAAGTTCCAGGGCCCCACCTACCACCTGGGAGATTAGAGTGCTTCTCCTGAGGAACTAGACCTGGTCACAGGATCCAAAACAGCAGTGCAGCTTGTTCCCTCCAGCAAACACCACCTACTGACAGCAAGGTCAATTTCCATGTCATTTACAGCATGTACCCACTCAATAATAAAGGGTGTGATTGACTCTCACCCACAAGCACCATCTACTGACTCAGAGATTAAACTGGGTATTTCATTATCTAAACAAAAGAAAATCCAAAAGTAAGAAGTAACAGCAGCTCCAGATGACAAGGAATCAGCAAAAGAACTCTGGAAGTATGAAAAATCAGAGAGGGAAAGGTCACCCTAAAAAGGAAACACCAGCTCCCTAGCAATGGATAGCAACCAAAAGCAGAATATTGAAATTACAGATGAAGAATTACAAACATAGATTGTAAAGAAGCTTAATGAAATGCAAGATAAAATGGAAACCCAACACAAAGAAACCATAAAAACAATGTAGAAAATGAAAGAAAAATTCACTAAAGACATTTAAATATTAATGAAAAATCAAACAGAACTTTTGGAAATAAAAAATTCACTTAAGGAATTAAAAAACACAGTGGAAAGCCTTAAGAAAAGGTTAGATCAAGCAGAAGAAAGAGTCTAAGTTTGCAGAAAACACTTTTCAATTAAAAATGTCAGTTACAGATACAGAGCAGAAAAATAAGAGGAATAAGAAAAGCCTACAAGAAATATCAGATTATGTAAATAGGACTAACATAAAAATTATAGGCATCCCTGAGATTGAGGAAGAAAATACACAAGAGTTGGATAAATTATTTGAGGGAATAATTGAGGAAAATTTCCTTGGCCTTGCAAGAATTCTAGATATTCAGGTACAAGACACTCAAAGGACTCCTGGGAGATTCATCACAAAAGGCAAACACCATGGCACAGAATAATCAGACAAGCCAAAATAAACATGAAAGAGGCACTGATACAAGCCATAAGGTGAACATACCAGGTAACTTACAAAGGAAAACCCATCAGAATAACTGGAGATTTCTCAACTGAGACCTTACAAGCCAGAAGGGATTTGGGTCCCATTCTCAGTCTTCTCAATCATTTAAAAGAAAAGGATGTTAATGAACAGTAAGAAATCTTCTGAAGGTATACAACTCACTGATAACAATAAGAACACAAATACTGACACACTATTGCTGTAATTGTGATGTATAAACCACTTATATCTTGAGTAGGAAGATTAAAATGCAAATGTATCAAAAATAACAACTTTTTGAGAGATATATAGCATAAAAAGATATGGATGGAAACAACAAAAAGTTAAAAAGAAAGAGTGGGGAGATGGAGTTAAAGGTAGAAATTCTATTAGATTTCTCTTTGCTTGTTTGTTTGTTTGTAAGCAGAGTTGTCATATGTTTAAAATAATTGGTTATAAAATGTTTTTGCAAGCCTGTGGTAACCTCAAATCAAAATCTACAACAGATACAAAAAATTGAAAAAAAGAACGTAAGACATACTACCAGAGAAAATCACTTTTAACAAAAAAAAGAAAGGAAGGAAGAAAGGAAGAAAGAGAGAACCACAAAACAACCAGAAATCAAATAACAACATGGCAGTAGTAAACCCTTATTGATCAATAATAACATTGAATGTGAATGGATTATACGCTCCAATCAAAAGGCATAGAGTGCTGAATGGATAAAAAACAAGAGCCAATTATACATTGTCTGCAAGAAACACACTTCACTTATAAAGACATACATAGACTGAAAAAAAGAGGTGGGGAAAAAAAGTTTATGAATTTTGACAATGGGTGAATACTAACCATGTGGAATTTCCATACATTTCATTATATTTTGATTTGATTTTAAAATTTATTTTAATATTTTGTGTTTTGAAATAATCACATTCTTACAGAAAAAAAATGCAAGTACAGTACAAAGAAATTTTTTCTGACCTATTTAAGAAAGAGTTGTCAATATAATGCCTTATTACCTTTGAATTGCACAGTATTTCCTACAAACAAGAACCTTCTACCATGGTACAAAAATAGAACCATCAAAATCAGGAAATTAGCATAATACTTTATTATGTATAATCATCGGACTCCATTCATTCATGTTTCTCTAATTGTCTGCATAATATATTTTATAAGCATAAGTTCCAGTTCGAAATTAAACATTGAATTTACTAGACATGTCCTTTTAGTTTCCTTCAGTCCAGAGTAGTTATTATTTCCTTGACTTTCTTGATTTAAATCCTTCTGTAGATTATTCATTACTAGTTTTGTAAAATGTTTCTTAATTTGGGTGGGTATGATGTTTTCTCATGATTAGATTTGGGATATTTTGATAGGAATATCACAGAAGTGAAGCTATGCTCTTCTCATTGCATTTTGTCAGGTGCATATGACTTTAATTTTGTCTTATTAATGATAATGTTAACTTTGTCACTTGAATAAGGTGGTGTCTACCAGTCTTCTCCACTTAAAGTTATTCTTCTTTTCCTTTGAAATTATTATTTATTTATGGGAAACTACATTGAAACTAAGTAAATATCCTATGTTTTATAAAAGTTTTCATTTATTTATTTATTTATTCACAAATATATGATCTCATGGTTTCCTATTTTATCCAACAAGTTATAATCTATTACTATCATTATATATTTTGATGATAAAATTAGCCTTAGTTTTGAGTAGAGGGAGCCATTCAAGCCAGCTTCACTGTCCTTTTGATATAGCACCATAATTATTTTAACACTTCTTTATTGCCTGACACAACAAGATATTTCTGGCTCATCTTGTACTTCTGCCTCAGTCCTGAAATTGGCCATTTTTAAGGAGTCCTTCTTCCTTTTAGTGAAGAATGCTATACAGAAATTAAACTCTGGGTACAAGATGTGCTCATTGATATTGGTGCTGCCACTCCCACCCCTTTAAGTAGACAAAGATAGGAAACACATGTATGGTTGTATATATACATTAATATATGTATGATATGCACATTTACATCTATATTGATTTTTATAGTCATCCATATTTGTGAAAATCATAAGTTTACACTGATTTTTCCAATAATAATCCAACACTACAAGATTCATTCTGTTTTTCTCACTTTTCATATTTTTAAATACTTTTTTCTTTTTTATTTCAAAATATTAAGTGGGTAAAAATGTTTTCGTTACATGGATAGCTTTTATAATGCTTAAGTCAGGGCTATAAGTGTGCTCATCACCCAAATAGTGCTCATTGTACCTATTAGGTAGGTTTTTATCCCTCTCCTCCTTCCCTTTTCCCCTTCCCCTTTTTTGATTTACAATGACTTTTTTTTTTTTATTTCTCTCTGTGCTTATGCATACCCACCAATTAGTTCCAAATCATTAGAGAGTATACATGGTGTTTGTTTTTCCATTTCTGGGATACTTAGGATAATTTTCTCCAGTTCCATCCAAATTGCTGCTAAAGATATAAATTCATTCCTTTTTATGCCTTAGTCATACTCCATGGTGTGTGTGTGTGTGTATAACAGATTGTGTTAATCCACTCATGAATTGATGGGCATGTAAGTTGATTCCACATCTTTGCAATTTTGAACTATGCTGCAACAAACATTAGAGTGCAGGTGTCTTTTTGATAAAATGACTTATTTTCCTAGGTAGTGGGATTGCTGGGTCAAATGGTAAGTTTATATTTCTTTGAGGAATCTCCATACTGTTTTTGATAGAGATTGTACTAATTTGCAGTCCCACCAACAGTGTGTAAGCATTCCTTTCTGTCTGCATCCATGCCAGATCTACTGTTTTTGACTTTTTCATAATAGCCATTCTGACAGGGGTAAGATGATATCTCATTATGGTTTTAATTTGCATTTCACTTATGATTAGTGATGTTGAACACTTTTTCATGTTTGTTGGCAATTTGTCTATCTTTCTTTTATTTTTTTATTTCTAAATATTATGGGGGTACAAATGTTTTTGGTTACATGGATTGCTTTTGGAATGCTTGAGTCATGGCTATTAGTGTGCCCATCACCCAAATAGTATTTATTGTACTCATTAGGTAGGTTTTCATCCCTCCACTCCACCTCCTCTTCCCTGCTTGATTTCCAGTGAGTTCTGCTTCCTTCTGTGCATATGTGTGCTCATCAGTTAGTTCCAATTTAATAGTTTGTAGCTAATGTGAATGCTATTGAGTCTTTGATTTGACTCTCAGCTTGCCTGTGATTAGTGTATAGAAATGCTACTGATTTGTGTACATTGATTTTGTAAACTGAGACTTTCTTGAATTCATTTATCAATTCCAGGAGTCTTTGAGGTTTTCTAAATATAAGATCATATCATCATCAAAAAGCAATAGTTTGATCTCCTCCTTCCTAATTTGGATAACCTTTATTTCTTTCTCTTGCCTAATTATTCTGGCTAGAACTTCCAGCACTATGTTGAGTGGAAGTGGTGACTGTGGGCACCTTTGTCTTGTTCCAGTTCTAAGTGGGAATGCTTCCCCCTTCAGTATGATATTGGCTGTGGGTTTGTCATACATGACCTTTATAATTTTGAGATATGTTTCCTCTATACCTAAATTACTAAGGCATGGCTTTAGTAATGAATTATTCAGAAAGGGAAGAGAAAGAAATGGAAAGAAACAAAGAAAAGGGAGAAACAAGAAAAGTGAGAAAGAAGAAGAGGAAAACGAAAGACAGCTCCAATACATTTTAAAGTATTCATAAATTTCCTCCCACTTGCATGTATTTTAAACTATTGTTTCTAATTACCAAAGCATGGATTAAAATAATACAGGGTTGCAACTAGGATATTTTTTAATTAAATGGGAAAGAACTAAATGAACAGAAAATAGTAAGTAGGTAACTATGATTTTGTGAGAGCAAATATATGTAGGTCTATCTATATATCCATTGCATTTACAACCTGGATCACAATCTATTTTTTCAGTAGAACATGATTTAAACAGGGTAGAAAGTATAGAAAAATAAAAATACTCACATAATATAACTTTCTGATGACTTTACATAATTTGTTCCATGTGAAGTAAGCAGAAAGATATTATTATTAATTACATTTTAAGGGGATTCTGAGAAATATGAGATATAAGGACACATAAGCATTAGAAATCATGGTGGGTTTTAGGAGCTTTGAGATATGATAAGAAGACAGGAGTTATCTGAATCCTGCCTTTGTGAAGAAACAGCATTAAAAAAAAGAAACATGATTTTTACAAAAAAGTAAGACTGTTATTAACCAGGATTGTGCCCAATCCAAAGCAGAGAATTCTGGGAAAGTGATATGGCAGCCATGTTGGTGTGACACTCAAGAAAGAACTTGTCAATTAGCTGCAAGGGATGCAGCTGGCTTATATTTTCCAGCTGTAATGACTCAGGATTTGTTGCAGGATTTGAGCCTAGGCTTCTCTTTTCCTAGGAAGCCTACATAAAATGCTAGAGCCTAGTGGTGGCACTCAAGAATGTCCATTATTGCCCATTTTCAGGATTCTTCTATGGGAATCTTTGTGCCAGATCTCACTGGGCTGGCTGAGCCTTTTCCAGAGCTGCTCTACAGTCTGGGATTTTTCCAACTGATCCTCTTTGTCTTCCCCACCTCTTTTCAGCATCAAAATATAAATGCTTTTCCTGTCAACCCTGTTCATTTTCCTGTTACTGGAACTACCCCCAATAAATCTCATGTACTTTTTACTCTGGTTCCCAGAGGATTCAATCAATATACCTAAGTGTTAATGGAAAAAAATGTAAACTCTGTAAAATAATTTAAAAAGCTTTATTCTGAGCCAAATATGTGTGACCTTTGGTCTAGGGAACCACACCCAAGAAGCCTTGAGTAAGTGATCTCCAGGTGCTTGGGTGACAATTTGGTTTTATAGATCTTAGGGAGATAGGATTTGCAGGCAAAGTCATAAATCAATACATGGAAAGCGTACATTGGTGTGGCCTGAAAAGGTGGGACATTTTGAGGCAGGGGCTTACAGGTTATAGGTGGGCTCAAAGACTCTTTGATTTGTAATTTGTTAAAGAAGAAAAGCTTCGTCTACAGACTTAAGAATGGAATGCTTTAAGTGAAGATAAGGGAGTCTGCTGTTCAGAGAGCAAGCCACAATATGCTCGATATACTCAGTGATCTGTTAAGCAAATTGATGGCCTGCAGGTGTGACTTAACGTTTGCCTTGCATGACCTTAGGTCTTGTCAATAATTTAGTATCTTATTGTCACAATAGTCTGTTTTGTCACTCTTATGATGGCTGTTTTAGCTTTAATGCTGGTCAGTTGTATCTAAACTCCAAACAGGAGGGGGTATAACAAGGCCTGTCAGACCTCCCTCCCCTTCATGTCCCAGAACTCAGTTTTGAGGTTTGTCTGGGGTCCCCCTGGCCAAAAGGGAGTCTCTTTAGTCCGAGGTGCCTTAGGAGTTTATTTTAGTTTAGATATGCTACCACGTTGCCAATTATAGACGCAAACAGCCTCTTTCCTCCCCTCTATGCTCAGTCTTCTTTTGGCATCTTGCCATTCCCCATGGAAAGAAAGAAGAGAAAGAATAATCTCTGTCTTTTCTGAAATAACAAGGCCTAGGCTCAGGGCTTGCCACTCCCACACCAAAGTGGAAAAAAAAAAAGAATAAGAAAGATGCAATAAAAGGCTCTGGCCACTTTTCTGCTCTTTCTATATTAAAACAAGAAGCAAAAGCAAGGGCCAGGCCCAATATATAGCCACTGCAGGCAAAGTGACCTTGCTCACTCTAAAGGACCTGGAATTTAATTAAATAATTTACTAACTTCTCTCCCAGATCTTTTATGTAACAGAAAAATTTGCCTCCTCTTAGATACTAAAAAAAGAAAGTAAATGGTAGAACTTGAAAAGAACCCAGAAGCTCTTAGCTGTAAGAGTCAGAGTCTTCCATGCCATCTTGATAAATAAGTAATCAAAAAGATTTGATTACTTTTTGCAACAGAAATAATCTGATTAGAATTACACTAAGATATACCCTAATAAAGGAAAACGGCATATAAAGTGCCTGAACATAACACAGTGTGGAAATTTGAGGAAAAATGATGTAAACCACTTATCATGTCAAATTGTAAAAATACTTCTAAATGCACACTAGTAACCATTTAAGAAAAATTTTACTCTTAAACTAATTATTTCTTTCAAACTGAATTTACCTTTAAAGAGTAAATACACTTGTATTCAACATCAAATTTTAGAACACTGAATGAAATGGTTGCCTAGATATGTAATAGAGCTAAGTTCAGAAATATGAAAAAATGCAAATTATTTTTTGAACAATTATAATTGTACAAATGTAAAATGATAATTACTGTCTTAAAGATCTCTTTAGTACAGATGTTTTGCAAGTAATGACCATTTTGCTTGTTTGTAGTTTATGTAAATCTGGATGGTAAATAATTTGATTAAGTAAAAGTAAAGTATTTGCATTATCATGAAATTTAATAAATTTGACTTCCTTTTGGAGATTCAATTCTGACTAGATTCAATTCAAAGCAAGCCTAAGACAGACTGAAGTAAAACATAGCATTGTTCATCATGAGCTACTGTGTACAATGCTAACTGTGAACCTTCAAATTTTTAAAGTTATTCAAAATTATATCTTACTCAAAGGAGAACCTGTCTGCCTAGTGCATCCCTAATCACGGATCAGTACTTAGCTTCTTCTGTGTCTTACATGAGTAAATATGACATTTCAAAATCATCTTCTCCCAAATAACACCATCAAAAGATTATGTATATATACTGATACTGATCATTAACAGTGGAGAAATGAATAACCAATTTTATTAACATTAAAGTCACATGTCACAGTTCTTCCTCTCTTTTCAAAGCAGGTCAGGAAAATTTTAATCCTAAAATCTGCTTTCTCTGTCTTGTAGTTTGTGAGTTTGTTGAGAAAAGGGACATTTACCTTCTGTATGTGTAGGTATAAAATAGGTGTGGAGTCATAAACGGATAGATTGATTGAAAACAAATGATCTAGGAACGGCAATCTTTGGATTGTCTCTGTACATTGAGGGGAATTTTGACTGTAGACTGATGACTGTAGACTGCAAAAGATGATTTTCAAATGTCATATTTACTCAAGTAAGACATAGGAGAAGCCAAGCACTGATCTGTGACTAGGGATACACTAGGCAATCAGGTTATCATTTTGTCATTGGCCAGTGCTTTAACATGTTTGAAAGTTAATAGCTATGATTGAGTATGTATAATCAGGCCCAAAGATTGATCACTAGATAAATAATATGGTTTCAGGATGCAGTATATTCTAGCATAAATATCACAATCAGTTAATACAACTGGCTTAACATAGACACATGAATGGAGTGCGGTGGAAGTAGGACCAGGGAGATTTCTCAGATGTCTCAGGGAGTCATGCTACCGAGCTCTGAAACTGGCTGTGTGGTCATCCTGCAATTACCCAGCTAAAAAATGAAAATCAAATTCATAGGATGCAAAACAATGACCTGTCTACCTTCTTGTTTCTGCACATTTTATTTTCTTTTGAAAAAAAGGTAGCTACTTTTTATTTTTCTTGAAACAAACTTAGTGAGTGAGGCAGAGCCCTTTCAGTGATAAAATATGGAAATCAGAATCAACACAACTTGTGTAGGGTTGGGGGGAAGATCACATCTCTTGCAAAAAGTAATAGGAAGTTGAAGACATTAAGTGACTTCAGAGACTCTATGAACTCAAATAATATCATCAGTTCCTTTTATCCCTGTTTTCTGGCTTCCATTCCTCCTGTCCTCCCTACATTTCTCAGACCTATTTCCTTCTGGGTTTTTTCTTCATTCTTTACCATAACATATGGGCTTCCTTTATGTAGTCTGGATGAAGACAAATGGAGCCCCAAATAGTGGACAACATATAGCAGCCAAGTTTAGCAGTCCCAGAAGAAAGATAATGTCTCCCTCCCAGCACCTACACGGAAAGTCCCAGAAGAAGTCTTTTGTTTGACTTGATATGTCTGAAGACTATTCTTGGTCCAATCACTGTGGACAGAATAATGGAGAATCTTTAATTGCACAAATAACCCCCCTGTCACCAAGGAGTCAAAACCTACTATGAGGAAGGACAGTTTCTCCAAAGAAAGGTATAGACTATTACCAAAAGAAAGGAAGAAGATAAAAGCATCTAAAATTACATCCCTCCCATTGGTTGCCCAATTTTCTTTCAATTCACAGACTTTCACAAATGACCTTTTCTTAGATTAAAAATAATACCAAAAAGAAAAATAATAAAATGAAGAGCCAAGCCACTCTTCTCTTCACTACAGCCACCAGAAACATACCCAGGATAACTGGAAAGTAGAGTTTCCACTCTTTGAGACCCAGATGTTCAGTATACCACAACCAACTGCAAAACAATCAATTTATTTACCCCTGATATCTGTAACATTTAGTGGTGAAAAAAAATACAGAATATACTCAATAAATTCCTTGTTGTGCTATTAATCAGGCATATAAGGAAACAATTGCATTAAAACCAGTCCTGTGGTCCCTCTTTCTGGAGGACATAAGTTTTGCCTCCCAGGAGGCTTTACCTTCTCCACTGTCCCCTGTGTCTGCACCTGAGAGGAACATTGAAGGAGATTCCTCTGCTGAGGTCTGCCTTGTCTTAGCATCTTACTGCTCATTAGGATGGATTATAGAGCCTGGAGATTGACATAGAATTAAGAGTAAAAGGCTTCTAAGTGGCTGAATGGAATTTCTCTATGATTTGCTGTGGCCAATTCAAAGTGAGTGGATATGACGTGTGTCACTTATGAATGACAGGGCTCATTCTTCATAATTCCTTACCACTGCATTTTGAGATGAAGTCTTCATTGCCTTGCATTATTGTTATAAGTACAGCTTTCTGGTGTTTCATGTTCAACTTGTAGTATTTTCAAGAAATAAATTTTAATTTAATAAGTCCCTGATACTTGGTAAAGTTTTTTTTTATGGCATGACTTAGGCTATTCTGATACAAAGGGACTGCTTTCAAAAAAGAGGAGGGTAGTGTTTAGAGAAGAAAATGAAACATATTTATAAAAATAATTGCTAAATTGGACTTCATTGAAAACGAAAAAATGTCTGCTCTTTGATAGAAATTGTTAGGAGAATGAAAAGACAAGCTACATACAACAAGAAAAAATTTGCAATCTATGTATCTGATAAAGGACTTATATACACACTATATGGAGAACTCTCAAAACTCAGTTGTAAGACCATAATTAAAAAACAGCTAATGATTTGAACTGATATTTAATCAAAGAAGATATATCAATAACAAATAAACACATAAAATGATAAGAAACATCTTAGTCACTTGGACAAATTCAAATTTTACTTATAGGTATATTTAACCATGAGAAATAAAATCAAGTATCCATAAAAAGACTTATACATGAATGTTCACAGCGGCTCTAAAATTTTTTTCATCAGCAGATGAATACATCAACAATGGACTATTACTCAGAAATTAGAGAGAAAACTAGCAATAACTACAACAACATAGATAGAATCTCAAAATAATCATGCTGAGTAAAAGAAGCCAGACAAAAAAATTGCATAATATATGATTCCATTTATATAAAATTCTAGAAAGGACATGTTATAATGACATAAAACAGTGCAGTGGATGCTTGAGGACTGAAGTGGGGAAAAAGAAAGATAAGAAAGAGATATTACAAAGAGGCATGAGAAAATTTGGGGGAGTGATGTATATGTTCATTATCTTGATTGTGGTGATGATTTCATGGATGTATACATATGTCAAAACTTACCAAATTGTACACTTTAAATATGTGCTATTTATTGTATATCAATTATACTTCAATAAAGATGTTAAAATTTTCATATAACTCTATGCTTTTTAAAGAGTGAACTTTACTGAATGTAACTTACACCTCAAAAAAGTATAACATTTGAACAATAAAAACAATTATAACTAATAAAAATAATAAAAGAGCAAAAGGTGAGGTGAATGTCTTTTGTTTTCATCCTCTAAACACTATTTCTTTCTTTTCTCTTTTTCCTTTGCTATTTTAAACTTAATTGCTCAATAACTACTTTCCCATGATTTGACAGTTGGGCACTAAAACGGCTACTTCTGGATTTGTTGAGCTACTTCGCTGTTAGTCATACTCGCTCTCCGCTAATAAAACTCTCTTCACCCATTCCTCAGAAAAAAACATTGTCATTTAATACAAAAAAAAGTGCTTAGATTAAAACACCCCCCCACACACACAATCTTCATCCCATGCTAAAATAGAAGTACAAGTCTCAAAAGTGATCAGAAATGAGAAAAATCAGTTTTCTGTATGCTTCTGTTTGCATAATTTATAGAAGAGGAAAAGAAAAAAATTTTCTTTCCATCTCCAACTATATGCTTTTTAATTCAAAGTAAAATTTATGGTTGATCACTATTCTGATGACTCTACCTGCCAAGGACTTCAGCTGATTGGTGGTTTAAATGTTTATGCACCATTTGGTACATATATATGTAAAATAGCTTTGGGATTTTTCTAACTAAAGGAAGAAAAATTGGAATGAAGAAGCATGGATGTTACTATGTGCTCCAAAATTCATCACAGCTCTGTCCTTCAAGTCACAATGCAAGCCATAGCTCTTCAATCAAATTTCCCTGATTGCTATGAAAATATGAATTAAACCAATTCTGGGTATCTGATTTTTTTTTCAGGGGACGACTCTGTGTTAGGGGACAGTTTGCACTGAAACAAATTTAAATTAGACTTATGGCCAATAACTTATGGATTTATTTTCTTATCTCAAAGAAAATACATTATTATTAATTAAGAATAATAATTATATCTTATCAGGCTCGAACATGAGGCTGTTGCTAAGGAACAGAGAATGGGACCACTTACCATGTTAACAGCAGATTGTATAAAAAGAAAGTGGTTGAAACATGGTACGAGGAGGAAGGGAGACTAGGTGAGCCAACAAAATCTCCCTTTATCCTAGGTTGAAAGAAAGATTTTTGATTGAGCAATGACAAAAACCTTGAAGAAAATATTTATATTGAAATTTTTAAACTGGTACAGGTACATGAGTATTAATTTTATTATTCTTAATAGGGTTATTGTACAAATTACATATCATGCAATTTTATGTGTGTTAGTTATGTTCCACTATTTTGTGAAATGCAATGAAATGATAAGAAGCTGAATGCACAACCACGCTGAATTATGCCTTTATTAGAATTCTTAAAATGATTGTTTCAGAGTCAATGAAGGAAATAAAGGATGCACAGTGAAGCAATTGGAAAGACTTCATAAAAGGACATCATATCTTGTGCTTTAACCCCAATTAATCTTCTTAGTTCTCTTCCACTATGTGTAATTATGAAACTATTTCCTGACTTCCCTTGACTCTATAATGGTTTCAGTTCATGGACTTAATTTAATCTCTCCTTAACTCTAAAAGGTCAATGGCTGAAGTTTGCCTTAATGTATTTTCAGAAGTGCAGATATTGGCCAATTGGGAATTTTTTTTTTTTTTTTTTTTTTTTTTTTTTTTTTTTTTTTTTTTTTTTTTTTTTTTTACAAATTACTCCTATAAAGGGAGTAGGAGAGACTTGAAAACTTGCTTTCATTATTATTCTAACTGTAAGGTATTACAGTATGTTTTAATTTTCCTAGGGGAGTGATTTTAGTATCACTTTATTTTCAAATCACCACACACACAAAATAACCCAAACCAACAAACAAATAACAGTCTTCATTGTTCAATGAAGCTTCTAATCTCAGTAAATGTCATATCTAACTAGGACTCTATTTAAACAATACGGAGAATTTATCAAAAAATATAGAATGAACAAATTTACCTCTTTTTACATTTCTAATGACATTAGAAAGAATAGACTGAAAGAGATAATCTTTTTCATAACAAAATCAAAGTAGGTAAAGATTTCTGTGTGCCTTCTTGTCCTTCTTAAGATTTCTAAAGATATAGCCAAACTATTATATAATTCTATTCTATTATATAATATTCTATTCTATTATATTCAATTCTATTATATAATAGAATCTTTAGGCTGCTTATTGTATGATACAAATAGAAAAATATAGTGCTCCAGAATTCCTTTCACTCATGACTCATAAGAATTTATAGTTCATAGTTGATTATTACTACCATTATTTATGATTCTTGCTGAGACTACTAAGAGCCAGATAATACTCCACCAGTCTACACAGGGTTGATTGTCTTCATTTTCTCAGGGTTTTGTTTAGTGCTGAAAAAAAATAATAAACCTATGTGTTAATGAATCCTTTGGCAACATGTTTGCACTTTTCATTTTAATAGGAATCTCATCAAAATAAGCCTTAACTGAATGGCATCTTAATGGTTAACTTCTCAAAGACAGTGTCTTATTTATGCTTGCATGCAAAACACTAACTCAGATTAAGCTGTAAATGATCTTTATGTTTACTGAATTTGCTTCCCCAAAAGGATAGAATCTCTAGTCATAGAACAATTCAGTTGGATTCTAATCAGGTTGAGGTTCACATTTGGTAATTGAACTTCCCAGCACACCCTAAATGACAGTAGAGAGGAAACAGAGTATGTTAAGGACCAATAAGCTTTGTCTATGGAAATGCCTAATGACTTCACAAAAGGGATTTGAGTTGGGCACCACTCCTACAGGCATTTTTGTCATGGAAGAAGCCTGAAAGTAGAAGCCTCAGAACTAGAGCCTCATGCTATTCAAGTATGCAAAGGGAGATGATTGCTGCTTAGAAGCCAGGGAATGTGTTATTTAAATAAATACTCCAGACTGTCAAAGGAGGAGGCAAAAAAATTTATACTTTGGTCCTCTCCACTTGTCTCTCCTCCACACTTAATTTCTTTTTTCTCTTTTCCGCAGAAATAATTCTTGCTATGTGAGCAAAAAAGGGAGCTAGGTAAAGGACAGTCAATGCTATGTCTGCCAATCATAATTGGTGCTTTCAGGACCTGTCTTTCATGGGAGTGAGAATGTAGCCAGATACCAACTGCCCTAAGAAAAGAAGTAACTTTTTTTGCAATAGTCTTTTAAGTTGACCAGGTACTGACTCTTAACAGGAACCCCTTACACAGCTACCTGTTCCACATACATCTGCACTGTGCTTGAATGGTACGACATTACATAAAAGAATAATCAATGTCAGAGGTGGGGAACCTGCATCCTTAATGCCACATGTGGCCTTCTGGGTCCTTAAGTGAAGCTTTTTGACTGAATCCAAATTTTACAGAATAAATCCTTTTATTTTTATTAATACATTTTTGTTTGTCTTTTATATTTTTATTTCATTTTTAAAATGAAAGTGTTTAAAATACCAAAGAATAAAATAAGTTTCAACAAAATAATCCTCCTAGATTGGCGCAATTAGAACATTAGTAAACCATAAGGGCTAAATTGATGGCTGCTAAGCCATGATTTAGTTCTAACCTCCCCTGACTGACTGGCGCCACTACCGCAAGAGGCTGGTTGGCTAGAGTTTATGGGGGTCGAGTACGCCAGTCTGTTACCAGTTTTTGACAATGGTGCACTATGTTTTTGTCTCAAGTGGAATTTGTGAATAGTTACACAGTTTGACACTATTTTTTAATTCTGTCTGCTTAACAGCCCATCATGTCAAAGAAGACCAAGAGAACACTAAAGGAAGAAAACAGATTTTTTAAATAGGATTGGGAATTGCAATATTATTTTGTTTCTGCTAAAGATAAGATGATTTGCTTGCTTTGTGACACTGCAATATTAACATTAAAGACATTCAATGCTGATCAGCATTATAACACTCATAAGGACCACAAATATTTTATTTTATTTTATGTCAGCATATTATGGGGGTACAAATATTATGGTTACATACATTGCCCATGCCCCC
>VBSM01002616.1:29654328-29664379 GCA_008086735.1 Cheirogaleus medius | reverse complement strand
AAAAAAAAAAAAAGTTAGTTAACTTTAAAATTAACAAATAGTTTTCATTGTTTTAAAATATTAAATACATAGTAGTTAGATTTTTATAAAATAATATACATTTTTAAACATATCTAATTGAAGTTTCTTGAATGTAGCCTTATTTGATCACAGCTAAATTAATGCGGGCTTCCAACATGAAAAGGTTCCCCACCCCTGATCAATGTCTTTCATTTCTTTTATAAAATACTTTACTTCCATAAACTGCCATCCACCTTGAATATCTCCAACTACCACCCAATTTGCATTGCTAGACTGGAAGTACCCATTGCTTTGGAAAGTTTTTTATAATTGAACGAGAAAATCAAGGCAACAGACTCCTCTTGACTTTTAATCCTAAGGATAAGATAGCAAAAAATTTGTAGGAATGTACACTGTCCCATCACCAACAAGATGATATTCTCTCAGTTGCAAAGGAAAAGGCTAGAAGTGAGATGAGAGACTGAGTGTTGGTGGGAGCTAGGAATCTCTGTGTCCTCTTTCTGATAGGGATAATTGTAGCACCTCCAAAAATGTCCTGAGATTTCCCATAGATCTCCTGCCCCCACACACACGTACAGGCTCCCCCACTACCAACATCCCCAACCAGAGCGGTAAATTTGTTAGAAGTTATGAACTAATATTGACACAGCATAGTTATCTAAAGTCCATAGTATACATTGGGGTTCACTATTGGTGTTGTACATCTTATGAGTTTGGAGAAATGTATAATGACATGTATCTGTCATTATTATATCATACTGAGTATTTTCACTGTCCTAAAATACCTCTTTGCTTATTCATACCTATTCATCCCTCTCTCCTCCCAATCCTTGGCAATCACTGATCTTTTTACTATTTCCATTGTTTTGCCTTTCCCAGGATGTTGTATAGTTGGAAACATAGTATGTAGCCTATTCAGATTGGCTTCTTTCCCTAACAATTTGTATTTAATGTTCCTCCATGTCACCTCATGGTTTGATAGCTCACTTATTTTTAGTGGTGAATAATATCCCATTGTCTGGATTTCCTTCAGTTTATTTACATCTTCACCTACTGAAGAACATTTGGGTTGCTTCCAAGTTTTGAAAATTATGAATGAAGTGGCTATGACCATCCATGCACAGGTTTTTGTGTGGACATAAGTTTTTAACTCCTTTGGATAAATACCAAGGATCTTAATTGCTGGATCATATGATAAGAGTAGTTTTGTAAGAAACCCCAGACTGTCTTTCAAAGTGGCTGTATCATTTTGAATTCCCATCAGCAATAAATAAGAATACCTGTTGCTCCACATCCTTTCTAGCATTTGGTGTTAGTGTTCCAAATTTTCCACATCCTTTCTAGCATTTGGTGTTAGTGTTCCAAATTTTGGCCATTTTAATAGTTGTATATTAGTATCTCATTGTTATTTTAATTTGCATTTCCCTGATGAAATGAGATGTGAAACTTTTTTTATATATTTATTAGTTATTTTTATTTGTTCTTTTGTGAAGCATCTATTAAAATCTCTTGCTCATTTTTCTATCAGGTTGTTTGTCTTTTTACTTTGTTTAAAGTGACTTGTAAAAAAGTTTTTATATGTCCTAGAAATGAGCTTTTTGTGAGTAATATATGTTCTAAATAACTCATCTTATTCAGAGACTAGCCTTTTTCCACACTATAGTAAGCCTAATGACCACTGATTCATAATTTCAATGCAGTCATTTCTCATTTTCTTCCATTAGGGCGTCTTTTAGAGTATTTTTCCCATGAAAGTAATAAAAGCATTCTCCCATATTATTCTCTAGAAGCTTTATTGTTCTGCCTTACATTTAGATCTATAATTAATTTGAACATTTTTATTATGATTGAGTGATCAAGATTTATTTTCCTTTCTTGGGGTAGAATATCTAAGAATGATTTGGAAAGGAATATTCAGAATGACTTGAAAAACTGGCCATTCCTCAATGCTCTGTGTGCCACCTTTGACATAAATCAAGAAAACATATGTATTAGTCAGGGTTCCCCAGAGAAACAAAACTAGTAGGCTATATATTAAATATAAATGTATAAGAGGGTATTTATTATGAGAATTGGTGCATGTGATTATGGAGGCCAAGAAGTCCCATAACATGCCATTTGCAAGCTGGAGAACTAGGGAGGCTGGTGATGTAGCTCACTCTAAGTACAAAGGCCTGAGAACAAGGGGAGCAATGGTAGAACTCTCAGTCCAAGGCTAAAGACCTGAGAACCAGGAGGAGACACTGGTGTAAGTCCTGGAGTCTAAAGGTCTGAGGGTCTGGAGCTCTGTTGTTCAAAGGCAGGAGATGATGGATGCCCCAGCTCCAGAATAGAGAGAATTTGTCCTTCCTCCAAATTTTTGTTCTATCTGAGTCCTCATCAGATTGGCTGATGTCTGCCCACATTGGTAAGGGTAGACCTTCTTTATTCAGTCTACTACTTCAAATGCTAATCTCTTCTGGAAACACTCTCATAGACACACCCAAAAATAATATTTGACCAACTATCTGGATGTTGTTTAGTTCAGTCAAGTTGACACATAAAATTAACCATTGCATAATATATGTGGAAGTTTCTTTGTGTAATCTCTATTTTTCCTTATTTTTTCCTTGTACTGCTATTATACCAGAACAGTGAGAAAAAGCTTACTATTGACAAAATGCAAGGTGACAGGTAGTATTTAAACAAACCCCTAGGCATATTTATTGAAACATATATAATCTTGTTTATTTAATACATAAATAACTAAAGAATAAAGTCCTAAGTAATTTCCTACAATGAAACTCTGGCATCTTCATTCATTCAAAAAATATTTTTAAGCCAAACTTCCAATCCCACAACAAAGTCAAGTACTACCTCTTGTATATACATATGGATTTAATTTGCTAATATTATTTTAGAATTGGTTTTTATCTATGCCATTGGTAAAATTTGCCTGTAATTGTCCTTTTTATAATGTCAGCTTCAGGTTTTGGTTTTCACAGTTAAGTTGGTCTCATTAGATGACTTGAAAGTGTTGCTTTTTAGATTGATTCTCAGAAAGGCCTATGTCATATCTTTTGAAATATTGGGAATAATTAGCTAGTGAACTTATTTAACTATAGTTTTCTTTTTTGAAGTATGAATAAATCTTAGAAACAGAGTACTGACTAAAAAATAGTAAGGTATAAAAGAATGCATAAAATATATCATTTGTGTGAAGCTCAATAACAGACACAGAGAAGCAATGCATAGATTAGAGATAGATAATGTGATAAAATCCTATCTATATCTTAAAAAGACAGTCTGAAAAAATCAAGATTGTGTTTACTTAGGAGGTGGTACAAAGGGACAGGAAGAAATACTCAGGAAGATTCAATATTTTAAGTGTTTAATTATTTAAGGGTTCCTTTATGTATTAGCTTTATAACTTATATATATGTTATACATATACTTTGGTATATAGCAAACACATAAATATTTAAGAGTAAGTATTAATAGGGAATGTTTGTCTTATCTGAAATGACTGAGAATTTAAAAAAACAAAATTATTGATTTTTTTCAAGAGCTGACTATATTAAGGAATTTGGTCATCAAGTAGGATCAAACCTCCACATGGACATTCTTTTCAGATAGAAAAATAAAGCACATTACAATTTCACACCCTTGCCTTTTTTAGTCTGTGATTTTTTTTACATTTGCCTAACAAGTGTTTGGTAAATATTTATTTAATGGATAAAGTAATTAAGTCATCAAACGCCAGTATATTAAGTGAAATCAGGGACTTAAATACTGGTTAACCACCCCCTGACTTGCAGAAGGGGAAGTTTTAATTAATAAAGGCGAAAAGTAGAAACTTTTGGAGGAGGGACAGAAATTAATTTTATACAAAAGTACATACAAACTTTAAAATGCCCTTGCAATGAGCAAAGTAAGGTCTTTGAAATATCTAGGGAAAGAAGTTCAATCTGACAGTGAGAAAATTAGAATCATTCTAGGCATAGTGTGTCTCCTAGTGACTTATTAAGCATTTTCCTCTTGATTTAAAAGATCAACCAAATGCTAAAGTGCCTAATGGAATTTGGCCCAGTTTCCTAAAATTTCTAACAATTGATAGACACCAGAAAAATAAAAATACAGATATAACATCATTACAATAAGGGCTGAAAAATTATTTCTTCACTCACAAAATTGAGACAAATGGCAAACATTTTCAGATAACTTATTTACATAAATATCTCTGAAGTTAAAAGACAAATTGTGCTACTGACCTGCTGGGAAGGCAAGGTAATGGCATAAATAAGCAAAAATGTGGAAGACCATGGGTAATTCACCAGAGATAAACTGTGGAAATAAACAACTGCATGTGGGAACCGTAAGAAGACAGGCTTGAAGTGTTGGTTCTCACAGACATAGGTCCGTAGGAAAAAAATCCACCAAAATTGTAACTAAAATAAGTAACTTTCAGGGTTTCATCCTTCCAATTTAGAAATCAGAAAGAACTTTAACTTACAGAACAAGGGCTTTTACTAAATCTAGGCTCAGTGTGGTGGTCATGTCTGCTACCAACTGCTCTGCTTAACCAAGATGAGTGTTTTTAAGATCTAATTCTTCAATTGCTTTGCTCCTGCTTCTTCAGAGTTGTAAAGATCAGATGGAACGCACATACACACATGAAATCTAGAGAATTGTTAAGATCAAATTGAATATATTAATAATATAATTAATATAATAACCATGGGAAAGGGCATTATGTAACATAAGAAGTAGAATATAAAGAATTGTTCATCAAAATTTATGATAAGTTGCTATCAAGTCATATCTTCCTAGTATCATTCTTTGCCTTAAAAGAACATAGAATATTTTAGGCAAATAATATAGTGTAATTTAGAAATACTTAAGGATTTTTTTACATTTTTAATTATTATGGGTACATAATAGTTGTAAATCTTTATAGGGTACATGTGATGTTTTAATACAGGCATACAATGTGAATTAATCAAGTAAGGGTAATTGGAATATCCATCACCTCAGGCATTGAACGTAGAAATACTCCAGTTTGACAGGCACATCTTCAAACACAGGCTTTAAACAGTTAACGTTAAGCTCAAGCGACATTCTTCCTTTTACTCTCTTTGTCTCTTTGTTTTAATAACTTTTTAAAAGCAGAATTATGACCTATCATTTGTTCCAGCAATCCCACTACTGGGTATTTACCCAAAGAAGAAAAGGATATTTTATAAAAAAGACACTTGCACTCAAATGTTTATAGCAGCACAATTCATAATCACAAAGATGTAGAAACAACCCAAGTGCCCATCAATACATGAGTGAATTAATAAAATGTGACATATGTATGCCATGGAGTATTATTCAGTCATAAAAAATGGTGAATACCTTTTGTAACAACCTGGATGGAACTGGAGACCATCCTTTTAAGTGAAGTATCATAAGAATGGAAAAACAAAAACCACATGTACTCGCTATTAAATTGGAACTAATAGATCAACACTCATGTGCACATATGGTAGTAAAATTCAATGGAAATCAAGCAGGTGGGAGGCGGGGAGAGAGGATGGGTAAATTCACACCTAACAGGCACAATGCATACTACCTGAGTGACAGACACACTTTTAACTTTGACTCACACTGTACAAAAGCAATTCACATAACCAAAATGTGTGTTTGTACCCCTGTAATATTCTAAAATAAAAAAATAAGTAAATAAATAAAAGTAGAATTATGAAAGGGACCCAACTATTCTTATCAAACAGAAATCTGGTCATTATTTGTTACTTTAACATATATACCAATGGTCTTTTATAAAATTTGTAGTTCAAATTCATATAATATTTTATATAGTCCATATAACATAAAGAATTTTTCCCTTCAGAAATCGTTCCAGTGTACTAGAACCTTGTAGCTAACTATACTATTTTTGACATGATCCCATCATAGTTTTAGATTCTATTTATCTCAAATCTAGTGAAGATTTTGTTAGGGAAAGCAATAGTGGCTCATGTTTCTACCTCAGCCCGTAAGAACAGAAGCACTATGGGAGGTGTACATACTCTTTCACTTCTTGCTCATTTGTGGTAAAACGATAAAAATGAAGTTAGCCTTTTAGAGGCAAACAAGTCACCTTCAACCATGTGGCTGTCTGGGTAAGTGAATTCAGGACAAAGTTTATAGACCTGACCATACTACATTTATGGAAAAAAACAGAAAGTCTCATTTAGGCTTTAAAACTAAGTTTCATACTTTAGAAGTCTTTGCCTGAGCGTTTCTTTGGGGCCATAGGATGCTTTACTGGCTATTAAGTACTTAGTAGTTTGTTTTCCTTTTTCTGTTGGGGTATATGCATGTTTGTGTAATATTGTGTGGCTGTGTTTCCTAGCCGCCAGCTCGAGGAGAAAGATACCGGTTGGACAGGGTTTAGCTATCAAAGGTAAACCTGAAACACTATCAAATTTGAAGTTTTTATATACTCAATTAGTATACTTCAAAAAGAGTGAATATTGTTAGTCAGAAGTCAATTACCCAATGTCTCTTTTCAAAATACCAAGTTGTGATATTTCCACATTGTAGTTTTTGACTTAATAGCTTGTTTTAACTTAAAAGATCAAATTAGATTTGTTTTATAAGAGCCAAGTTTGTATATTCAAGGACTATATATTATGTTATGTATCTTGAAAATTGAGTGAGCTCTAGCCATTTGAGAGAGTCATCACGCCAATGAGATACTGAGGTCACACTGTGCCTCTGGTCTTGACTTTAGTGTCTAAGTTAAGTCACTCATTCACATTCCTCTTTCTTGAAAAAAATAAAAAGGTATTTATTTTATTTTTAAAAAATATGTGGTAAGGTTTTAGAGTCAAGTAGGTTAAGTTTAAATTTTGTCTGCACCACACATATCTGGGTAAATTACCTAATCCAATACCTTTAGTATCAATTTTCTGATGATAAAAAGAAGAATCTGTATGTAACCACAATCACCTCTCTTAAATTCTATTGTTAAATATTCTGAAGAACAGACACATTCTGTGACATAGCTACTGGAAAATGAACTTACATGAACCCATTCATTGACGGAATCTGACCTGAACTGATGCAAGACTGTTTATAAACTTTACCTGTGCCACTTGGTGTTAATATGCAGACATAGTATTGTAGAGCTAGAGATGTGTTCTATTAGGTGGTTCTGCTATAGATCCTACTGGAGGTGTTGTGTTACATAATATATGGTATAGGATATTGCATTACTTTTCTAAAATTACCAAAACTCTCAATCCCAAAATACATGTGGTCCTGAGTTTTAGACACTGTGGGCCTATTGTGCATTCCCTGTCAATGTTTTTATGAGAATTACACATTATTAGACTTAAGTGCCTATCTGGCTCTCACAATACAGTGCGATAGGGTATCACTGAGGCTCCAGGGAGGGAGGGTACAGAATTCCAGGTTCCTAGTTGCTGGCAGAGCACATCGGATATCCTGGCTGCTAACCCTGTAAAGATTTAACTAATAAAAACAGCCATCTAAATGGTCTACCTGCATTTACTCCAAGTTTTTCTAATGAATTCTCCACACTGCAACTAAACTATCCTTTGAAAGACAAATTTGATATTCACTCACCTGTCTATAATCCTTCAAAGGCTTCCCAATGATCTTATAGAAAGCATGAAAGCCCTTGCTATGAGTTACAATGACCATGCAAGGCCTTTCTCTCTAGTGCTGGATGCAACCCTCCTTCTCCTGCTCATGCTATACTGTCCCTTTGGTCTCTCATAATTGCCTTGCTCCCATCAGTCACAGCCCAGCAAGCCCTCCAAGATTCTTCTGTCATCTAACTCAATCAAATCCATCATCAAAACTTTCATAACATAATAGCTCTATTCTGTATAGGCCCCCACAGTTGTGATTTTACATTTGTGTGAATAGTTGATCAATTTCTATTTCTTCTAGTAGACTATGATGTCCTTGAAGTCAGGTACGATGTCTTTTCTTATTGTCATTATTTTTCAACATGTGCCTTTATTCTGTTTTATATACATATTGAATAAGCAAGATTATTTATGTTTCAATAAATATGTTTAGCTCTACGTTTTTTAAATTTTTTAATTTATAAATTGTCACATAATAATTATACATATTTATGGGATACAGTGTGATGTTTCAGTGCATGTATACATTGTATAATGATCAAATCAGAGAAATTACCATATCCATCACTTTAAACATTTATCATTTCTTTGTGATGATAACATTCAAAATCTTCTAGCTATCTTGAAAAATACACTGCATTGTTATTAGCTGTAGTCATCCTGTTGGGTAATAGAACATCAGAACTTATTCTTTCTGTCTAATTGTAACTTTGTATCCATTTACCAACTTCTCACAATCCCTGCCATCCTCCCTACTCTCCCCAGCCTCTGGTACTCTCTACTCTCCCCAGCCACTACTCTACTCTCCACTTCTATGAAATCTAACTTTTTTAGATTTCACATATGAATGAAATCATTCAGTGTTTGTCTTTTTGTGCTTTGCATATTTCACTTAACATAATGTTTTCCATGTTAATCCCTGTTGCCACAAATGACAATATTTCATTCTGTTTTTTGACTGAATAGTATTCCACCGTGCATGTGCGTGTGTGTGTGTGCGTGTGCGTGTGCGTGTGTGTGAATGTTTGTGTAGCACATTCTCTTTATCCATTCATCTGTAGATAGGCATTTAGGTTGATTCCATAACTTGGCTATTGTGAATAGTGCTACAGTAAATGTGGGCATGCAGACAGCTCTTTGACATACTGAGTTCATTTCCTTTTGATATATACCCAGTAATGAAATTGCTATATGTTATTTTTATTTTTTTGAGTAACCTCCATACTGTTTTCCGTAATGGCTATACTAATTTACATTCCCACCAACACTGTGTAAGAATTCCCCTTTCTCCACATCCTCTTCAGCATTTGTCATTTTTTGTCTTTTACAGCCATTCTGACTGTGGTGAGGCAATATCTCATTGTGGCTTTGATTTGCATTTCTCCGATGATTAGCGATGTTAAGTATTTTTTTTTCATATACCTGTTGGCCATTTGTATGTCTTTTCAAGAAATGTCTGTTCAGGTCTTTTGCTCATTTTTCAATGAAATTATTTGTAGGGTTTATTTGCTATTGAATTTTTTTAGTTCTTTATGTATTCTGGTTATTAATTCCTTTTCAGATGGGTAGTTGGCAAAAATTTTCTCCCATTCTGTAGATTGTCTCTTCACTCTATTGATTGTTTCCTTTGCTGTACAAAAGATTTTAGTTTGATGTAATTTCATTTGACTATATTTTTTTTGTTGTTGCTTGTGCTTTTGAGGTCTTATTCAAAAAAATCCATGCCCAGTTCAATTTCAGGAATTGTTTCTCCTATGTGTAGCTCTTTGTTTTAAAACTACTTATTACCTTGCACTTTGTACATAGTGGGCTTCATCCTGTCCTCTATGGGAGAAGAGTGACCCTTTATACCATCTGTGGCCAGCATTTGAGGCAGTGCTTCTGTTACCTTGAAGTTGTGGAGCACCTAACTGATATCTTACCAAAGGGTCAGAGAAAATGAAAAATTGTGTTGCTTAACAGGTAGAGTTTGCATTAGAGGCCCAAATCAAATGGTAATATTCTTTGCTCATTTGGATTCTTCAAGAAGCTCTTTAATTATTTTTTGAGAAATGTACAACACAGTCCAAAGTATATGAGGATAATTCTGGTACTCTAGATATAAAATATGACTTTGCTTTTGTCTATATATTTAATTTCTGATAACTGAAAAGCAGTATTTTAACAAGTGTGAAATTTAGGCAAGAGAAATCTCAAGGGTTTATACAATCCCTACATTCCCTCAGACTTGCTCTAAAGAGGGGCCCAGCCAAGAGGCAGGGACTTGGAGGTTGTCAAAACCTATACCAAAAAATTAATCAAGAAGTACTCTTTGGAAGAGTCCATGGAGTTTTCTAGGTATAATATCATATAATCGGCGAAGAGTGAGAGTTTGATTTCATCTGCCC
>VBSM01002616.1:29637477-29654228 GCA_008086735.1 Cheirogaleus medius | reverse complement strand
AAAAAAAAAAAAAAAAGAAGTACTCTTTGGGAATGTACTGTGTACTCAGCACTGTAAGGCTGCAAAGATTTACAGGTAGCAAAATAAATTTCATAAGTGCCCTCCAATTTCTTACAAGCTAGTTGAAGACAGTACAAATGGACAAAAAGAAAACAGCTATTAAGTGGTAAATGTAAATATTCAACTGAGAGTAAAGAAAGAGTGAGTTGATATGGTGGCAATACCATTAAGTGTTTTGTAGCTGTAAGTGCAAGTGAGAAATATCAAATTGGTTAGATGTGACTGGCAAAACACTTCCATATTGGTGCTTCAGCTTATGCATTGTATGCCTCTAGTGGAGAAAAGTCCTTGGGGACCGAATGTAGGTAGACCTGGTACCCACAGCCTTAGCTACCGAGTAGCCTTAGCTATGAGTAGTCTTAGTTACCAGGTAGCCTTAGCTACTGAGCCTCCGAGGGCAAGACTTAGAAATATTTTAGTAATCTTTTGCCCTCTAACAAGTGAAGCCCCTGAGCGTGGCTTCCTCTATAAGCATTTTGCTATAGATGCCCAGCCTAAGCTTATGTGACCAGTTTACTGGACTTTTTCCTTGGTTCCTGCTTTGAACTTTAATAACCTGCTGTGATTAGAGGCTTGAATTCCAGACTGATTGTTCCCTCCAACCCTGTTCCACTGTCTCCTGGTTTGGAATTTTCCCTGGAATGGCTTGTCCTAAACTGAATGGGCTCCTACTTATCGGGAGACCATTCTCCATTGGCTCCTCACATTTCCGTAGGGGCAGAACTTTGGTAAAGAAGCAATGTTAGCCTTTGTTCTGACCTAGCCTTTCAAGGATACTTGTGTACCTAATAAACTTGGAAGACAGAGTTAGTGTTTTCCTCAAGATCAGGGGACAGATTTGTTTATTTTCCAGTATAAAAAAGATAACATCTCCCTCTAAGACAAAGGTTGGGCAAGTTTATTCATGGGTCATTATAAAAGATCCAGGTTCTCTAAGTTTGAGATTCTCCAGTTGTGACATAAACCCACAGTGTACACAGTGTCTGCCTGGGTTGTTCCATGCCACCCCCGTGGTACTTGGGAACAAGAAGAACTGATGCAAGCATGAAGCTTAAGCTGCTTGCTGTACTGTGAATAATTAAGTCTTTTGTCTCTGTTCTAGAAGTCTCGTATTTTCTGCTAGCACCTATGAAACTGTCAGGCTAACATGTAAGCTTGAAAATAGGGTAAAATCACAGATTCTTTACAGTATTTGATGCTATTCTGCTCTGCAATCCTCCTGGTAGTAACAATCTTTACTTCCCAATGGCCTTCTCTTCTACTCCTCGCATACATCTAACAATTAAAGGTCTCAGAGGTCAAGGAGTCTTGGATCAGGACACTATGCCTATGCTGCAGGGAATATGTGACTTGACCGAGGCTCATCCCTGAGGCAGTCCCTCTTGCTCATCCATTTAGTTACTTAAATTTTACCTTTCCATTTTTAGCTACTATCTGATTGATCACTTTCTCTCTGCTGATTGGCAATTTAAATTAAAATGATCTTACATTATGCATATCATCACCTAGCTTACATAATGGCCAAAGCAGTCTGTTTTAATGCTACGATAACCTCAGATGTATGCAAAGTTTAAATTTTCTTTTAGACTGGAAGAGATAAAATAGCTATTTTTCTAGTTAACTCCATTATCTATTATAGGGCTGACAGAGTAAATGCTAAAAGTAAGTTTTTAAGGAATGAATGAAAGAATGGAGAAGTTTTCATCATTAACAATTATTTTTTATTGTGATAAAACACAAGTGACATGAGACGTATCATCTTAGATTGTGTAAAGTATAATATCATTAACTGTAGGTACTTCATTGTGCAGCAGATCTTGAGAGCTTTTTCATTTGCATGACTGAAACTCAACACCCACTAAATAGCAACTCCCCATTTCTCCCTCCCCTGACCCCAGGCAACCACCATTCTACTTTCTGCTTCTGTGAGTTTGACTACTTCAGATACATCATAAAAGTGGAATCATGTAGCAGTCGTCCTTCTGTGACTGACTTATTTTACCTAGTATGATGTCCTCAGGGTTCATTCACATTGCAGCATATGACAGGATTTCCTTCTTTTTAAAGACTGAATAATATCCTATTGTATGTATTAATATATATCACGTTTTCTTTATCCATTCATCTGTTGATGGACATTTAGGCTGCTTCCATCTCTTGGCTATTGTGAATAGTGCTGTAATGAACATGGGAGTGTAGACATCTCTTCGACAAACTGATTTTCAAATCTTTTAGAAAATACCCAGAAATGGGATTGCTGGATCATATGGCAGTTCTAATGATTACATTTTAAGTGAACAATAAATCTATTTTCAATTTAATTAATTAATTAGTAAGTTAATCTCTTTTTTTTATAGATTTCATATAAAAAATTATTGAACCTGTGAACTCCCATGAATTCTTGCTATAATTAAGTAAAGCATGTCTCTAGGTCTTTTTCTGAGAGATCCATTCTATCTTTGCAGAGAGAACTTTATACCAGCTGTGCAGCTCCTAGAAGGAGACGTTCCTTTATACTTTCTCCTCTGCATCATCTTCTTCCAGTTGCAAAGTACTAAGCTAGTTTAAGACCTCTTCACCTCCTGAGAATCTTTTGCCTAGCCTTTCACCTATACTAGTTCTTCCATGTTAAATCACTCTCTCATATAGTAAAATAGAAAACCATAACTAAATCCCCTTTATCGTTCCCTGGAACTAGATTACAAATTTGATATCAGCCAATGGAAAAAATGATTACTTATGGCAGAATCCTAGCATCCATTACAATGGGATTGAAATAAAGAACCAATATCATAGGTATATATAATTTCTGTATCCAAAGTTAATTATAATCTCTGGTCTTTCCCTCAATAAACGTCTATGTTTGCTATATTTACTTTGCCTATGAGTCTTAGCAATAAAGTTGCTTCTTAAACCTTGCCCATATTTACATGATACACATTTCACTGTTTATTAGAATTAGAAATGATCGAGTCGAAATTCCCTTGGTGAGGGCTACAGCTAAACTATCTGCCCCTCCCTCATCCTGTTATATAACTACATTCCTATATCTTTCTTTAACTTATCATCTCTTTTTCTTTCACCTTTTTTCCTTGAGTTTATAGTGGCACTTAATTTTTTTTCACATGGTTTCAAACATTCCAGTTTGAAAATTCTGTTTTAAAAGCCAGCAGATTTTATCAATGAGAGCAATTGCATTATGTCGTGCAAGAGAAGTTTTAAAGGACCTAAAGAAGCCCAAAGCATCATACAAAAGACAACTCACTTGTAAAGTCTCTTAAGCAATTAAGGGAATCAGGATATGTGTATTTCTGGATGCCAGAATGATGGGTTCACTAGCTCTATCAGTAGGGTAGATAAGGTCACTCACAATTATACACTCTATTCATGGCTCATTTTTATTGGGCCTCATAAGCATATCTGGTAACTATTATGCCCCTATCAGTCATCCTTATTCTCTTTACTCTTCCTGGAGTTATCACATCTGCCACAAATATTAATGTGCCTAAAGTATAACTGGCATATGAGTGCCATGATGCATTTGATGTTTGAGAAATAATGAAATGTCACTTCCATTATAGAACAACGTGGCATTTAATGGAGCTATGCAGAGTTATTTGCATTACTATTCCACTGTAATGATGTTGCTTGCAGTCACAGCTGACAAAAATATCACTGAATGTTAATTCAGATGAACTTTAAAGGTAGCCACATGGGGAATGACCTAAAGTGAAAGCTTCTGGTCTTTGCCTTTAAAAGAGCCTGCCCATAAGGGTATCATTAGAGGTTTGTCCTAACCTCTTGGGTTCACAGTTAGAAAGTGGTGCAAGAAGAGAAGTAGACAGAGAAAGAACATGGGGCATATGCATACACAAGCCTGCACAGCTAATGGTGTGCTTCGAACTGAAGAGATGACCAAGACCTCATTAGTCAGTACAAGTCTATGCAACCAGAGTGCTGATTGAGATGTTAATTAGGCTAATATAAAGAATGTATTTGCAGAGCCTGGGCTTTGTTTGCAAAATGTTTTAATTTCAAATAAAAGCCCCTCAGAAAACTCCCTCAAGCACATGTGCCAGCAGGTAACTTTAAATATAAAAAAAACAAGGTTGAGGAATTATGTCAACAAGATGGCAGAGTAGGAGATGCCAGTCTTTGTCCCTCCACCAAAAGCAATTAGACAGCTATCCACAAATGCAAATAACTTTAGGAGATCTCAGGGGTACAGTCAAGAAGCTGCAGCAACACAGTAGAACAAAAAAACAAAAAATAACCCAACAGAAAAGGTAGAAGAAAACACTTTGATTTTGCCTGCATCATCTCATCCCATAAACAAGCACAGCTCAGTGCTGAGGTGAAACTCCTTGGACCACAGATTCCCCCAGAAGGAAAAAAAGTGGGTGATCAGCTTCCCCAGACTTTTTGGGCACTGCTCAAAGCACTGGCTTTGGTTTCACCTCACTCAGATTGTGGGGGAGATCAGCATAGCTGAGAAGCCTGGAGATGGCCAGGAACAGTATCGGCCACACAGCAGGTAAGAGGCGCTGCTGCATCCCCTGACTAAGGCACCACTCCCACTCCCCCATCATCTGCAGCCACATGCATGCCTGGACCCTGGAACGATCAATGCTCTGTTCATGCCTGGGGTCCAGACCCTGGCCACTCCACGATCACCTGGGTCACATAAATCTCTCAGACATCGAAGTTAACGCTGCAGTGGTCATGCCCACTTCCAAACCCCAGAGTCATGGTCAATCCGTGCTGCCTATGCTCCAGACCCCAGCTCTGCAGCCACTCCATGAGTTACTATGCCTTACACACCACCACAGCAACATACTGGACAACTGACGTTGGTGCCACTGATACTCTGCACACACATACACATGATGGAATGTTATTCATCCTTAAAAATGGAAGGAAATCCTGCCATTTATGACACTATGGATGAAATTTTTGGACACTCTGCTGAGGGAAAAAGCCAGATGTAGAAAGACAAATACTGTCTGATCCATTTACATGTGGAATCTAAAAATGTCAAACTCATGGAAATAGAGAATAGAATGGTGGTTACCAGGGCCTGGAAGGGGACAGGGTATGTGGAGATGTTGCTCAAGGGGTACAAAGTTTCATTTGTGCAAGATGAGTAAGTTTTGGAGATCTAATGCACAACATTAGTCTATGTGACTAATCTAGGGATAAAGCAGAAAAGGAAAGTCGAGAGAGCCTGGGTGGAGCTATTTTGACCAATACCGGACCCTGACCACCCTGAACAAGGAAGTCACCAGCAAGTCAATGGTCCTGGGAACCACTCCCCACCCCCTACCCTAAAGATGGATGAATTATTGATACTAAGCCTGTTACAGTCCGAAGTGCGAAAAAAGACCACCTTAGAAGCCGAATTGGGCCAAACTGTGAGTCTTTATTTACTGGTCAGGACTACTCCTGTCCTGCAGAGTGGCAGGCACAGAAAAGTAGTGATGAGAAGGGAAAAATGGCCCCTCTTTAAAGGCAAAAACCACACTCTAAAAATCTAATTAGCAAGCACTTTTACAAAAGCGAGAGAAAGCATTAATCTTACATTTCTAACTTGTTTTAGCACAATCGGGGGAGTTTGGAGCCTTGAGATGGGTTTTGTAGGAGTCACCGGCTGCAGCTAAGATTCAGCAGAGTGGAAGCTTCTGAAGTATCCTAATTACGGACAACATTAATCTTAGTTGAAATACATCCTGCATCGTGTGATCTAAGCCTGAGCGCATTTCACTAGGTACATGAAGCATGTCAAGCGCCTCAGGGGTCCAGGGCATTTCGACCCTGGGCTAGCGGCTATATCTTGTGGGCAGTTGTGCCATGCACCACCGTCCTTCTCCTTTGTTTCTAAACTTAATCACACTAGCGGAGGCGGCATGGCAGGTGCGGAGTCAGATAAGGGTCAACTGAAAATTTCCCACTCTCCTAAGCAAGCAAGCAAGCACAATACAGAAGCTAATGGCTGGTTATTGGCTACCTATGGTCCCTAGGCCCTAACAAGCTGATGCCTTACAAACTGCCTACACTTACCTTTCTGTGACAATAGTTTATGATTAACTTTTATAGCCTGACCATAAGACAATGCTGGTCATGTACAGCTGGTTCCTAATAGGGGTTTGAACACATAAATACGTTACCATTGCCCTATAAGGTGTCTGCCTCCTGCTCAGGAAAGAATCCCCGCTCTGTCTGTGGAGTAGGATTGTTGCCTTTCTGTCTTTCATTAAGCTTCCTGTTGCTAGTTGGCTCATTCTCGAATGCTTTCCAGTGTGAAGCCAAGAACCCAATTGGTGAGTTCATGGGGCCTTCCTACCTTCAGTGGGACACGCCCTGCATCATCCCTCGGGAGTGATGGGACAAAGAGAGACCCCCACTGGAACCCCAAATTAAGGCTGTGTGGCATTATTTGAAGCTGCATGGACAGATGAGTCTCCCTTTCTCTCCTTTGGGTTGGTAACCTTGGGTTCTTTCAGTTCTTTTGTCTTCTAAAGTCTCAGACTCTTTCATTCTTCCTCTAATCTCTGATCTGAGTGTTTCTCTCAAGTTCAGACGAGTAAGGGAGGTGGCTCTGGGGCCTGTGACTTAGCAGCTGGTGTGTACTTTCCTGTCGTCTGGGTGTCCCGCATGTGACCACTGCCAGCTGGTCACATCTTTAGCAGCCTGCCGGCCTGGTCCATCTCTTTCCAACTCTGTTTTTGAGATTTCCATCCAAGTTAGAGGACATCAGCTCCCTCTATCCACCTAACTACCACTCCCCTGGTAACGAGGTAGCAGGGGTTTTATTCCTCATCCTGTGAAGATTCAAGAAATTGGAAGATGCTGGATAATCCCGGAATTGGGAGTTGGTGGGGATTTTCTCCCACACTGTGCAGGAATCCAACGATTCACTTTCTTATTTTACTTTTCCTCCTCCGTTTCTCGTGTTTTGGATTGCAACCCATTGACCTGTCTTGCTCTTTAGTGCATCAATACATGCTTGTGCTTACTTCGTCTTTGCATTTATAATCTCTTCCTTGGCCATTTGAATGATTGTTTCTATTTTGTGTAGGCCTGAGAACTTTCCTTGTTTACTTTGAAATTCTTTTTCCTTTTGTTTGAAGAGGAGATCCCTTACTTTGGTGACTCTGAGACGCCAGAGCCATATTATTCCGGTGACCCCAATTTAGAGGCTGAAACAGGCCCTTTGGAGACAGCAGTTGGCTGAAGCAGGCCACACTCCACCTGCACCCCGCCTTCAGGTGCCCTCGGGTTTTGGCATTTGGAAAAGGGATCCTTATTAATTAGCTTAGCCCTGGATTGGAGACAGGTAATTGCATTAGCAGCCAGTCCTGGATTTGTCTTGTTCTTACTGAAGACAGAACCACCTTGTGCCCTCTCTAAGCGTTTTTCCTGCTATCTCTGTCACACTACTCATTTCTGACAACCTATCTTTGCCTGCTCTGCAGTTAAGACTTATCATTTTCCCCAGCGGCTGGCCGATTATCATTCCTTGGGTTGTTTGCTTCACCACTGGGACGGTCGGCAACAAGAGGATTTGCTTTCTCTATGTTGCTACCACTACATAGGTCAGCAGCGTGCATCTAGGCCTCCTAAGCTCTCGCTTCATCTTCGGTTTCTTAAGCAAGCTGGGTTTGTAATTTGTTTGACTCGCCTGGGCTCTCAAAACCTTATTCCTCTGTCAGGTAGCTACTTCTGGCACTCAGGTAGCTACTTCTGCCGTCAGCTTTCTTTCTTTTGCCCAAACCCTAAACAGTTTCTTTGATTTTCGTGGAAGTCAGATTATAATTGCCCTCTCGGCCCCCAATGTTTTATTTGTACTCAGACTGAAGCTTGCTCCGGCTACTTGACTTTCATCCCTGATTCTATGATGTGCGTTGAAGCATTTGTTTTGCCGTGTTCCTCACTGGAGGACGTAGCCCCCATTCTTCTGCAGATACCCATCGTTTATCTCTACTCTTCATGCTGTTTGAGCTTTGCCGGCTTTGACTCTGCAAGGTTTAGCTGCTATTGCTTTGTTAACATTCCTTAATGAAAAGGGAGAGTGGGAATGGGAAAGAGAAAATAATTTGTTTGTCGCAAAACTTAGGAGGACCCCAGTTTCTAGTCAGGACCCCTTTTCAATATGGGGGCAGTGGCAAGCATCCCAAAGGACTCGCCGTTAGGGTGCCTTCTGAGCAACTGGGAAGGGTTAAAGAAAAAGAAACTTATTTTCTTTGTAATGCAGCTTGGACTCAATATAAATTAGAAGATCAGGAAATTTGGCCAGGAAATGGTTTTCTAAACTATAATACCATAATGCAATTAGATTTGTTTTGCGAGAGAGAGGGAAAGTGGGTGGAGGTCCCTTATGTACAAGCTTTTATGGCCCTTTATCAGGATATGCCTAACTCATGTAACCTCCAGACACCAGGAAGTCACGCCATATATTCTGGATGATCCTGGTGGCCTTCTTCACCCCCAAAGCCCCTTCAGTCTCCCAGCTCTGAGGGCGTTCCATTAGCTCCCCCTCACAGGATTCTACTCTGAGATCACTGGGCACTCCTCCCCCTTACCCAACTAGCACCAGCCTACACCCTCCACTATCAGAGGAAGAGAGCCCTGCCAGCACCACCAGGAGTGGGGCCCCATATCTGCCCCTAAAATCAAACCTGCATACATGGAGGGAGGTGGCTAATGGAGACGGGGGAATGATTAGAGTGCATATGCCTTTTTCTATGTCAGATTTGGCTACATACAAGAACTGTTTGGTTGGTTTCCGAGGATCCAGGAAAATGTATTGAAAAAATTTGTTACCTTGACTATGGCTTTTGACTTAACCTGATATGACTTACAGATACTGTTGTCTACTTGTTATACTGCAGAAGAAAAACAGAAAATCCTAGCATTGCCCGTGAGCACATGAATGGGATAGCTGCTGGAAATCAAGGCCATGCTATCTACTGGGTAGCAGGAGATGCTGTTCCTGACTTAGACCCCCCAGTGGAATTATCAGAGAGGATCTATACCCTGTGAATGCCAAGACCATAATAACTTGTCTAATAGAAGGCATAAGAAAATGTGTAGTGAAGATGGTAAAACGACAAGATTAGAGAGGCAACCCAGGGAAAAGATGAGAACCCAGCCCTATTTCAGGGTCACCTGGTTGAGGCTCTTAGAAAATACGCTAACACAGACCTAGATTCCCCATAGGGACATGCCCTCTTAGGAATGCATTTTATCTCCCAATCTTCCCCTAATATCAGAAGAAAGCTGCAAAAAGCAGTAATGGGCCCTCAGACTCCTATGCATCAGCTTCTAGATATGGCCTCTGCAGTTTATAACTGTAGGGACAGGGTGGAGGAGGTAGAAATAAACAAAAGAAATAATCAGAAGGCCCAATTGTTGGTGGCTTCCTTGAGCCCCCTGTCCCCCTAAGATTATGCACCTTATGGAAATACACGAGGTTGACATCTGAGATGCCCAGCCAAGAGCCCCCAACTCACTGGCCTTTGCAATCAATGTGCCTTTTGTAGGCAAGAGGGCCATTGGAAATAGGACTGCCCCAGGCTCTGAAGGGAGCCTGGGCCACTCAAACCTGTAAAGGCCAAGAGAACAGAGGATTTATGGGGCCCAAGGTTCCCTGTGGATCCCACTAGACATCTCACCATCTCTACAGAGAAGCCTCAGGTAACCCTGGACATAGCAGGAAAGATTACATTCTTATTACAGGAGTCATCTTTTCAGTCCTGACTCATTTTTCAGGGCCATTGTCTTCTTATTCCTCTATAGTAACTGGAATTGATGGGCAGCCATAAATTAAAAGGTTTACCCACCCTTTAGATTGCTCCCTAGGGGACCATTCATTTTCTCATAGATTTCTGCTTGTGCCTAAATGTCCAGTTCCTTTGATGGGGAGACACTTACTTTCCCAGTTACAGACCGTGGTTCAGTTTGGTGAGCTCTATAACACAGCTAGCCCAAAGAGAACTGTGCTTTTGACTTTGAGTGCCTGTCTACACACAGATGGTGAAGAGTCTAGCCTTCTGTTACATACTACCACCTGGGTGGACCCCTCCATTTGGACCATCAAAGTTCCTGGCAGGGCTGTTAAAGTGCCTCCAGTTTGGATTGCTGTGAAGCCCAATGTTAATTATCCCTGGAAAAGGCAATACCCTTTGAGTCCTGAGGCCCAAAAGGGTATTCAACGCTTGATACCCAAGCTTTAAAAACCTGGCTGCTCTTGAGCCCATCCTTTGAAGTGAGATATCACAAAAATAGAAAAATAAGCACCACATGTACTCGATATCAAATTGTTACTTACTTATCAACACTAAGGTGCTCACATGGTAGTAATATTTATTGGGTGTTGGTCCAGTGGGGGGGTTGGGGTGGGTAAACTCACAACTGATGGATGTGGTGCTCACTGTATAGGGAAAGGGCATGTCTCTAGCCCTGGCTTGGGCGAGGCAAAGGCATTACTTATAACCAAAATGTTTGTACTCCCATAACATCCTAAAACAAAAATAAATAAATAATTAATCACATTTCATGGGGAAAAAAAGAAACCTGGCTGCTATAACCTTGCCAGTCCCCATGTAATACCCCCATCTTGCCAGTAAAGAAACCAAATGGAAAAATACAGATTTTTCCAAGACTTAAGGGCAGTAAATGAGGCTATGATTCCAGTTCATGCAATAGTTCCCAACCCTCATACAATACTGACCCAAGTGCCTGAAGATGTGAGTGGTTTATAATATTAGATTTGAAAGATGCTTTCTTTTGCATTCCTTTATTCCTAGATTCTCAATACATTTGTGCTTTCACATGGACTGATCCAGATACTTATGTGACATCTCAGCTTACTTGGAAAGTTTTACCACAAGGGTTTAGAGATAGTCCTCATTTGTTTGGAAATGATTTGGCCAAAGAATTAAGAGTATTATAATTAGATAAGGGCACTGTCTTAACAGTATGTAGATGATTTATTGATGTCCAGTCCCACTAAAGATGATACCAACGAAAACACTATCCAGGTCTTAAATTTGGGGGGGAAGTGAGAATATCAAGTGTCTCTCCACCAGGCAGAGATCTCTATTCAAGAGCTTAAATATCTAGGATATGTGCTCACTCTTGGAGCCAGGACTTTGGTTTGGGATCAGAAGGAGGCTATATTGTCACTTCAGTCCCCTCAGACTAAAAGGCAGCTAAGAACCATTTTGGGAATGGCAGGATTCTGTTGAATCTAGATTCCCATGTTTGGCCTCATAGCAAAACCTCTTTATGAGGCTTTAAAGGGAATCAATTATCACCCTCTAAACTGGAATGAATGGAACATGCCAACAGGCCTTCCTAACATTAAAAGAAAAATTAGGGACTGCCCCTGCTTTAGGACTGCCAAACTTAGAAAAGCCTTTCACCCTCCTTATTCAAAGGCTCAGAAATAATCCTAGGCGTGTGGCTTATTTCTCTAAATAGCTAGACCAGGCGGTGGCTGGATGGCCAGGGTGCTTGTGAGCTATAGCAGCCACCACGCTACTGGTAGAGGAAGCCAGTAAATTTACCTTGGGACAGCAGCAGGAAGTAATGACTTCTCACCAGGTACAGGGAGTTTTAGAAGCTAAGGGACACCAATGGTTAACAGGAGGACATGCGCTTAGGTATCAAGCTCTTTTGCTCGACACCCTAGATGTTACCCTTAAAGTGCGTCAGGTTCTGAACCCTGCCACTTTGCCACCTGATTCTACCTTTCAGGAGAAAGGGGCCCAACACACTTCTTCTTCTTCTTTTTTTATTTAAGTTTTTGAAAAAGTATTTAATGACAAACGTTTATAGTACAATATTCAGGATTATCCAATTTTGTAAAATAAAGCATGTGTCTGTGTGTGAGCACCTAGGAAAAGGCTAGAAGTTGGCGTTAGTTGAGTTTAACTTAATTCATGCTTTTTTATGTTTCCCAAATTAAGAAAAAAAAAGGTTGAGTCTTTTTTTTTTTTAATTTCAGAATATTATGAAAGTACAAGTGTTTTGGTTACATGAATTGCTTTTGTACAGTTTGATTCAAAGTTATAAATGTGTGCATCACCTAGATAGTGTGCATTGTACCCATTAGGTATGAATCGACCCATCGCCTCCTCCCCCACCCCCACCAACGGCTTGATTTCCATGGAGTTTTACTACCATATGTGCACATGAGTGTTTATTAGGTAGATAGCAAAGGACCTCTGAGACTCTCCTAGGGACAAAAAGTGGGTGCCTTGCCTTGATGCTACCTCGAGTAATGGCCCCACCTGGAAAGGAGGACACGGCTGCCTGTCTTGGTGCTGTTCTGCTTTAATCCTACTTTGAGCAATTGCTACATCTGGGGAAGGAGGGAATGGGCTGCAAATCTGCCAATCAGAACTTAGTGCTCCAACTGTAAAAGAATGCAGAAGATGCATTATCTTCTAATTCTATGGATTCTATCTGTTCTGGCTAACTACTTAATAAGTACTTCAAACTCATTAGCAGAAGGACAAAACCTTTCATGTTGCTAGGTATGTTATGAGGGAACACTAAAAGACAAGCTTACATGTGGGCAGTATCAGCACACTCTCCTGCCTCTTATCTGCTGGCTGAGCAGGGAGGAGTTTCTGCCATGCTAAGCACTACCTATTGCACTTATATTATTAATAATGCTGCAGGGCAAGTAGAAGAGGACATGAGAAACATCTACAAACAGGCCATGTGGTTACACAATCTCAATGACCCCACCCACAAAAACATATGGGATTCTGTTAGGGGGTATTTACCAACAGTTGCCTATTTTTCACCTTTCTTGGCACCCTTAGTAGCTATCCTCCTTGTGTTGATCTTTGGTCCCTGTTTGTTTAACCTCCTCCTAAAGTTTGCATCTTCTAGGTTACAACAGTTTCACTGTCAAAAGTTTTTCTGGGCCAGCAGTGATGGCTCATGCCTGTAATCTTAGCACTCTGGGAGGTCGAGGCGGGAGGATTGCTTGAGCTCAGGAGCTCGAGGCCAGACTGAGCAAGAGTGAGATGCCATCTCTACTAAAAACAGAAAAATTAGCTGGGCACAGTGGCGAGCATCTGTAGTCCTAGCTACTCGAGAGCCTGAAGCAGGAGGATCACTTGAACCCAGGAGTTTGAAGTTGCAGTGAGTTATGATTACGCCACTGTACTCTAGCCAGGGCAATAGAACAAGACTCTGTCTCAAAAAAAATAAAAAGAAAAAAAGGTTTTTCTCAATTTTTATCTCTTCTTTTTAAAAATAGTCAAAGTCGTCAATATTTTATGGCTTAGGAAAAGTCTTTTCCTTGTCAATATTTTATATATACCACCATGTTTTCTTCTAGTGCTTTCATAATTTCTTTTCTTTTTTTAAATTTCAGAATATTACAAGGCTACCAATGTTTTGGTTATATGTATTGCTTTTGTACAGTTCGAGTCAATGTTATAAGTGTGTCCATCACCTAGATATTGTGCATTGTACCATTAGGTGTGAATTTACCCATCCCCTTTTCCTCTCTCCCACCTGCTTGATTTCCATTGAGTTTTACTTCTGTATGTGCATGTAAGTGTTGATCGATTAGTTCCAGTTTAATAGTAAGTATACGTGGTGTTTGTTTTTACATTCTTGCAATACTTCACTTAGAAGAATGGTCTCCAGTTCTATATAGGTTGTTACAAAAGGTATTAGTTACCCATTTTTTTATGGCTCAGTAGTACTCCATGGTACACATATACCACATTTTATTAATCCACTCATGTATTGATGGGCACTTGAGTTGATTCCATATCTTTATGATTGTGAATTGTGCTGCTACAAACATTCTAGTGCTAGTGTCTTTTTAATAAAATGACTTGTTTTCCTTTGGGTAAATGTCCAATAGTGGGATTGTTGTACCAAATGGAAGGTAGACTAATGGCCAATAAACATATGAAAAAATGCTGAATGTCTCTAATCATCAGGGAAATGCAAATCAAAACCATAATGAGGTATCACCTAACTCCAGTGAGAATGGCTTTTATCAAAAAGTCTCAAAACAACAGAAGATGTTGGTGTGTATGTGGAGAGAAAGGAATATTTATCACTGTTGGTGGGACTGCAAACTACTAGAAACTTTGTGGACAACAGTATGGAGATACCTCAAAGAACTAAAAAAAAACTTAAATAAAAGAATTTTATATGTACTGTTTGTAAGTCCATCAATTAATATGATCTCCACCATATGAAAAAATTATAACTCGACACACCAATCACAAATCCAGATTAGCTTCATATTGCCATTTTTAAAAATTTGCATGGATAACTATGCATCACCAGATGACTTTAAGAAAGATCTCCAATCCATGTTCGAAATTCTTCTGTCATTGTAGTGTTCTGAATTTGGCTGATGTCCATTGCTACAGAGCTGGTGTTCCCCTTTGAGGTGTGCTTTCCATTTGATTCTTCATACTTCCAGAGTTTTTTTTCCAGATTTTCCTTTGGATAATGACATGCCCCATTTTGTCTCTGAGCCAGTAGGTGGTGTTTGTGGGTGAAATTTGACCACACCCTGTATGATGAGTCAGTAGATGCAGTAAAAGGGTGTGCAGAATGACCTCCCTGACAGTAGGTGGCACTTGCTGGGAGGAGCAGGCTTCAGTGTTGTTTTGGGGTCCTATAAGCAGCTCTTGTTTCTCTGGAGAGGCACTCTAGTGCCTCAGATGATGGGTGGGGCCCTGGGACTTCCAGGTGTGCCCTTTTTCTCCACCTTAGTGGGGCAGGTGGGGGAGTGAGTATGGATGGATCTGGGTTGAGTGAGCCTGCCCTCAAGCTCCACAAATGCTGTTAGCAGGGGTCAAAGGTCTGTTCTCTGCTTCTGGGCAAAGCCGCCAGGGAAGGACTGAAATGGCCCCACTCAGCTGAAAAGTCTGCATGTGTGGGTGGGGCTGTCTGAGACCTGCAGTCTGGAGCAGGCCCTGCTCCTTTACACCCTACCCTATTCTGCAGTTTCTCTCCGGCAGGACCTCAAGCCAGTGGATCTCCCCTGGCTGTGATGTGGGCCAGGAGGTTCCCTGCCCAGGATCCCAGCCTGAGCTGGAAGCACGGCCCTCCCATGGGAGGAGGGTTGCCCCTCAAGCACACTGGTCTGCCCCTGAAGGCACACACACCTCAGATGGCTCAGAAATATCCTTACTGTGCCCCTGGGCAATGCGATTGAGACCTGGGTATATAGGATCTGGTCTGCAGGCCTGACCCCTGGGCCCCAGAGATCCATCCCTGACCCTGCCAGGGAGAAGAGTGCTGGTCTCAACTCACCCATAAGGTGCCCAAGCTGGACTAATGTCTCTCTGCCTCAGGATTTGCCCTGCTCTCCTGGAGTCACTAGGCCAGCAGCACCTAGGAGGGCTGGCAGGTAGGGAGCTCACCGTCTGAGTACCCCTCAGTCCACTGCAGGGCCCCAAAGGAAAGGTCCCTTTCCCTGGAGATGCCTCCAGGTAGTGGGAAAATTGTCTCTCTCAGCAGCCATGGGTAGGGAAGGGGAAGGGAGAATGAAGCAATATGGCACCTGCCGAGCGGCTCAGGTCTGTGGGGTGGGAGGTGCCACGAGGGAGCTGGAAGCCTGGTACTCTGTCCGCAAGAGGCTCACCACTCACTGGCAGTAGCCATCTCTGGGCTGATGTTGGCAGGTCTCCACAACTGCTCAGGAGCCCATCAGCAGTCCGAGATGCAAGGGAGGGGAAAGTTAACTGCTCCACCTACCCTTGTCATTGGTCTCCAAGCCTCTCAGGGGCCTTTATCCTTCCAGTTCTCCTCCACAACTTTTTCCCATGGAGTCTCCTGTAGTTTCAGGCATCCTTCCTTCTGACCCTCATCCGATATATGTTTGTCTGCCTATTTATTTTTTTTCACTTTCTCCTAAAATCTATTTTTCTTGTAAAGACACTCTGGCTGCCAGTTTTTCTCATCAGCCATCTTGCCCTCTCCCCAAAGAAACTATCATGAGAGCAAACAGACAACCTACAGAATGGGAGAAAATATTCATATGTTTCACATCAGATAAAGGGCTGATAACTAGAATCTATCTAGAACTTAGGAAAATCAGCAAGAAAAAAAAATCAAAAAACCCTATCAAAAAGTGGGCAAAGGACATGAACAGAAACTTTTCAAAGGAAGATAGACTGATGGTCATCAAACATATGAAAAATGTTCAACATCTCTAATCATCAGGGAAATGCAAATCAAAACCACAATGAAATATCACTTATCTCTAGTGAGACTGGCCTTTATCAAAATGTCACAAAACAATAAATGTTGGTGTGGATGTGGAGAGATAGGAACACTCCTACACTGCTGGTGGGACTGCAAACTAGTACAACCTCTGTGGAAAGTAATAGGGAGGTACCTCAAAGAGATACAAGTAGAACTACCATTTGATCCAGAAATCCCATTACTGAGCATCTACCCAAATGAACAAAAGACATTCTTTAAAAAAGACATCTGCACTCGAATGTTTATAGCAGCATAATTCACAATTGCAAAGATGTGGAAACAACCCAAGTGCCCATCAATACATGAGTGGATTAATAAAATGTGGTATGTGTATACCGTGGAGTTCTACTCAGCCACAACAAACAATGGTAATATAACACCTCTTGTATTATCCTGAATAGAGCTGGAACCCATTCTACTAAGTGAAGTAT
>VBSM01002616.1:29556613-29637377 GCA_008086735.1 Cheirogaleus medius | reverse complement strand
AAAAAAAAAAAAGAAAGGTCACCAATGCAATTGTCAGAAATGAAAAACAACCAGCAAAAACAAAAAGAAAAAATGCAGAAAAAATAAATGGAGAAAATAAGAAAAATGCATGAATGACAAAAATTAAAAATATATAAGTTATATGATAGAAATTAAAGATATATTGCATCCAAAATGAAAGAGATGTTCTGCTAAAACCGCTCAGAGAAATCGGAGAGATTATAAAAAAAATAAAAATATTTTATAAGTATTGGAAGATAAAGTTGAGGAAATATCTCTGAAAGTAGAGTAAGAGATGAAAAATAGGGAGAACGGAAAGGTAAATTTGAAGATTAAGAGATAAAGTAAAATGTATTATTGTGATTGTAGTTTCATAAAAAGAAAAGAGAACAAAATTGAAAGAAGAAAATTAACAAAAATAATTCAAGGATGCTTCATAGAACTGAAGAACATAATATTCTAAGTTCATAGTGCCCACAGAGGGCCTTGCATAATGGATAAAAAGAATTATGGAAAAAGCACATCATTATTACATTTCAAAAATCCTAGGGATACACAAAACATTCTAAAAGCTTCCATATGGAGAAAAGAATAATAGTTTATAAAGAAGAATCCTAAATCAGAATGAAATTAGAATTCTCAATAGAAATGTTGTATAATAAATGACAATAGAGAAAAAATAATTTCCAGCCTAGTATTGGAGGTCCAGTCGACAAACACTTGGTCAGAAAAGGCAATTTCGTATGCTTATTATAAAGCTATTTTGTAATAATTTAAACTTAATAAAGAAAAAAGAAAAAATAGAATCCATGAGCCAAAACTCCCTCAATTTCTTATTAAATCTTCACAAATTTTTCATCTGCCTCTATTTTTTCTCATTTCTCCTTGTTATAGTTGATGACATGTTTCTTCTATCAAAAGTCAAACTATCTAGTTAAAGAAAGACTCCATTATTTCCATTCTTTGATTTTCCATCTGCATTACCAGTCCCTTTGTGTTGTTAGATCATGCCAATAAGCCCTAAAGTTACATCAGTAAATCATTTCAAAGCCTCTGGAATCCTTTATTTGCCAATTTTGTTATCATTTGTCTGCTTACATATACAACAAAACTTTTCAAAGGAAATGTTTGTCCACTCTGTCTTCATTTTTCCTCAATTTCTCTTTAATTTTTAAAGATTAAAGAATGTCTTTTGGTTCTACCAATCCACCAAAATTGATCTTCACAAGGTTACCAGTGGTCCTTTGTTGGGAAATAGAATGCAATTTTCTGTCCTTATCTTGTTTAACTTCTCGTCTCAGCTGTCTCTGAAATAGTAAAATACTGGCTTATTCTGGGAACACTTGCCTTATTTGGACATTGTGTCATCAAACATTTTTGTTTTCCCTCATACTTTTTGACAGATTTGATTCTTAGTCTCTAATTTGGCATGCCAAAAATTTGAACCTGAGTCATAGTATCTATCTATACTTTTCCTAGATGAATTCACCCATTCACGTGTTTTTCTGTACATTTAGAACTTCTCTTTGTGGTTAAGATGATTGAAAGTTACTCCTCCACTATCAATATCCAGAAAATTAGAAAAACATAGAAAGCATTAATTTTTTTTTACATTGAGCCACAGGACTGGGAACTCTGAAATAAAGGTAATAAAATGATATGAACTTTACCATCATTTAAACACTCTCTCTGAATGTAATTTTAAGATGTGAGCCAGGGAGAAACCCCAAAACAGAATATGGAAACCTCATTATGTTGAAGAGACAAAGATTGAAGTTTGGAGATAACAAATTCAACTTAAATTGGTAGGGTAGAGTAACTGAACATATAGGCCACATAGATAAATAGTTACAGAAGTATTCTTAGAGATCTCCTACATTATTTAGCTGAATATAATTCTATGCATGTATGGAGAAAAACTTTACTAGGCTGGACTAAAACAACTTCTAAGGAAAAGACAATTTCGAGGAGCTATAATATCAATCATTCTCAGAGATCACAGAGGCCAGAGAGTATTCAAGTTCCTTTCAGCCTGAACGAAGAGACATTATTAGAAAAGGGAGATATGCTTTAGAAGTAGACTCCAGAAAAGTCATCTCTTAGAAGTCAGGGTAACCCAGACCTATATTAAATGCTACTCTAGAACTTACCTAAAAACAAGACTTGAAAGTATAATATATGAATGATTCACAAATAACTCTATAGCCTTACAGAAAAACTTTGACACCCCTTAAAGAAAAACAATGAAATTTAAAGTATATATATACATATGTATGTGTATATATATGGTGATATGAAATCAACAAAGTCCAGGTTTCAATAAAACTTACTATATATAAAAAGAAAGAGGATAATGTGACTAATGGCAAGGTAAATATTGATCAATAGAAATGGAAATAACTAGAGATGATAAAATCAGCAGCAAAAGTTATCAAAACAACTATTGTAAACTATTGTAGGCTCAAGCATGTAAAGGAAAACATAGCATAATGAGAAAAAAGGTGGAAGATATAAAAATAATAACCAAGTAAAATTGCTAGAGAAAAAATAAAATATCTGAATTAAAAAAAGGATCAACAGCAGATTAGATACTATAGAAGAACATATTAGTGAACTTGAAGACATCATAATAAAATCTATCTAAAATAGAGTATACAGAGGAAAAAAAGAAAAAAAGCAATAATGATCTGTGAGAAAATATCAGTGATCTAACATACACAATTGGAGTTTCAGAAAAGTGGAGTGATCGATATTTGAAAATAAAATGACTGAAATATTTTCAAATGTGATAAAAACTATAAGCTCACAGATTCAAGAAGCTTCAAAGGAGGATAAAGACACACACACAAACACACACACAACCACACCAAATAAATTTCTGAAAACCAGCAAGAAAAGAAAATTCTAAAAAGCAGCTAGAAACAAAACAAGAAAAAGGAGACAAGGAAATGGAAAACTTCCTTTGGAAGTTTGACCATGCAAGTCAGAAGACAATGGAGCTTCATCTTCAATGTGCTGAAATAAAAACAAAATAACTGTTGACATAGAACTATTTATTCAGTTAAAATACACTTCTAAATGAAAGAGAGGGCTTCCAAGTTCTACTCAGGAATTTAGAATACTAGAAAGATGTTGCTTCCCCACTTACAAGAATAAAAACAAACTATCCTCAAGTTGTAACTTTTCCTAAAGCTTCTGAAAGCTGAGGCTGCAGGGTAAGAAACTAGTTTAAAATATGAGGGGACACACTGCCTATAGGGAGAGACATGATGGAAGCACTTATTGGGGCAGATACTGATAAGAATTCTGCTAGAATAATTAGCAAATTGGTGAAGGTCAAGTGTGGTATGGTAAGAGTATGTTGAGCCCCAAAAGGATACAGATAGAGGGGAAGTTTGTAACTACTTACCATCTTTTTCTGCATGAGTCCACTGGGTACTCACATAAAAAGTGGTGAGTGTCCTGAGGAAGGCCAGGGAGGAGAACAGCTACTGCACCAGGGGCATGGAATTCAACCTAGGACATTCTCTCTCATATCTTTTACAAAACAAAATTTTTGTAGGCAACAAGGACAACATCTTAGTGTACTGGTGAAAATTTATTGCTGCTGGGGAAGAGCACACAAAAAACACTCTGCACCTGTGAGAAGTGCAGGAAAATAATCAGGGTTCAAAAACATGGTGGGAGAAAGGATGAGAGCACTTTTGCCCACAATAGCAGATATATACTATCTATTATACTGAATCAATTCAATGGTGTGATTTTAAGGGTATTGTTGAGATATTCCTAATGTATGTCTTACCTGTCAGCAACATAATTCTAATAAGATTAAAGATAGAGTATGGCCAAGCACCAAAGCATTAGGTCCCTTTAAACACCTGCAAATGTGCTATGAGTATGTTGCAGTTACTGTTTTCCCCCCCATAATGGGTAGAGGCATTTCTTTGTTGTAGAGTGATGGCCAATAATGGTGCAGAAAAAGTATTTGATTTTGAATTTACAACTTCAGAAATCTCAACTTCTCTTTCCACTAACAGGAGTACACATTTTATTGATAGTGTTTTTAACAGAAATTTCTAAATGTTTACCTTTTACTCAGAAATGACACTGTCCTTAATATCCATAAACTTCAAGAGGAAAAATAAAGTTAACTAATAAAATTCATACCTAAAATTAGCAAAGCGCTTAGAAAGCCTCAAATTTCCAGGGCCTAAAGTATTGCCATTACCCCTGATGGGAATAAGACGCAGCACCTGGGACCAACAGATTATTTCCTTGTGAGTTAATAGCAGACTGTACTCTGTGTTTGGAAATGTTACTTCCACTCTTAGATTCTCCTCTAGTACAAGTGGCTAAGACCAATTACTGCAGGGCACTTACAAGATATAATACAAACAGGTACAGGCTGGCATTTCCACAATGCTCCCCTAACCAACCTTTGAATTATCAGAAGCCTGGAGATTTGATCTTCTGGAAAAGACATCATATAAATACCACCCTTGAACCTCCATGGAAAAGATCTTAGATACTGATGACCACAGATAGGGCAGTAAAATTCCAGTTGTTGATGTTTGGATTGATTTATCCCAAATAAAAAGGAATAGGTAACTTTCTCCTGCCTAATTGATGTTTATTCATTGAGAGACATCACACTGATGATGATTCTTAGGAATTCTCTAGAAACTGATAATTATAAAATTGGGACAGCTTCCACGCAAGGTGATAGAACAGAAGTAGACACTTTCTACACGGACTACTGGAACAAGATTAATTTTCTGATTTTCTACTACCTTTTTTTCCTCCCCTTTGCTCTACCACTAATCTTAACTATTATTGTACTTTGATACCCTCTTTTAACTGACTAAAAGTTCACTCAACATCCTTTGCCATCGTCTAATTACTTGTAATACACACCATGAGTTATTTCCCGGCTAAAAATACTTGTCTAATCTTAAAAAAATAAAATTTTCTTAATGCCTTTCACCTGAATGGCTAATCTGACTTTGGTTCATTTTCTCCTTTACCCATCAAATTTCAGCCAAAGTGGCCTTCTTTCAGTTTGTCATTCCTAGAAACTTTTTTTAAATGAGGATCTTTCCATACACTATAGCCTCTTGCTGAAATATTACCCCACCCTCTCTATTACACACACACAAGTAATCACTTCATGAGATTTCAAACTGTATCAATCAGGAATCTCAGGGGAAACAGAACCTGTGGTATATATATGTGTATGTATACATATATCTATGTGTATATACACACATATGTGTGTATACATATATCCATGTTATATACATACACATGTGTGTATACACACACACACACACGAGACAGAGAGAGATTATAAGGAGTTGGCTCATGTAAATATAGAGGCTGGCAAGTCTCAAATTTTGCCAAAATTCTGGCAACTCCAGAGCTGATGTCCCAGTTTGAAGGCCATTGGTCAGGAGAATTCTCTGTTATTGAGTTAAGGTTCAGCCTTTTGTTGTATTCAAACCTCCAACCAGTTGGATGAGACCCACCCACTTTATGGAAGGCAATCTGCTTCACTCGGTCTACTGATTTAAATGTTAATCTCACCCAGAAATGTTCTCACAGAAATGCACAAAGTAATGTTTGAACAAATGTTTGGGCACCCTGTGGCCTAGTCATGTTGATACAGAAAATTAACCATCACACAATCTATATATCACCTCTTCATAGAGGCCTTCCCATAGCAAATTAACCAAGTAATCCCTCCCCCACTTCTTCTATTAATAAATACATCATGAGCTATAGTTATCAATTATTTCATTGTTTACATATATGTAGTATTACTTTAACAATGCCTCAAAATTATTTGTCATACCTCCTGTCAATAGTGGGGTCTAGTTCCCCTTGCTTTGAATCTAGGGTCAGTGATTGCTTTCAGCAGAGGTGACACTCGGCCAATTTATTTTTCTAGGCCCTCAAAAAGTAGTAGGTTCTACTTCCTGTCTCTTGAGATGTCTGTCACTTTTGAAACCCAGCCAGCCACCATGCCCTGAGGAAGTCAGAACTAGCCTACCTTAAGAGGGCAAGTAGTAAACCGGTAGTTAGTTTTTCTATCCAAAAGCACAGCTGAAGATCCAGACAAAATCAATATCAATTACCGAGCATTTGATTGACGATGACTTCAGATGATTTCAGCACATAGCCATTGGAGTTAAACCCTGCATTAAGGGCTTTCCCAAATGACATCCCAGTGTGCAGCAGAGACAAAATGTCCCTGTGTGCCCTGTTCAAATTCACCAAATTTGTGAGCATAACGAAATGTTATTGTATACCACTATGTTTTGGAGCATTTTGTTATGCATTAATAAAAACTAGACCTTATGGTTTTCAATGTCTTCTTTTATTGGCTGCATGCTACATGAGAAGTACTTGTGCTATTTTGTTCACTGTTATGGAATATAAAGCCCTGGCACATGATACAAGCCATTTAGAAACTAAATATTTGATGAATAAATGAATGATAAATTAATTGATTCTACCACAAAAAATTGAAAAGATTATCAGTCAGATAACATATACAATGTAAAATGTTCTATTTATATATATATTATTATTTAGTAAACATTAATCATCTAGTGCTTAAATGAGTATTTAAATGAAAAATAAAATCTCATTGAAAGAAAATGCTTTAAACACATGACTCTAAAAGTGTTATGTGACAAAATGATATTGTAGTTACTAAAACCATCTTGAAACCAACCATGAAGGATACTGGCCAACACATTGAGGATGGAACCCCACATTGAGAATGGGATGTCCCATTGAAAATGGAACCCTACATTGAGAATAGAACCCCACATTGAGGATGGAACCCCACATTGAGAATAGAACCCCACATTATGAATAGGACACCATAAATATGGCCTTATTGACATTTTTGAGGTGCTAAGTTCATGAATTTTGTAAAAATAAATCAGGGCTATTGGCGACATATTGGACATACACCTTAATATCAGTTCTTTTCCAATTAATAAAGACATTGTTATTTTAAAAGGCCAGAATCCACAAGGACAAAGAGGATGACAGAGGAAGTATCTTAAAAGGCTTGTAATCTAGACATCAAATAGATGAATATAATTTAGCAAGCTAATGAAAAATGGACCCTAATCCATCCATAGAAAAAAAGCTCATTCATAATACAACCCACACTACAAAAGCCCAGAAATCCTCAGAACTAAAAGTAAAAGGTATTTCTAAAAGTAAAAGTGAGAAGGATGAAGGAAAGAAGATCAATTCAAAGTCGAGACAAGAAGTTGTCAGACACTTCTAATTCAAACTCTACTGAATGACTTTTTATTCTCTACGCAGATGAAAGATGAGAGGTTTACTCTTTGGAGATAATGAATCAGAGAAACTCTATATTTGGTGGGATCCAGGTATAGACTAAGGCAGAAGTGATATAGAATAAACAAGAAAATCAAGTGAATTTATGATCTAAATGGTAATATTCAAACTCTGGTTTCAGGCAGCAGTTTGAAGAAGTCCTCTCTCAAGAAACTTATTAGATCAAGAACAAAGACTTGTAGGTAGAGATAGCTAGAGGGTCACCAAAGAAATAGATTAAACAGATTATCCTTAGGTGAAGACCCCTGCCAACCCACACACACAGACATATCCAGCTTCCAAATGCATTAAAATTGTTCAGCTTCCAGTTGCATCATGATTACTTATACTTAATAGTAAGCAGATAGCTAAAGGTCAACAGGCTTTTGAGAATAGTGTCTTGCTGGAGAACAGAAAATCAAGACAAACAACACAAGAAATGAAAACATATTTGGAATCAACAGGTATAATTAAGGAAAATATTTTTTAAAAAAGCTATAATTATTATCACTTGGAAGATAAAAGGAAACACTATCCGTGAAAAAATTGTAAAAAGCCTAAATGAATAGAAGTTTAATAATAGAAGAAATGAACTCTTGGACATAAAGAACAGCAAAAGGGGGGGGAAACAAAAATAAAAATAAAACAACAGGAGAAGGCCCTGAAAGATGAAGTTAAAGAACGCTAGGGAAAAAAAAACCCAAAAAGCTAAACTAAAAGAAATTGGGAGGAAAAAAGAAACAATAAAATACAGGACCAGTTTTTAGAAGGTCCAATAATCACATAGACAAATAACAGTTCTAGTTCTAGAAAAATAACAGTGCATGTTTGTAGTGGGGCAAGGTGGTGAAATATCAATGAAATAATTCAAGAACATTTTCTAAAATTGAAGGACTTCCATATTGAAAATATCTGCTACGTGGGCATCTGTTGTTAAATAGAGACTGACAACAGGTATTGCACTGTGAAATTTAGACAAATTGGAACTATGAAAATATTAGAAGAAGAGGGACAGGAAAAGGGTATTTTGGGAATGTGTAGAGATATAATGCTCAATTCCAGAACAAGTTAATAGATAATATCTAAAAGAGAAAAAGCAAGAAATGGTGTTATAAATATGTTATTGAGAAACATGGATATAAATCAGCATCACATAAAAAGAAATGAGGGCCAGAAGTAGAGGGAAAAAAAGGTTAGAATTTCTAATTCATGGGCATGAATAACTTTAAGATCAAATTTGTATTTTTAAAGTCAGTGCTCAATCTTTTTATTTAGCATCTAAGATGTCACTTGACCCAGCACCAAACAACAGCAACAGTAACAAAGGCATATGTAAATGTTTAATGAATTTTTAATTTTAAAATGTTATCATTTAAAGGGCTAAGCTTTACTCTTGTGAAACAGTATTTATGTAGAACCACTTAGTGCCTCCCAAGAATTCCAAATAAACTCTACATTTCTTTTTGTTGTTTACGATAATTTATTTGTGTCCTACCAATTATAGGTGAAACTTGGTGATTATACCAGTAGCATAGTGCTAATTGAAGCATATCTCCTCATGTAGGATTAATGCTTTAATCTTTGAATTCCAAAAGGAATGAAATGAAATTGGCAAAGCACCAAGGTAAGTTATAAGCTGAGAAAGACATTAGGTTGGATGTAATGCCTGATTGCATAAGATTATGATCGTTTGAGATATTAGTTCTTTATTTTCTACAATGAATTTTTACTTTCATCCAATCCCTGATCACTATGTTCAGGTTTCCCAATGTACCCAGGAATACTTGACTAGCATAATGCTCACTGTTTATTGCTAGATAAAACATATATCATACTTACCTGCATTTATGAGATGATAAATGGCTGTCAGTGGAGGACCCTCTAAAGTCTCCTTTCCCTTTTTCTTTGAGGCCAAAAGAAAAGCTAAACATATATGCTCAGGGCTCAATTTCACACTCTCTTGGGTTTTACCCTAATTCTCAGAATAGTTCACCACAACCCAAGATGAAGGTAAACTGGCTCATCTCAATACTGTGGTAGGAAAGGAGGAAGCCAGGATGGCATGAAATCAATAGTATATGATGTTTCCTTCTTTGCCATTTCCCCAAAATTTTTTTCTGCAGTGTGGTGGTTACCTTGATTTATTTAATAAATATATTTATTACATGCCTACCATGATATTAGGCATTTTTAGTATGCATTGGAGACTCAATGATGAAGACTATTGTTTCTGTCCTTACGGAGCATAGAGACAAGAGAAAGAGATAGACCATAGTCAAATAACAAAAATATATAAAAATCACAATTATGAGAGTGCTAGGAAGGACTGTATATGCCTCAGTTACTCCTTAGCGCAAACCCTTTTCCTTTTTGAAAGTTAAGACTTTGTCAAGGATATCACGCCTGTAATCCTAGCACTCTGGGAGGCCGAGGCGGGTGGATAGCTCAAGGTCAGGAGTTCGAAACCAGCCTGACCAAGAGCGAGACCCTGTCTCAAAAAAAAAAAAAAAAAAAAAAAAAAAAGACTTTGTCAAGGATAATAGAGGATTTGAGGCTTGGCACAGGGTAGGTTGAGTGAGTAAGTGCAAATAAATATGGGAGACAGGAAGCAAAAAGAACAGATGATAAAGAAATATGCCTTTGATATAAGGAATAAGGTGATTTATTAATGATTGTAAGAAATTTGTATTTCTGGGTAATTATAGGTTAACGAATGCTCTAGAATAAGATTTTAAAATATCAATTTGGCAGGTGCTATCATTGTTAATCTTTTGAATCTATCCTTTTGAATCTATCCAAAAGGTTCGAGACAGTGGGATGCTGTGCTTTGAAGAGGTAAGAAATGGCAGATGAATTTCTGGAGCCAGATCTGACACTTTATGATTGGAGACATCCTGGTGTTTCTGGAGACGATTCAGCCTTCTGTGTAAGAATGAATGGCTTTTCTAACCAACCTCCAGCAAGGGGACCTTGAGTGATCATCACAGTGAGAACAGATTCAGATTGTCTGTTTAGAAAAGAAACTCTGGCTGATAGAAAATGTTCATCAGAGGAATTTAGGGATAATGTTGTGCTAACAGTTTAATAAAAACAAATTTGGGGAGAGTAGACTCAGTTGTTCTCAGTCTTAATTCATGCCCTGATTTTAAATTAACTACTTGAAATGCCTATTAGAATTTTATAAGTTTGTATTCCTTTTAAAATTCTCAGACTAATTTTTTATTGTACTGTTTTCTGTTCAGTGAAAGAACACAGTAAGATTTCAGTAAGCATTTGTTGGTAGATGAAAATAGAGTTGTGTTTCAAAACATTACTGCTTTTTGGTACTTTTGCATTTTTAATAATAAACTCCAGGATGTAGCAGAAGCATACTGTAAACACATAATTCTTACATTAGAGAAGAAGATGAAGAGAATTGCAGAGCATTAAAGATAAAAATCGGAGCAGAAAAATTGAATATGGTTTTTGGATTCAAGTATTGAGTGACCCATTTACGGTGTTTATAACTTATTTTTTTCTTAACAGAAATACAAAATTGTATCGATGTTTTGGCAAAAGCCATTCAGGTATAGGTTAGCCACATATATACTAAGCTGTGACTATAAAATTCTCACTGTATAAGCTACAAGTATTACCTAAATGTCAACTGAAGTCACACTGTCCTTAGATATCATAAATAAAATCAACTGTTCCCTCTCCCATCCCCTGGGAAATCCCATACGCTTTACAGGATTTGAGTGAGTCCCAAGGCCTTACCTTCTCTCCACCATCTGTTGTATTTTATCTTCCACCAAATTCTCAGTTTTATTTGAATCTCCCACATTGCTGCTCTTCTGCCTTTTCCACATTGACCCGGGGTAGAATATATGTCTACACATTCCAGTACTCAAGAAATACACGCAATTTTGTATATAAAAATTCTAACTCCATTTTTTAGGTTGCTCAGACTAAACAACTGGATGTCATCTTAACTCCTCTTTTCCTCTCACACTTCTCGCATTTGGTCCCTTAGCAAATCCTATTAGCTCTACCTTCCAAACAGATTCAAACTTTGCCCATTTCCAAACACCCCTTCTGCCATTCTGGGTTGAGCTCTCTAACTGGTCTTCCTGCCTGTACCTTTGCCCCGCTTCAGTCTTTTCTCATCTAGCAGCCAGAGTGATTCCGTTTCAACATAACCTGTCACCTTTCTGTTTGAAATCCTCCAATAGCTTTCAGCTCACTAAGCGAAGAAGACAGCAGCCTATGTGATCTGACTCCGTTACTACCTCTCTGATAATCTTCTAATACTCACCCCATTATTTGCTCAACTGCAGCTTTACTGGCTTACAAGTTGTGCCTTGAACATGCCAAGACCATCCCTACCTCAAGGCTTTCATTTGCTGTTTATTCCGCTTGAAACACTCGTTCTCCCAGTTACTTTCATGGCTCGCTCCATCGTTTTTCAGATTAAAAGTTTTTTGGTTTTTTTATTTTTTTGGCAGTGAGGCCTTTCCCCCTAACACTATCTAAAATTTAACATCCTCAACAATTGTTTGATGACAGGGCTTTAATAGTGCTCAATGTTTCTTCTTTTTCTTCTTCACTTCCTTCTCCACTTTCATTCCCCATTTTTCTTCATGTTTTAAGAAGAGCATAATATCTTTTTGATCTACCTTTTCCTTTCAGTGCGTGCTTTAAGATCTAAATTTTCTCCTGCAATGCAGCCTGTGGAGGAATTTAGTTAAAGGGAAAGAAACGGCAACATTAATTTGAGGTTCATTGTGATTTTAAGTGGTGTCTGTCTTCTCTCTCTCTCTCTCTGTCTCTCTCAACCTTAGAAAGGTTGGCATCTTAAGGTCTTTTTCCCACTAGCCCTGTCCTGCTATTGTGTGATTCTGGAAGTGGTTACTTCCTCTTTCTAACTATTACTTTTCCATTGGATTTTTCTATAGGATTTCCCTTTTCTACCTGTCAACTGGTCTCTGGCAACAGTATTTTTGTCCCCATCCACTTCAGGCCAGAGGTACAATGATGCCCAGATACACTAGAGCCTGAGTGCCCTAACATTCCCTTCTGGTTCCCTTAACCTTGCCACACCTTATGTATACCTTCACAGACTCCTTGCCAAGGTCTAACCAAAGGTCCCTGTTAAGTGTGTCACCTCTTTGTTTCAGGGACCCTGACTGCTACAGAGTATATTTTTAAAGACAGAAATAAAATTATGTACACAAATAGCAATACTTCAGGGTCCTTACTTTTCCTAGAGGGGTCTGCGATATTGCTAAACCTTAGACATTGTTAAATTAAACATTCCGGGTAAATTCCAAGGGTAAACCCTACATATACAGAAAAAGATAAATATTTAAATTCTAAAGGAAATGGGCTTGGGAAAAAACCCAAAAAATAAATGCAGAAGTAAACAAGTATGGGAGGAGAAAAATAGTAAGATAAGTTAGAGTTAAAATTAAAACCCGATACAGTAGAAACAATTTAAAATATACCTATAAGTACAGATATGTAAATAGACTTTAACCAGTTAAAACACAGAAATTTTCTAATTGGATATTTTAAAAAAAAATCCTGCCCTATCCTATTTCCAAAAGACAGTTTAATCAAAAAACTTGGGAAAGTATACATACATGGTAAATATTATTCCAAAAACTTCATGAAGAGAAGGACCATGTCTTTCTTATTAAGCATTATGTTAATATTCATGAATATAATAAAGAATGACAAAGGAAAGAATGAATAGGAATAAGACATGGAAAGGTACCCTGGATGAACTTATCTAACTGGAGAATTTTTTTGATTGTTCCAGATTCAGTTCTTAGCCCTGAAAGCACTTTATGTAGGCTTTTTAATCATAGCAATTATCCAAGCATATTGTGTGGTTGTATTTATTTAAATGTTGGTATTTTCCTGAAAAGGAAACTCAAGGGCAGGGAATGTGTCAGATATTTCCTAGAAAGGCTAATTTGTTGGTTGAACAAAAGAAAGAATAAATAAACAACTCCACTAGAAAATAAAAACCTAGATATTATGAATTTCTGCTTCTTTAATCACTTATGGTGTGTGTAGTTTCTATACTATTGTCAACAGAAAAGAACCCAAACTCTATAAAATAATTTAAAGAGGTTTATTCTGAGCCAACTATATGTGACTGTGGCCTGGAGAGCCACGCCCATGAATTCTTGAGCAAGTGGTATCACTATGGTTGGGTTACGGTTTGGTTGTATACATTTTAGGGAGACAGGAATTACACATAAAGTCATAAATCAATACATGGAGGGCATACATTGGTCTGGCCTGAAAAGGCAGGACATCTACAAGTGGGGACTTATGGATTATAAGTGAGTTTAAAGATTCTTTGATTTGTAATTAGTTAAAGAAATGAAACTTTGTCTAAAGTCTTGGAACATTTTAAGTTAAGATAAAGAAGTCTGTTCATCAGAAACAAGACACCAGACATATACCGGACATATACTGAGACTTAAGTGATCTGTTAAGTAAATTCCTGACCTGTAGTTGTGGTTTAACGTTTGTCTTATATGGCCTTAGGATTGCTTGTTAATTATTTGTATCTTATTATGAAAAAAAAATAACCCCAAAAGGGACAGGGCATAACCAGGCATGTCTAACCTCCCTTCTCCTCATGGCTGGCAACTCAGCCTTAAGATTTTGTACTGGGGTGGGGGTTTCCCCATTGGCCAAGAGAGAATCCATTTAGTCTGCTGAGGGGGCTTAAGATTTTATTTTAGTTCACATCATATTTTTTTGTAGGATGCCTCAAACACAAACTCGTGAAGATTCAGTAGTAACTACAATTTTTATGGTATAAATAAAAATTGTTTTCCTGTCTTCTACTTTTATCAATAAAAGTATCTATTTTAACTTCTAAAATGTCTTTATAGAGCAATTATACTAAAAAAAAATCACAACATTTTTAACACATTAACTGCCATGTGAGTTGTATTTAACTCATGCTAGTTTTGAGCCTGGGCCTCATGAAGCACATGTCACTCACACATCTCTTTACCTTGGGAGTCATGTGGTCACGTTGCCATGCTGTAGCATACATGTTACATGATGGGTGGCCCCGTGGGCAAAACCCTGCAGTTGATTTGTGAAAATCTTACTTGTTGATGTTCTTATCGTTACAGTTAATATTGACAATTTAATTGCATATAACTTACACACAGAAAACAATAGAAAATAACAATTTTTTCATTAAATTAGAAAGGACCATTTTGTTTTCAAAGTTTTTTCATAATAAAACACCATGGCCCCAAGGAAAAAAATTTTTTTTCTAGTGTGGCAGTCAGTGTGTTAAAAAGCAACAAAATATATACAAACAGCAGAAGCATATGTGTTTATAGGAGTGATGAGACAGCACATTGACAGCTCACACCCATTCAGATCTGTCTTTGTTTCCAAATGAGTTTTGATGTCAAACCTTTGAAAAAAAACTTTCAATTTTCAGAACTTTATTATTTTGGAATGGTAGGTAAGGACTGTGTATATGTATATTAATTTAACAAAATATATCTAAGGAAACAGTGTCAAAATATATAGAGAGAAATACATGCACTATCTTATTGGAAATTTTCAACATATTGATCTCAATTTTTAATAAGTTGAATAAATAGTAATTCAATAAATATATAAAAATCTTTGAATAACATAATTCAAAGCTTGATATACTAGATTACATATTATGCATTAAAATTATGTATCTAACAATTAAAGAGTATAGATTCTTTTCTAATGCAATATCATCTTGAAATAAGCCATAAAGCATCAGAAATTTCAAAGAATAGGTATCATTCAAACCATGATCTCTAAATATAGTCAAAGTAAGTTGGAAGTTAATATATCATAAAGTCTCTATATGTATTTCTAAACAAAAAGGCTAGAGTGGCTATTTAAAATCAGATATACTAGATTTCAAAGAAAACAGCAGTAACAGAAATAAGAGAAATGTTTCATAATTTCAAAAGGAACAATTCATCAGAAAAATGTAACAGTTATTAATGATATGCATAAAGTAATATATCCTCAAAATATATGAAGCAAAAATTGACATAATTAAAGAATAAAATAGACAATTGCAAACCTGGAGTTGAAGATTTTGGCACCTGCCTCTCAGCAATTAATAAAAAACTATACCAAGAAAAAACAGTAAAGACAGAAGATCTGAGCCACACCACCAATAACCTTGATCTAATTGATCATTAGAGAACATTACATCCAACAACTGCAGAATAAACATTCTTTTCAAAGGCACGTGATATATTTATCAAGATAGAACATTTTCTAAGATAATAAAATAATTCTCAATAGATTTAAAAGAATTGAAATCATACAAAGTAGTATATTCTCTAACCACAAGAGAATTTTAAATTAGAAATCAATAATAAGATATATTGTTAAATAACCCAAATATTGGAAAGCTAAACACCTAGCATACAATCTAGCCACTCCAAGCCTAAGTATTAACTCAAGACAAACAAAAATATATATATTCCTATAGAAAGACTTCTACACAAGTCTTCCTGGTAGCTTCATTTATAATAGCCCAAAACTTGCCCAAATAACCAATCTATTTAATTGGAGCTCTGATATTCTACATAGCTCTTTGCAGATGAAATGGAGGCTGGATTTTGTTCTAGTACATTTAATAATGTGCTGAATTAGGTGTAAGAAGAAAATCTCCAGAACTATGTCATCGCCAATTACCTATCTCCAGGCATCATTGATGTCCTAGAATTTCATAAGGTATTCCTTACTCTCTGGTTTAAGTCCCAATACTATTAATTCCTACTGGAATCACAACTGTGCTTGCAATGCCTGTTGAACTCTGCACACTGGTCATCCAACATGTCCTTTTGGAGGCTAGTCTCAACAAATAGCCTGTGCTTCCAAGTTTCCTTTCTGATTTGTTGTAGCATCACTGCAATGTCTCTTGGCCTATGAATGGTGAAGTAACAGATGCCTCCTCTATAAGGTCATTTAAGTTTCAAGAGTAATAAGAGTATTCCCACTGGAGAACAGGCTTCCTTTTAGTTCATCTAACACTGGTGTTTTATGGGTTGCTTGAATTCCAAAATTGATCATTAGATGAAGCTATATTTGCTACAGAATTTTGTAGAACTGAGAAATAAGGGAAAGAAATAACAAAGGCAAAGGACTGGCTAAGAATAACAGGAGTTAGATGGCAAGTATAGAAAAGATCTCTCCATCTGAGAAAGAAAAAAGGAAAAACAGATCATGTAAATGCACCATAGAGAACTTCAAAACAAGTCTCTGGATATATTATGTTCTATAAAATATCAGCAAATTTTTAGTAAAGTATTTAAGTCATACCTCCACTTATTTCTTTTTCTACTTTTGCTCATTTGTTTAAGCATTAGGTACAGAGCACTGAGTTCATTAGACTACAGTTCATGGTACATATTCATCTTTAAATGGGGAAAGTGCCCTCTCCTGCCCAATTGATATTCTTCCATCTCCATTCTTCCTGCTTATTCTTCTTGCCACTATAGACAATGATTCTAATTTTTGAAATATTTTTTTGTTCATGTTCTTAGAAATTACTATCACTATGTTTATGTATATTTGATTTGTTTAAATAATACTGTTAAACATCTAATTTTGTTTCTTAGAAACAGAAACAGACACTTACAGAGATGAGACAAGAAGTAACTTCCAAGACAAAAGCATTGGAGAGAATTTGATGAATTCAGTTCACCTGATGTCTAACTAAACAATTGAGTTCTTTGAAATATATCCATGTCCAATAAAGAGAAAAATATGCCTTTAAAGTTTTCTTAAATAAGTTTCTTTTTCTTGCCACAAAACTGGATTCCAAACAAAGGGAGTATGATTGATTTTCGTTTTCTTTTTATCCTGATTACATATGCACTGTGGTTATTAAAGTAATAGATGAAAATTGCCTCACTCTTTTGCACAGGGAATATATAAGAAATTATCAATAGAAGGCAAAATAACACAATAACATATTGTTGACTACAAGCTAGCTGGTTTGGTAGATCATTGGGCTATTCTGATAAACAGATGGCTCTCCGGAGTAAAGAGGTAATTGAATCTTTAATACACCAAAGAACTAAACAGGCTAGTCTTCTCTGCAAAAATCGCAAATGAGGGAAATAATAGCTAACTCCCCACCTACATTCAAAAAGTACTTCCTAATGGAAACTGCATATTTGCTGGCATGAAGGACCTCTGAGAAAACATCAAAAGCCCAAATATCCCTCCTCCAATTGTCTATGAAAACATACCCTTTTCTCATTCTGGATAAGGATAATCTGCGGTGGTCATACAAATTTGAATCCCTCCTAGCTTTGTAGCCTAGGTCATAGTAAATTTGAGATAGAGCCACAAAAAGAAAATATCTCAGAGACCAAAGTCAGAAGTTCCAGACTAGTAAATGCTGTGTACAACACCCAGATTCCCCTTGGTAGAAAACCTTTCTGTTCCATCTGCCTGGACATAGCCTTCAGTTAGCAGCCCTGCAGGGATCAGTTTGGTTTCGGAGAGCTTCCTTGTCTAAGGTCAACCCTCTTCCCACATTGGATTATATCCGATGACTGATGTATGTGAGACTGTAAAAGCATGGCCATCTCATTTCAACTTGGGAGAATTCTGAAGGGTCTTTCTAGCTTCTGAGCTCATGGGATAGCCAAGTTTGTTGCTGGGTCTACATCATAGCTCAGCTTCTCCCTCTGTTTCCTTCCCTTTTTTTTCCCTCCTTAAAATCATTCCTTATTAAACATTCTGCTTGTTAAATCTAAAATGCAGATTTAAGAGGGCTTCCTTACAACCAATAGCAATTTGGAGAATGCCTTGTCACTTACGTGTTTTTGTTTTTTGTTTTTGTAGCGGTAGAATCTAGTAGAATTAATTAATTATGCAGCTTAAACACACATTAATAAAATTTATTTCTATGTGCTCTTCTTTATGGATAAGACAGATATTTTAAGCATCTGTCAGATCAAATAGCTGAAAGAAAATGGTATTTTTGTGAGAGTTTAAAAAATATTTAGTCTATGGAATCTCTCACAAATTGTAGCATACAGAATTTAGCATACATCTTGCTGGCGTTAGGACCACAGTAATCCCAAAGACCCAAATGTGAAGGCCAAGTCACTGAATCAAATTGTTTGGTCAAAAGTGTGTCTTGTGTCCCCTATACAATTTGGTAATCACAAAACAATTCTAGACAAATGAAGAGTTTTATAGGTAAAACACAATACATTGGTGGAAAACATATGTATTCATATGTAGCAAATCCACATTATAGCCTCAGCTTAATAATTGGAATAAATGCCCATAATGAGACCCTTTCTCCTTGCCATTTTAGCCTGTCAAATTCAGAAGGTGAAATATCTCCACAAAAATCTTTATTGGAATTGGGCATATATCAAGCCATGATGTATGTAAGGTCATGGTACCTTAAAGGGTTAAAGTAGTATTATTTAGTTAATATCTGAATGCCTATTATTAGACAGATGAAAAATTAGATGCTGGGGAAAGAGATTTGAAAACATCCATTTCCTGCATTTTAAGAGGAAAGTGAGGAGACACAGAAAGCTAGAAATGTCATGTAAGAAATAAGTACTGCAACAGAGTAGAGCTGAAGGAAACTTAATCCAGACTGGGATAAAAAGTAGGGGTCACTCATGTATTGATGGGCACTTGGGTTGTTTCCATATCTTTGCAATTGTGAATTCTGCTGTTATAAACATTCTACTGCAGATGTCTTTTTTATAGAATGTCTTTTGTTCTTTTGGGTAGATGCTCAGTAATGGGATTGATTGCTGGACCAAATAGCGGTTCTACTTTTAGCTCTTTGAGGTATCTCCATATTACTTTCCATAGAGGTTGGACTAGTTTGCAGTCTCACCAACAGTGTATGAGTGTTCCTATCTCAAACCTAAATTTTTGTACCTCTGTAATATTCTGAAATTTTAAAAAAGTAGGGATCAGAAGTAGGACATGTTACTCAAGATAACTTAAACCACTCAGAAGAAGTAAAAAAATTGGACAAATTTGGAAAGAAAGGAGTTAGCCAGGAGAAATATGGGAGGAAGATTCTTCCAGACACATGCAACTAAATACACAAAAATCCCAGAGTTAGAAATGTACATTTTGCCAAAATTCAAGAACTTCAGTAAAGGTAGAGATGGGTGAACAAACCATAATATTGAAATAGGAGACTAGAGACTAGGTAGCAGCCAGTTCTTGAGGACTTTTAGGTGTAAAAACAGGTTGTTTGGATTGTATTCTGAAGGCAAAGAGAAGATCTTAAAGGAAATTCACACAGTCAAATCTGTGCTTTATAAAGAAAGCTAAGAGAAGTGACAGAAAAAAATTAGAACGAATAAGTGCCCAGTAAATTTGCTTCTTACAAAATATCATTTTTAAAAGATAGAGCTTTTTAAAAATAATGTTATTAGGCTTCTTAATTCTAAGAGATTAAAGTTGATTCTGGCTGTTTAAACAAGAAATTAACTTAAATGATATTGGGCAGTCCACAGAAATGTTGAGAGGTTAGAGAATGAGGTCTTAAGGCTAACTTCTAGAAATAGGAACCCTGATGAGGAAACTGTGCAGTTGTGGCTTCTCTGTTATGTATTAGAGGAAGTCAGTTCTGCTACCATGGGTGTCTACTAGTAAATCTCTTCTTCCATGAGCTCAACCTGCCTCAGCCTGAAAGCCATGGATACTGCTACTACTGCCACCAATAGAAACTGGATTTCTCTATGCCATCATGGCCACAAAAATGCAGCCTGGCCAGATTTAGATTCAGGTATAGGAGGTTGAAAGTGAATGGAATATATAAAACAGGTGATAGAGCAGAATCCTCTTTCAAGGAGCTTAGTGGCAGAGAAAGAAGAATGATTTAACAAAAATTGAAAGAGAAATTTTGTAACCATAAAATAATAAATATGTATTCTTTTTGGATATGTTAGAGAGGCAATATGATAGGATTATGGAATTGCACAGAATGAGAATATTTGAAGCATTTGTTCTAAGCAATGTCGGAAGCAACTTTTTAGGACACATAAACATATTGTCAAGCAATACTAAGGGCAAAGCTGAACTAAAACAGGAAAATAATTCATTTGTAATATTTCCAGTCTTAATGGATGTTTTATTTTTCTCCAGCATTATTTGAAAACCTGAGAACAGGAATATAAAGGCAGACTCTTAGGTTGGGATTTAGCTAGGAGCAAGGGCCCTCAGGGTGTGGTGGAACGATGGGCTGTGGAGTCCAGGTTAGAAAAACCAAAGGGTGGGTATATAAAGTTTTGGGAGGCAATGGAGGAGTTATGATCATAGGCCATGTTGTGGTCCAGTTTGGAGTAAGGAAGTGCTATGACTATGAGTAGAAGGTTAGTTAGTCACTTTTGAAAGATGAAATAGTTGCCAGTGGTGACAAGATTCAGAGTGTGACTACGCATATAAATTGCGATGACAGAATGCTTTAGGAGTCACAGAATTATAAGCCTAGAGTGTAGATGAATAATTCACTGCCAAACTGTTGGTGAAATTTGGGGATAGAAATTAACATTGTGAACCAACGTGCCAAAGTCAGAGACTCCAAGCAGTCTGGTGCTAAAATACCCGAGGGTCCTTGCTTCTAGCTAAATCCCAGCCTAGAAGTCTGCCTCTATCCTCCTGTAGGCTTTCAAACAATACTGGTATATCCAAGCATGTATATGGTTTTGGTAGTGGGTCCTTAGATGATAAGAAATTTGCAGGCTACAGGGAAATATAATTAAATGACCTAACCTTATTTTACAAGAATGCAGGAATAATGACTTCATGTCAATACTGGGAATTGAAAGCAGAGCCCCATCTATATATCACTCTTTTTGCATGGCTTTGGGGACATTTTTTGGCCATGCCATTGCACCTTACGCAAAAGTCAAGATAGACAATTAGTTCTCCAAGTACTTTGATGAGACCAGCTTCTCTCTCCATGTTAATGTTCCTTGCTTGTTCTTTGCATTTTAGGTTATGCCACTAGGACCCTAACTGACTTGGACACTCACCAGCTTTGCCTAACAACATGCTTCAAAAACAAAAGTCATCTCATGTTTGACTGAAACTTGCAGTGCTCTCCCTTGCCTTATCAGACTACTTGCCTTATCAGCTACTCCTAGTTTCACTGGACATCAAGATGAAGAAATAAAAGGGGATAAGATAGTGTTCACATCCATAAAACCCTACTATCATGAGCTCTAAATGGTTTATGCATATTAATATTTTGTATTACACCAACTTGCTTTCTCAATCTTTGAGTAAAAGAAACAATAACAAAAGCTCTGTTTTGAGGCATCTTAGAGTTTTTGCAACTTTGTTTTAAAATTGAAAATGACTGCAAAAGTAAACATTTTCTTCAGGATTTAGTGGCTACTAGTTTGCTTGAAGGTGAAGCTTGTCATTCTAGATGTAGGCACTGATGCGATTTCTTGTGTTTCTCTTTCTCCACCTGCCTCCTTCCACAAATATGCATTGATACATCCAACCTTTGACTCTCACACATAATGTATGCACATAGTAGAGACCAGGGATCCCAAACTCTAAGGCTCCAAATGGTAACATACCTCATGGAGAAGCCAAGCTGGGTTTAGGGAGGAAATAAACACATAGCAGAACAAGAAAATGTCACCCTATCTAAAGACATTCAAACCAAATCTTTTAAGCACTGAAGATAAAATGTCTGCTCCATCAGCTGAAGATCTCATAACCAAAATGATAACTGCGTGAGCTAATGCATCTGTTAATTAGTTAGCATTAACCATTCCACAATGTATATACACTTCAAAACATCATGTTATACATAATAAAAACATGCAATGTTATCTGTCAATTAAGAAAAAATATCCGCTTCTTATATTTAGGTGTCAGATGGCAGTTTGCAGTTCCAGTAAATAAGAAAAATTATAAATAAAGTACTTGGCATGTGTTTTGCTTTATTAGATACATGTTTGTTCAGAGCTTTTAAATTTCATAATTGCCAGGAACATTTGTAACTCATATATTATCTAAGTATGAATAAAGTAAATCGATTGTACAATGGAATTCACAAACATAAAAAACTAGTTTAAAAACCCTAGACCAGTGTTTCTGAAAGTGTAGTCCTCAAATCATTGCCAGTTTCTGGCCACCAGTCAAGTGTTTGGCAAAGAGTGGCAGTTTCAGAGGAAAAAAAATTACTGTAGAAATTATGTTCATATACATTTTACAAATTTGAGATATATTGTTCCAGCAAGTGTTCCAGCAAGTGTTACACCGATTGACCAGGGAAAGAACCGAGCGGCACACAGAGGGTCGGAGAATCAGCCTTTATTTCGCCGGGGGGCTCAGAGGGGCATGCCACCAAATTCTGAGCACCGCTTCCTTGTTCTCCTCCAATGTTGTATACTTCTTGGGGTTACACACAACCAATCAACTTTGAGCATGAGGCGGGATTCAAAAAGCATCCAATCAGCAACAAGCTTTACATATCCAATCAACAGTGAGTTCAGCCATGGGGCCCCGGGGTGAGGGTTTTTCCCTGTCAATATAACATTAATTGTGCTTTTTATTTGGTTTGGTTTTGGGGTATTTTGCTTTGTTTTACATCTTTTTTTAATTGGCAAGTAAAATTGTATATATTTATGGGTGTACAACACGATGTTTTGATATATTTGTACATTGTAGAATGACTTAATTCAGATATTTAATATATTCACTATCTCATACACCATTTTTTTGTGATGAGAACATTTCAAATCTACTTTCTTAGCAATTTTCAAGTACACAATAATTAACTATAGTCATTATGCTGTGCATTAAATCTCCAGAGCTTATTTAACTTGCATAATTAAAACTTTGAACTCTTTGACCAACATTTCCCCATTTCTCCTAATCCCAGCCCCTGACAACCACCATTCTACTTTCAGCTTCTATGAGTTTAAATTTTTAGATTCCACATACAAATGAGATCATGCAGTATTTGTTTTCATGTGGCTGGCTTATTACACTTACCATAACGTTCTCCAGGTTCATCCATGCTGTTGTAAATGACAGGATTTCATTCTTTTTTAAGGTTGAATAGTATTCCATTGTATACACATATACACAAAATTTTCTTTATCCATTCATCCATTAATAGACACAGGATGATTGCATATCTTGGCTATTGTGAATCATGCTGTAGTTCACATGTGAGTGCAGATATCTCTTTGACATACTGATTTCACTTTCTTTGGATATATAACCAATACACATTATGGATATATGCCATCCTAATAGGTGTAGGGTAATATGTCATTGAGTGTTTTATTTGCATTTCCCTGATGATTAGTGATGTTGAGCAACTTTTCAATGTCCCTGAAATTTTGATAAGGATTTCATTGAATCTGTACATTGCCTTGGGTAGTATGGACATTTCAACACTACTAATTCTTCCAATTTATAAAGATGAGATATCGTTCTATTTATTTTTGCCTTCTGCAATTTCTTTCATTAATGTTTTATAGTTTTCAGTGTATAAGTCTTTGAACTCCTTGGTGAAATTTACTACTAAGTATATTTTTTGTAGCTGTTTTAAATGGTATTTCTTTCTTGATTTTTTTTTGGGGGGGATAGTGTGTTGTTAGTGTACAAAAATGCTACTGATTTTTGTACATTGATTTTGTGTACTGAAAGTTTAATAATTTTTTATCAGTTCTAACAGCTTTTTTGGTGGAATCTTTAGGGTTTTCTACATATAGGATCATGTCATCTGCAAATAGAGATAATTTAATTTTCTCCTTTCTTATTTGGATGCCTTTATTTCTTTTCTTGCCTAATTTCCCTGGAGAGAACGTCAAGTACTATATTCAACAGAAGTGGTAAGAGTGAACTTCCTTATATTGTTCTTAATCTTAGAGAAAAAGCTTCAAATTTGTCACCATTAAGTATGATGTTATCTGTGAGTTTTTCATGTATGTTATTGTGTTAAGGTATATTTCTTCTATACCTAATTTCATGACAATTTTTATCATGAAAGGATGTTGAAATTTTGTCAAATACTTTTTCTGCATCTATTAAGACAATCATATGATGTTTGTCCTTTATTCTGTTAATGAAGGGTATTGCATTTATTGATTCATGTATGTTGAATCATCCTTGCCTCCCAGGGATAAATATAACTTGATTATGGTGAGTAATCCTATTAACATACTGCTGAATTTGGTTTGCCAGTGTTTTTTGAAGATGTTAGCAACTATCTTCATTAAAGATATTGGTGTGCACTGTATGAGGGATGGGCACACTTGTAGCTCTGACTCGGGTGGTGCAAAGGCAATTTATGTAACCAAAGCATTTTTACCCCTGTCATATTGTGAAATAAAAAAATAAAATAAAAAAGAATATTGGACTGTAAATTTCTTTATGTTTAATATCCTTGCCTGGCTTTGGTATCAGGTTAATGCTGACCTTTACTGATTTCATTTCCTTACTCATTATTGGTCTTTTTGGATTTTCTATTTCTTCATGATTCAGTTGTGATAGATTGTATGTGTCTAGAAATTTATCCATCTCTTCTAGGTTATCCAACTTGTTTGTATATATTAATAGTTGTTCATAGAAGTCTCTTATACTCTTTGTTTTTCTGTGGTATCAGTTGTAATGCTTCCTCTTTAATTTCTGGTATGGGTTTGGGACTTGTTTTTACTTAGTCTACCTAAGGAAAGATATCCGATATTCAGACAGCAAGATAATCCTCAGTGAGCCTAGTTAGATGAGTCCTTTTAAGGCTTATTATAACTCCAGTGTTATAATGTTCAGCTGTTCAGCAATGTCATCCAGACCCATCTTCTTGCTCCACCATCTTTGGTATATCTGCTTGATCCTGTAAAGGATTAAAACAGGTGATATAGTGACCACAGTTTCTCTTGCCTCCTTTGACCTTTTCTCTTTTCTCCCCTTTCTCTATTTTTTTGTTGTTGTTGTTGTTGTTGTTGTTGTTTGTTCCTTTCCTCTCTCCTGTAACTTAGCTAACAGACAAACCTGAAGGCTTATAAAAACAGTTCTCCAAAGCACTCTTCTGGGATTTCACCAATGATCCTGAGCAAGAGGCATGAACTACAGAAACAAAACCAAAATCAAAGCCAGAATAATCTCCAATTAATCGAGTGAAAACTGCTACTTGAGCCAAACCACGGGACCCATACCCTCTCTTCTTCTCAGCCAGTATAACTACAATTCTACTTTGATTTGGGAAGTCACTCACTCTTCAGATGTTTCCTAATGTTCTCAGATGAATAAGGTCTCTTAATTCTATTTGGGTCACTTAGACTAATTTTTTTTTTCATCGATAATCTTCACTTTATAGTTGCAAGATTATTTTCCCATTCCCTGACAGAGCAAGGAGTGACAATATTCAGGGACAGAGGAAGTTTTCCTCCTGTGTTTGTTTCTATTGAGGAAAAAATTCTTTCCCAGAGTCTGAGTCAGATTTCCCTCTCAGATCCCTCTGGCTGGGACTGACTCATACTCTCATATCCTGGTGCAATGAAAGCTAGAAAGGTGATTATCCAGTATTTTTAGCTTCTTTAATGGGAAGTAAGCCAGAGAAGAAGAAATCCTGGGGGTGGGAAGAATGGCTGCAGAGCACACAGCCAACAGTGCATAGCGCTATATTTTTCCAAAGTATTATTGAATGTATCATAGCATTTGAAGTAGTCAGAATGCTCGATTTTATAGGTTTACGAACCCTCACAATTTCATAGGAGGCTTTTCTCTAATATTTTTATTGTAATAAGAGGATTTTTCCAGTAAAGCCAAAATATTTTAACATAGGTAATCGAATATCTTCCCATCTGAAAGTTAGTTTGAGGAAAGCCACAGAGAGATTTTTCATGTGAAATTCAAATTATGGCATGCAGTGCTGGAGCAAAATAATCAGTATCAAGACATACAAAGCATGTTATCGAAAGTGAAATAAGATGATTAATTTGTATGTTAATATCATTAAGAGTAAGGGCCATGTGCTAGCCCTAGAACCAAACGAAGAACCCAGAAACCAAGACTCCTCTTTTGCATCTGTATTTAAAGGATGTGTTTCTCTTCAGGTCAGTATCCATCACAGGTACCTCGCTAGCAAAATAAGCAGTGTTGCTAAGCGACAGAAAAAAATGATGCTCAAGAAAGCCATCTCTTAGAAGCAATAGCTGACAAGAGAGCTGTTGCTAAGTGTCATTTGGCATGCATATAAAACTGAACCTTGTGATCTTCTGCAGTTAAGTGTGTCATGCCGCTCTGCACTGATAAGGTTTTTAAAGTTGAATAAAAGGTAAAAATAGGGAATGAAATATGGACCTTTCCATCCATTTTCCCTAAATGGCTCAAAGAAGACAGCCAGATGATGGTTCTCACGTGTTTGTGTATTCTGAGGCATAAGTGCCAATCAGTTATCATTATTGCAGATTTTTGTCAAGTAGCCTCTTACTGCCTACATAGAAATTACATGTACAAGCGGAGCAGGAGAAATCAAGGGACACAATAATATGTAAATATAAGATGTTGTAAACTTACTGCCATGATAATGGTGTATAAGAAACCACCATAAAACTCAGAGGCTTATGAAAAAGTTAATAACCTTGACTTTATCTCACATCATATATAAAAATTAACCTGAAATGAGTCATGGACCTAAAAGTATGATCTAAAGCTATAAATCATCTAGAAGGAATCATAGAATGTCTTTGTGACCTTGTGGTAGGAAAATATTTCTTAGATGGGACACAAAAACATGAATAGTAAAAGAAAATAATTAATAAGCTGGATTTCATCAAAATTAGAAAGAAAAATCTCTGCTCTTTGAAAGCTACTGATAAGAAAATAAAAAGACAAGCCACACGTTAGGAGGAAATATTTGCAACACATTATATGTGCAAATATTTCCTCCTAACCTGTGGCTTGTCTTTTTATTTTATATATATATATACATAAATTGGAATACAGAACATATAAAAAACTCACAAAATGCAATAATAAATAAACAAACAATCCAATTAAAAATAGGGAACATATTTTAACAAATACTTCAAAGAAGATTAAAAACTTTAAATATGGATGGCAAATAAGTTTGTGAAAAGGAGCTCAACATCATTAGTCATGAGAAAAATCCAAACTAAAACCTAACGAGATGCTACTTCACACCTATAGCAGTCTAAATAAATCAAAAAGAACAACCAAGAAAGATCCAAATTCTGACAGTACCAAGAGCTGCTGGAGGTGTGGAGCAATTGGAGCATTCATACATTGCTGGTAGAATGTAAGATGATACAGTCACTTCATAGAACAGTTGGGAGTTTCTTATAACATTAAACACACACTTAGCAATCTCGCTTCTGGATATTTACTGAAAAGAAATAAAATCGTATGCCCACACAAGAACACACATTTATAAATAGCTTTATTCTTAACATCTCCCAAATAAAAACAATCCAAATGTCTATCAGCTGGTGATGGAAAAACACACTGTGTTAAATACAGATAATAAAGCCCTACACAGAAATAAAAAGACCATACTACTGGCAAATGCAACAACACAGATGAATCTTAAATGCATTATGATAAGAGGAAGAAGCCAAACTGAGCAAAGCTTTGTATTATATGATTCCATTTATATAACTGTTTGGAAAATTCAAAACTACAAGGGACAGTGAACAGATCAGTTGCCAGAAACTGAGCGGGAGGGGAGGTGATTATCCAAAATGGGTCACAAGGGAACTTTTTATGGTGATAAAAATATTCTATACATTTATTGTGATGGTAATTACATAAATGTGTACATTTCAAAATGCATAAAATGTTATACCTAAAAGAACAAATTTATTTACTGGAAGACTGTTATACCTCAATAATCCTGACTCTCTAAAGCAACAAAAACAAAATTCATTTACTTACAATCATTTACTCTGACAGATATGAAGGTCATGTCAGGAAGTTTCACTTCAAGTTGCTATTACCAAGAAGGCTCTACCTTCCTATTGTTCATTTTCTTGAAACCAATGAGCAAGCTGGGTTATTGGGTCGTTTTGCCTTTTGGGGGCAGCATTTTAAAGCTCCTACTTTTTTAAGGTCTCCCAACATCTCGCTGGCTAAAACAAATACTTGGTGAGCCCGAAGTCAATGTTAAGAGATCAAACCAGTGAAAATGCAAAATTATGCAGCAAAAAGCTTGGGCCCAGGGAACAGTGGATAACTGGAGCCAATAATTCAATTCACCACACTACCTAAGCCAAATTAGTCATGCACAATTCTAAGGAGATGGTAGTGAATGTTTGGATGTGGTTTGCCAAAACTCATGTTGACATTTGATTCCCAGTGTGACAATGTTGGCAGATGGGGCCTCATGGGAGGTGTTTTGTGTCATGGGGCAGATCTCTCATGAATAGATTAATGCCATCTCCCAGGAGTGAGTTCTCACTCTTGTGGATTAGTTATCATGAGAGTGGGTTATTCTTCTGCCATCCTCTTGGACTTTCCAGACACCAGAATCATGAGCTAAACAAATTTCTTTTCTGTATAAATTATGAGGTCTCAGATATTTTGTTCTAGTAACATAAAACAAAGACTGAATAAGGGTTGTCATCAATAATTAGATAATGGTAGCATTAGCTAATTTACCACCACTACACTAGCAAGTTATAATAAAAGCAAATCTTAGACCAAATTTTACCACATGTACTGATAGTTATTGAATGAACATCATTTAGAAGAAGGAAGAAAATAGTTTATATAACCTCTCTTGTCAGTTTGATAAATTTCCATTTCTTTATCTTTTTTTCTGCTACTGATCTGATGTTTCATGAACAGTTTACTTGAAACAAATATAATAATAGTCTAGATGTAGGATTTTATACCCTTAGAGATGACTTACAATTATCATCAGCCAACCAAAATTCTCCATGCCAAAAGATAGAGAAAGGATTGCTTGAGAATGGAGGCTCAAGCATTCTTCCCAATTGTACAGGCTAAAAGGCTTTCTAGATGCATACATCCTGTTCAATTAGTGGTGGAAAGTATATAAAATACTTTAGCTAATCTACTTATTTTTATTATTGCTGATTTTACCAGTGAGATCCCACTTCCAGTGTTCGTTATGTTAATTATCAAGCCAACTAATTTCACTGTGAATCCCTGTATCTATAATTGAATTATCATCTATAGCCATACCACCATGAATGTGCTCAATCTCATCTAAAATTGAATTATAAAGTATGAGACCAAAAATAATGATACACAAAATAATGAAATATGTGTACTTCAGGAGTAGCTTTTTCTGAAATGAGGCTTTTCTGATTAAAGGGCAAGTGACAATCCCTGGGATGTGAATCCTTGATTATAGCAATTGAGAACACCTAAGGTGTAGCCAGCCTGACACTAATTATACATATAAAATCACAATGTGTATGCTATAATACTTAAAGGCAAATGACATAGAAGACATGTCTATGTGTGTTTTGAGAGCCCCCTGCTAAAGTGTTCCAATATCAGAGTGGCTAGCACCCCAGCCCTAATAGGAAATGAAGGGTGCCAGATGTAGGTGTCTACGGTGTGCCTTTCTCAGGATACTTCTTTTAGCTTGGACAACCTAATGCCCAGTTATCTGACCCATAACCAGTTTATGCCTGCCAGACCAGCTCTCTGGCACTGGGAGCCTCACTTTGCGTTCTCACCAGCATCCTGGGGAAAACCTAGCCTGGGGAAGCCCCTGGTTTTTGAAATGAAAGGCACAAATTCAATAGCCCATCACAATAAGAAACAAGTTCAAAGGTTTTACTTACAGATCCTGGGCAAGGAGGGTGCCGTGAGTCAGGGGGCAGTCCTCCATCATTGAGTTATGCAAGGCAGTCATGAAGAATCCTTCAGAGAATGAGAGAGAAACTAACAGTATATACAAGGGAATAGGGTGTGGGTCATTCGAAGTTCGTGGACAGATGTCTAAATGGTCTGTTTAAAGGAAACAGTAGGGAATACAGGGAGTCCAGTCTGCTAGGCAAGGGAGATGGCTCCAAGTTCTTATTGTTGGCCACTAGCTTGAGCCACTTGGATGTGGTGTAGAACTGGAAACTGTGTCAACAATGGCTAAGCCATACATCTGGTATGAGAAAGCTAAAGTTGTATTCAAAATGGATGCTGAGGTAACATAAAATTGTAAAAATTCACTACAAAGTGTTTATACCATCATTATTCAAAAATGCCTTAAATATCCAACAAGAAGAGAATGAATAACTTATGCCATATTTCCATAATACAGTATGTCATATTTTGAACACCACAAAACAATAAATACACACAAAACACACAAACACTCACAGATATGTTGAGCTTTCACTTTTAAAAGTGAAGCATGTTGATTATATTTATACGAAGTTCAAAAATTGGTAAAGACTAACTTGTGATAATAGACCTGCAGGGCGGTAGGAGTGGTATTGGCTGCAAAATGCGAATGAGAAAACCTTCTGGGTGGTGGGAATATTCTCTACTGTAATGCAAGCGGCTATTTAAAATGTGTGTAAATATATAAAACATCATCAAACAGCTGATTTATGATCTCTGCACTATTTGTACCTTATTGTATATATTTTATACCTCAGCTTAACACATAAGCAACCACAAATATTTTAACCAAATTACATCATAATACTGATATAAAAATATTTACCTGTAATGCCAAGCCCAATTCTGTTTTCATTGGCCACAAAAGTGCACAATAGAAATATGAATAATTAAGTAGATAGAGAAGCAGCTATTTTATCATTTCAGAACCATGCTCTGAAACTCATGGAACATTGGAAAGCTGTTCTCACGACCCACTCATCAACATCCTCCTCCCTCTGCCTCGTGCTTGAGTGCCTTTCTGCCTGATGAACTGTTCATCCTGTAAGTACCAATAAAAACAAGGATCTCTTTGTAGTTGTACTTGACTATTCCCAAATCTCTTCCTCATCAGAATTGATTGTCTCAAACTCTACATTCTTGTAGTGATTTTTCTTAACATAATTTTGTCAAGCTAATTATTTTATGAGAGATGTTTCTTTTCATACGTGCTACCCCTCTCAAAAGATTATGGAGGTCTGACATCGTATCTGTTTGCAATTTTTATCCTCAGAAAAAGAGACAGTGCCTGCATGCAATCCTGTTTGCTTGTATTTAAAGAACAAATCATTTCTCCCCACACCTTTCAGAAGCTCACAGAAATGGTCTGTGAGTTTATAAAGCCACCCTCTGTGTTCTGTGGTGAGAGAAAACTGAGCTTTTGTGTTTTAATATTTAAGAAACAATGGTGATATAGCACCTCTTGTATTTTCCTGGATAGAGCTGGAACCCATTCTCCTAAGTGAAGTATCTCAAGAATGGAAAAACAAGCACCACATGTACTCACTAGCAAATTGGTATTAACGGATCAACACCTAAGTGGACATATAGGAATAACATTTATCGGGTGTCAGGCAGGTGGGAGGGGGGCAGAGGGGATGGGTATATACAAACATAATGAGTGAGATGTGCGACGTTTGGGGGATGGTCACTCTTGAAGCTCTGCCTCGAGGGGGAGGAATGGACAATATACGTAACCTTAACATTTGTACCCCCATAATATACTGAAATAAAAATATATTTACTTTGGTTATCAATATTTTCATTGTATCATGGTAGGCATCATTTAATAGGCTATTTCTTTGTCCTTACTGACCACCTTACATCAAACAATCTACATCAATTGCTTAAATAGTAGGAATGGCCTCCTAATTAGTTGCTCTGTATCTAATCTACCCCTAACTGCCCTACCCCTCATGAGCTCACAAACCATTCTTTTTTTTTTTTTTTTTTTTTGAGACGGGGTCTCGCTCTTGGTCAGGCTGGTTTCGAACTCCTGACCTTGAGCTATCCACCCGCCTCGGCCTCCCAGAGTGCTAGGATTACAGGCGTGAGCCACCGCGCCCGGCCTTCACAAACCATTCTTAACACTCAGACCAAAGATCTTTCTACTGGACTGCTGGACTAAGCAACCTTCCACTTATTCCTATAGTAACATAGTATTAATAGCATTTATAACAACATATCCTAGCTTCTTGTTACATGCCTACATTTGGCAGCACACCATAATTCTAAGAAGGAGCTGTGTTTTCTTTAACATTCTATACCTAGAATGTAAAAAGCTGATACAGAGTAGATGTTCATGTGTTAAATAATGAATAAATTAAAAGGCTTTTCATTTTCCACATGCAATCTGTCCCACCCGTCACCTAGATCATTACAGAGAAATCTTCCTGAATCACTTCCACACCATTTAGGCTTTTATTCCATATATATATTCCATATATATGGATTATATATATTATATATATGTGAAAAATATATATAACATATGGAATATATGTTATATATGGAATATGCATAACATATGTAGTCTTTGCATATGTTTATATATAGAAAAATATATGTATACATCTTTCTGTATGTTAATACATATATGTAATTGTGTAATTCATTATTCTCATTTGTATAACATTTAATTAGTTATTCCTGTGTCACTTCATATTAAAACTTTATTCTTTAAAATGTCTCAAAAACTTTTTTTGGTGAACAATTTGCCAGCTGTGTCTTTTATATACTCTTATTAATACATACATTATATACCCAGTGAAGTACTATATACAATAATCATATATTCCTGAAATGATTATTTAATAATTACTGTAACAAATAAAAGCTTGTCGTGTTTTAAAATTTAGCCAATTGCTATTTGGGTAGAGTTTAATTTATAAAATTAAATTGAAAATTCCACACAAAAAAGTTTACACCCACTTACTTGCAGCCCCTTCTAATCTATCAGGTGACTTCCTTCCTACAACATACATGCACAGGCCAGGCACAGTGGCTCATGCTTGTAATCCTAGCACTCTGGGAGGCCGAGGTGGGAGGATCGCTTGAGGTCAGGAGTTCGAGACCAGCCTGAGTAAGAGCAAGACCCCGTCTCTACTAAAAATAGAAATTAGCCTGGTGTGGTGGCATGGGCTTGTAATCCCACCTACTGGGGAGGCCAAGGCAGAAGAATCGCTTGAGCCCAAGAGTTTGAGGTTGCTGTGAGCTAGGTGGATGCCATGGCACTCTAGCCCAGGTGACAGAGTGAGACTCCATCTCAAAAAATAAAATAAAATAAAAAACATGCACAATATCACACATGAAATATCATATTTACCCACAGGAAAATCATTATTTTGAAGAATAAAGTCAAAGAAACATTTGATTTTGGGGAAAGCCTGGCTTGTTGCTCACATCAGCAGGGGCTACTCATTTTCCCACAGGATCTCATAATTTAAAGAAGAAAACAACCAACCATAAAGTTACACTGTGGAGGAGTGTACATCATGATAATTTTCCATTTATATACTAGTGGATGCTTTGATGGATGATTTAGCATAGGGTTTGAAATTCCATTAGGGATGTGGATAACCCTCTTCCTAATCAAGAGAATGAAAATCCATAGAAGGAAACAGTTGTTCTTATAACTTAAAATTTTTTCATGGCACACCATTTATAATCCAATACCAAAACCTTGAAAAGAGTACTGAAATGTTTACAAAGCACATAGAGTTCCTTGAAATAAGGATTGTGTAACCACAAGACAAAATAAAGAAGACAGCAATATACAAAAGGTGTTCTAAAATCTAATTTCATGAAAAATACTATTTTTTAATTATCTTAGAGAAACATGAGCAGCCCCTGCTGATTTCAGCAACAAGCCAGGCTTTCCCTAAAATGAAATGTTTCTTTGAATTTATTCTTCAAAATAATAATTTGGGAGTGGACATGTTAGTTAGAGTTTATAGCCATAGAAAGAGAAAAGGGAGAAGCCACAGAATACTGTGACTCTGAAAGAAATGGATGATATTCAATCTTCTTAAATATTTTCTACTTGCAAACGAAACATTTCACAGTGTCTAACAGACAACAGATAAAAGTTTAGAAACACACATAACATTTAATTCCTCAAAAATAGCCATAGATCTTTTATCAAATTCTACAGAAATCATTCCATAGAATTTTGTTTTGAATTACACTTCATTTAGAATTGCACATTTGCTATCATGTATTTTCACCTTCACATAAAAAAAAATCTACATACACATTTTAAGAGAAACATTCACTCTGAAGAATGCCTTCCTTCCAATATTTTTACTTTGAAATTTCAACTTTTTCATGCTTTCCAGGGCAGAAAATGGTTACTTGGTTTTGTCCAGGGTCACAAATGGTTAAAAGTAAAAGAACAATTGGCTACATCTCAATAACTGGTAGTAAGCAAAGCTGGTGGTTAGCAAGCATATTTTTTGTTAATCTCCCTGGGCTGGAAGTACATGTCTGTCAACAGCCCCAATGCACCTGTTACCTTTGAGCACCTTTAAATACAGTGGTACAACCAAAGCAGTTGTCTAGTCATTCTTTCTGAAAGGCAGAAACATAAACTCCAAATATAAACCTAAAAATTTAATCCTTTCTGAATAACAAAACCTTATTTAAACTTGTTTTTCATCCCACAAAATTTTCTTCAAGAATGTGAGAGAGCTTAAAGAGAAAGAAAATGAAGGCAACATAGACTCTTCTGGTGTGCAGAGCGTCAAGAGTGCCAAAATGGGATCAGTGCCTTGGATGAGAATTCTCACTTAGTTACCTAACTCTGGGCCAACCCATACAGAATTCTGAACCTCATTTTCCTTTTATGCACAACCATTATTAATAACCTTGGAGAGTTTACCTGTCTCTTTGTCTGTCTAAGACTCAGAAACTCAAGTCTACACCTACAAGAACACAGGAGCCTCAGTATAATTTGTTTGTGTTTCATTATTACCTCCATTTATTTCCTGTGCAAACTTGGGCAAATTACTTAACTTTTCTGTGCCTCACTTTCATTAGCAGCAAAATAAGGGTGAAAATGACATGTATATAAATACAATGAGGTGGTTAAAGGCACAGTTTCTGGAGCTAAACAACTTGAACTTAAATCCTGACTCGTATTTATTAGCTGTGTTACCTTAAACAAGTTACTTAACCTCTCTGTGCTTTAGAGTTTTTTCCCCATGTGTAAAATGGATAATAATCATTATGAAATAGGGATATTATAAATATTTGATTAAATCTGTAATATTTTAAAGTGATGCTTGTTTTAAAGCTATGTAAGAAGTATTCAATGAATATTAGCTGATATTATTGTTATTATTACTATTATTGGTATTATTGTTGAAATTTTTGAGGGGGCCTCCAACAAAAAGTCCCTATCCACAGATTATTAAAGGGTAAGAAATGAAACAAAAAGTAACTGTGGAGGACAAAATATTATCTTTATTACTGGCTTTTACTAAGGGCTTACTAACCCATCTGAACACTGGAGTTAAGCTGATTTACAATCTCAACCCCAACCCACAGCAGCTTCCACATGAGGCAGCCCCTGCACAGACTCATGGTATGAAGAAGGAGTACAGAATCTGTGTCTTCTGCAGCCCGGGTCCCTCTCAAAAGGAAGAAGAATGCAGCTGAAGGAAAAGTGCCCAATTATTCTATCCAAATTTGCCTTTAAAGAAGTCATTCAATCTCTCCAGAGGCAGAATGAGTAAAGACTGAGAAACAAATCCTAAGTTTTATTATTATAATTGAGCTCTATTCACTGGAAGGAAACAAGAACAGGAAGAAATCTTCCCAAATAAAATTATCATCATCATCATAATCATTATCCCTACCACCATTAAGGGTGACTCTTTTTAGAGGCATCCAGAACAGGGTACTTTTCTTCTTCCTCAATAACTTTTATTAAATTATTTTTATTCCATATATTTATGTGTGTATTACACTAAAAGCTAGAGAACTTAAGTATTTGTCTCTGGTCCCTTGGTTATGAGGCAAGCGCCCTTTTAGCATGTGTGCTTGCCAATATAAATTGCATTGGAAGTTATTTGTCATAATTCAAAAATATTATTTAATACACAGTTATGGTCTTTCTTAAGCCAGACCAACCAATTTGCCTTCTGCTGCACTGATAAGGGATGTGATCATAATCATGTGTTTAGGTTGTTGGGAAAGGGGTTTTCCACAAACTCTTAACAAGCATCATGAATGGTGTTCACCTTGTTTGGGTGGAAAGAGAGATAATAAAACCAATATGAAACATCTGAAAAATAATGTAGATCAAAACAAAGGGACATTTACTAACAATGAACAACTCTAAAACAAATTAGAGTAACAATTTCATTCACAATAGCATTGAAAAATACAAATTATTTAGAAATAATTTAATGAAAGAAGTGCAAAGCATGTACAATGAAAGCTATAAAACATCATCAAAAGTAATTAAAGAAAATTTGAATAAATGGAAAGATATCCTATATCCATGTATTCCAGGAAATTCAAATCAAAACTACATACGATACTATTTTTTATCCACTATGATGTCTATAAGCAAAAAGACAAAACAGAAACAAATGTTGGCAATGATATGAGAAAACTGGAACTCTCATACCTTATTAGTGGGAATGTAAAATGGTCAGCCACTTGAAAAACCGTTTGGCAGTTTCTTAAAATGTTAAACATTGAATTACCCTTTGACTCAGCAATTCTAATCCTAGGTATCAACCCAAAAGAAATGAAAATGTAGGTCCACGCAAATAAATGTATGGAAATATTCACAGCATCATTATTCAAAATAGCTAAAAATTTGAAACACTCCAATGTTCCTCAATTAGTAAATGGATGAACAATATTTGGAATATATATACAATGAAATACTATTTGGTAATAAACAGGAACAAAGTATAGGTACATGCTACAACATGGATGACCCTCAAAAACAGTACACTTAGTGAAAGAAGCTAGACACAAAGGAACATACTTTGTATGATTCCATTTGTATGAAATGTCCACAAAAAGCCAAATTTATATATACAGATGGTAGATAAGTAGTTATCTAGGACTGGGAGTGGGAATGGGAAGTGACTAAAATTGGACAGAAAATTTTTTTAGGGTGATACAAAGGTTCTAAGATTAGATTATGGTGGTGTTTATAAATCTCTTTAAATGTATTAAAACTCATTGAATTGTACACTGAAAATCTGTAAATTTCATGATATATAAATTATATCTTAATACAGCTCTTACAAAAAAAGAAAGGAACATTTTCCTAAAAACCGAGAATGAACAATATTTTGAAAATTATTTCCTTCAAGTTACACATTTGCTTAGTGATTATAACTCATAAAGCAATTTCATATCTAAATTTAATTTTTTCTTTACAACCAATGGCCAATGGCCCCCTGAATAGTTCAATTCCATGAAGTGAAAATTATTATTTCACTTCCCTGTTTTACAGAGGAAATAGACTCAAAGAAGTCAATTTATTGGTTATGGTTTTATACTAGGTGGGGTGCCCTAAAACTAAATATGTTTTTTATAATTTCAAGTCATCTAATATTTCATTAGTGAACATTGTTCAATGGCTTTAATACAATAGAAGTTTGTTTTCTGTTTTCCCCTATGCAAGAGTTCAAAGCAAATGTTCCTTATCAGGAAGATCCAGACTCCTTTGATCTTTTGGTTTCACAATTCTCTGGCATTATCAGCCCATTTCCAGGTGACACAGGAAAGAGACCACTGAGGGTTTTATTTTATTTTTTTAAAGAGTTACCTGGGGAAGACACACTTTGTCTCCTCACATGGCATTGGCTAGAATTCAGTCACATGACCACACCTAAGTGAAAGGGTAGCTGGGAAATATAGACTAATCATGGGTCCTGAAAAAAGAGGATAATGGATTTTGGTGAAAAACTAACAGTCTCTGCCACAGAAATGTTACCTTTAAAACAGTTTTACTGCTACTTGTGATCTGAAATGGCAAGTTTAAAGTCAAATGTATCTAATGCATATTCATATTCTTCTAAAATTAACTGAGGATGTAATTTTGCTATAAAGAAGTCATCAGAATGAAACTTAAACATCCATTCTAAGTTTCTAACTGTGCTTGTTACAAACATGATACAAATCAAGTTCCTTTTTCAATTTCCTGAGTAACCAGGAATTACATGGCTCTAAGTTGACAGTGCTCAATCACTGACCGAATCAGCACTTGCCATTTCACAGTTCAGCTCTGTCATTTTTAAGCTATGCAATTTGGATATGTTATCTAATATGTCTGAGTTTCCGATTCCCCATGTGCAGAAAAGGGATAATATACACAAAGTCTTCAAGAATTATTGAGAAACATATGTAGAACGTTAGCTGATAGTGTAGATATTTATTAAATGTTACTTTTCATCTCCCCTTCCCATAAAGTCCTATAAGATTCTATTGGCATATGGTTTGCTGATAAAACTTCAAAAACAATTTACTTCCTTTATCGCCTCAGCATATTCTTTTTTAGATACAACTTATTTTATTAATATTCATGACAATAATATATATTTCCGTCTTCTTTTCTTTCCGTTTTCCTTCTGAGTAATTAACTCAGTACATGTCTGATTCTGTGCACTCCAGAATGACAGTTTTCAATCACATGAAGTGACATAGGAGTCTTGCCAAAAAGATTGGCACACGGTCACTTGAACACAACTTTTCTACTCTTAAGATAGATCTTGGGCTGATAGGTGTGTGACTACTCATTTTGAGTTTCTCAGTGTTTGCAGACAGGTTCTCTCCATCATTTCATTGATGCAAGAAGAGTATATTAGTTTTCTGTGCTACAGATTTCACCTGGTTCACCTCTTCTCCCAAAAGAAATGTCAGAACAAAACCTTTGCTTTTTATTGAATAAGCCGACAGGAGCAAGCATAGTGAAAAGGAACTTCTTATTAGGTAAAAACGGAAAGGTGGTAATAGATATTTCTGGAAATTTATTTATTATTTTTTTAAATTTGATTTTCTAAAATTTCTTAATAGATACATGAAATATTAAATAATTACACATGAATAATGGGAAATGAATTCGGTGCCAAATCACTGGCACAAATCAGTGCTCCCTAAACATCAAAGGGTTTATCAACACATTTAAAGGCAGATGTACACTCTCCATCCCACACCGACTGAATCAGAATTTCTGAGCATTAGACTCTAGTTTGAGAGCCCAAAGTTGGCATTTTTTTTGTATTCATCGTAATTTGAACCATATGAAATTGTTAACACTTGACAATATTTTACTTACAAAAATGACAATTTTATAATAGCTTAATCTAATATTTAACCAGGTCACATGAATTTAGCTTTTAAATTTATCTGGGTGGCTTTTTGAAAAATATATTTTTTCAGGTCTTGCCTAGGAACCAGTAAATCAGAATTCTAGAGCAAGGAGATGCTGATGCTCTACAACTTGCAAGAAACTATCCTTAGAATGTATAAATGTTTTTCCATTTATAAAGTTGTGGAGTTCTGGAAAAGTAATGTCACAGAGGTTTAAAAGAGACATAAATTATAATGTTTTTACATTAGGAATTAGAAAACAACAACTGCTCAAAAATCAAGTCCTTTTGTAAAGATCTGAATGTCTGGAAAATGAAGCACTAAGATGAAATTTAAAAATGTATTTTATGTTTATGTATTGAACCAAAACACAATTTTTACTCTATAAATTTTTTTTTATATCTCACATGAATGTACAAACAAAAACCTGAAGGAGAATATTTTTCACTTTGATTTTTAAAACTGCTCTTGCTTTGGAATTAAATGCCTGATAACACACCTGTTGCAGAGGAAGGGCACTAAGTAGAGTCTGGCCTGATAGGAACCTAAGGTGGTGGCTGGACCAATGGCCCCCTGAATAGTTCAATATTTATTTTTGATCCACCATGTTACCAAATTTTGACCCTTGGTTCTCTGCCTGCATTCAGTCCCCCCACACCCAATGCCTTCATACACACACACACACACACACACACGCACAGAGCCCAGTCTGACATGCTTGTATAGCTAGCTCTCTCTCATTTCGATGTTTCCCTTGGCCTATATTTGCCTAAATTCCTTTGGAATATGTGTGAAATTATCTGTGTAATGAGAAGACACAATCCTGTGATGTACATACCTAGAATATTTCTTACTTATTCAGTACTTAACAGTTTATTTTCCACACTCCAACTACCATCTCTGATGGTGATGTTGATGGGGTGTTGTGGGTGGATACAAAGTAGCCAGTCAACATGTCTGTAAACAAATTAATTAATTATATACAAAAATTATTTTAGTTTCTTCTGGAATAAAATAGTTTCATTTCAGGTAAGGTTCTATCATATTCAGGTGTTCCTATGCTCAGAGTACAGGTCAAAGCCCTGTTATCCAGTCTCAGGCAGAGCTTTATGAAAAGCCTGCAGTGGCCTGAGGCCTTGGGGATGGGTGTGGGGGAAAGTTCTCTTTTCATCCCTGTATTATGAGGATCTCTTGAGATTACCTTTGCTCCTAGTAACCATATGGGGACAGGGGATATAGAAGACTACCAATATGGTGCCAGAACCTTAGTATTCGTGTATTTGTTGGCCGCCTCGTAAAGTTATTGCTGCCAAGAAAAATAAATGCACAATAAACAAAAATACTCTCATTACCATTGGCCCTTTATGCTGCTGGTGTCCAAATATTGGGTCTGTTAGAAGAGACATTTGTTGTTCTTTAGGTACTGCATGAGTGAGGTGGGATGAGGGACACCACCTTCTGCTCAGGTACATCCTCGCCCTGCACTTATCCATACAATGTGCCATCTGATCCCCACTCCATAGACTCTTCCTCATAAGCTCATCACACTCTAATGTGAAACCTTCTAGAAATGTCTTCAAGATGGTGTAACCCTGACCTCCTAAACTGACATGTTCTTTGTCCTCTGGAAACTCCACTATCTTTCCCAGTGGTGGGAATTCAGGTTACTCCAGATACTACTTCCCTTAATTTTGTTCATATCTCTCTTATTGCTTTCATACCTCAGCAACATCAAGTGTTTCCACCAGCTCTGTGACTCTACAATGTCTCTATTGGAATTGACTCCGAGTTTGTTTTTATTTGGCACCAGTGAGAGAGCTGTAATTGTGAGTTTTATAGATTTCATGTATAAGTGATATCATGCAGTATTTTTCTTTCTGTTCCTGGGTTATTTCACTGAGCAAATGTCCTCCAGGTTTATCTACATCGTTACAAATGGCAGGACCTGCTTCTTTATAAAGCCTAAGAAATATCCATTGTGTGTTAAATGCCACAATTTTTTATTCATTCCTTCATCAACACTCAGGTTATTTCCATATCTTGGCTATTGTGAATTATGCTGCGATGAACATGAAAGCATAAATATCTTTTTGAGGGACTGATTTCATTTTGTTGATTGCATGATCATATGTAGTTCTATTTCTGATTCATTGAGATTGAGATATTAAAGGAGTACAAATCTTTTTCTTACATGGATACACTGTATAATGCTGAACTCAGGGCTTTCTGTGTGTCCATCACCTGGACAGTATTCATTATACCCAATAAGTAAGTTTATATCCCTCATTGCCCTCTCACTCTCCCCTCTTCTTAGTTTCCTATGTACTTTGTGCTTCTATGTGCCCGTGTATAACCATCATTAAGTCTCACTTATTAGTGAGAACATACGGTGCTTGTTTTTCCATTCCTGATATACTTCATTTAGGATAATGGATTCCAGTTCCATCCAAGTTGCTACAAAAGACAGTATTTCATTCCTTTTATGGCTGAGGAGTACTCCATGATGTACATATACTACGTTTTCTTTTCCACTCATGAATTGATGACCACCTTGTATCTGGATATCAAAATCTCTGGCAATACCAGGGAAGTTTTTCTCAATTATTCTTTCAAATTGGTTTTCCTTGCTTTTTGCATTTTCTTCTTCTCCCTTAGGGATACCTATCATTCTTATATTAGCTAGTTTTACAGAGTCTCATATTTCTTCTTTATTCTTTCTTCTGCATCTTTGACTGACTGGGTTAGTTTGAAAGCCATGTCTTCAAGCTCCAAGATTCTTTCTTCTGCTTAGTCCAATCTGCTGTTAAAACTTTCCGCTGTAATTTGAAATTCCCTAAATGACGCTTTCATTTCATTAATTTCTGTTATACCTTTTCTTATCTATCTCTTTAGAGAATTTTTCATTCATGCTCTGAATGACTTTTTTTGGTTTCTTTATGTTGGCTTTTGGCTTTCTTATCAATCCCATTTACCTTATTTGCCATCCATATTCTGAATTCCATATCTGACATTTTGACAATTTTCTTTACGCTGGGGTCTGTTACAGGATACCTATTGGGATCCTTTTGGGGTGTCAAAACAAGCTTGTTTTTTTTTTTACATTGCCAGAGTTCTTATTCTGGTTTCTTTTCATCTGAAACATCTATCTCTTCTCTCAGCTCAAGGTAGATAAGTTTGCAGTTCATTTGTTGTCTTCTGCTGGGAACTCCCCTACTTAGTGAAGAGATGGAGAGGTCCCTTGATGGTGAACTTGTGTTCTACTCTGGAGGACTGACCTGATAGGAGAGGGGCGGATGCACTTAGGGCTTGTAATACAGCTGTTCTCCTCTGTCATCCTGTTCCCCTGTGGTTGTCACAATATGAGCCAGTGGTGGGGGATATTTGTGCAGAGTGGTGGGTTGGTCCTCAAGCCACTGTTGGAAGGTTGAACAGGGGCTTGGCAAGTACTTCTCTATGGAAGTGGGTGGCATGGGAATTTGCTCTGCTCAGGCCTCCCCCTGGTGGTGGCAGTGGTGGCTGGGTGAGGTTATGTAGATAGTGGTTCCAGGTGCCAGGGCTGTGGGTGTTCACTCTGCTCAGTTCCAGGGACAGTGGCAGTACATGACAGGCAGTATGTGACAGCTGCCAGTAAGTAGGTCTGTGCCAGTGTGCAACGGCAGTGCCATGGTGGCGGTGCAGTGTGGGATGTGCTCTCTTTGCATACACATTTCATACTATTTTATGCTCTCATGTTGTTCTTTAGTGTCCTTGTATTTCAACTGAAGAACTCCCTTTAGAATTTTTTATAAGGTAGGTCCAATATTGATAAACTCTCTCAGCTTTCATAGGTCTGAGAAAGTGTTTATTTCACCTTCATTTTCTGATGGAAAATTTTGCTGGATATAGTATTCTTGGTTGTAAGTTCCTTTTTCTTTTTTTCTCATTGAGCATTTTAAATATATCATCTCACTTCCTCCTGGCCTGATTTCTGCTGAAAAATCTGCTGATAGCCTTATCCATTTTCCCTTGTACATGATAAGTCACTTGTTTGGCTGCTGTCAAAATTCTCTTTGTCTTTAACTTTTGACAATTTAATTATAATGTTTCTTGGTGCAAGTCTCTTTGCAGACATCCTATTCGGTGTTCTTTGGGCTCACTGTATCTGGATGTTTATTTCCTTCACTGGCTTTGGGAAATTTTCAGCCATTATTTCTTTGAATAAGCCCTCTTCATCCTTCTCCTTTTGGGCTCTCATAATGCATATATTTTCCCACTTGATATTGTCCCATAAGTCCCTTAAAGCTATTTTCAGTACTTTTTATTCTTTTTTCTTTTTGTTCCTATAATGGGATGATTTCAATAGGTTGTCTTCAAGTTTGCTTATCCTTTCTTCTACTTGATCTAATCTGCTGTTGAATCCCTCTATTGAAATTTTCAGTGATTGTATTCTTCAGCTATATGACTTATGTTTGATACTTTTAAAATATTTTCTATCACTTTGCTGAAATTCTTACTTTATTCATAAATTGCTGCCCTGATCTCCATGAACATTTTTATGCCATTATTTTGAATTATCTGTTAAGTAAATAATTTATTTCCACTTCATTAGTGTCAGTTTTTGGATATGTATCTTGTTCTTTCATTTAGAACATATTTTCCTTGACTCCCTGTGTTGGTTTCTGTGCATTAGATAAGACAACCAACTCTCCCAGTCTTGTCATACTAGCTTTGTGTAGGAGATGAACCTCACCAATCAGTTCAGCCAGAGATTCTTGGTGCCTTTCAAATTTTCCTGCTTGTCCAAACCATCTCTATACTTAGTGGCCCCAAGCGATTGGGGGCCACTAAGTACAGAGCAGAGCAAATTCTCAAGACCCATCAGTGCCCAAATACAGGTGATATAAAAGCCAGTTCCTCAAGATGCTGTTGGAAAAGTTGACATGCTAGACATGTGTTCCAGTTCCTTTTCTTCTCATTGACTCTGCACTAAGTCAGGAAAGGATCTGTGGCAAATGTCTGTATTCTTGTTCAGACTGCACAGTCTTTTAACCCACTGTTTTGCTCTTTGCCACTCCCAAGGGCTTTGCTGAGTACCATCAGTTCTTAGAGACTGGTGGTTTAGCTGGAGGCTTGGTTCTGGGAGTGAGTCAGGGGAAGGAACTGTGCAAAAAGTGCCCATGTGCCCATTCAGGCTCACAGTGGACTACTGATTGCCTGAAAAGGGATTCTAAGGTAAGTTGGTTAAAAGAAATGGAAGTGGTGATAAGAGAGTGGGAAGTTAAAGTAGGGGTTTTGAAAGCATTGAGAGAGTATGTCATGTAGTGCTTGAAAGCATAGATTTCAAAGCCAGATTGCCTAGCTTCAAATCTCAACTTGGTCACTTAACCCTGGTCAAGTCACTCATCTTTATGTTTTTGTTATCTCATTTGTTAAATGAATATAATCTTATCTAGGACATAGAGGTGTTGGGAATACATGAGTCAAAATATGTGGCATAGAATATTAGCTGACAAATAGCAGATAAGACATAAATGTTACATGCTACTAATATTACTGATACTAAGTGAAACTTCAAAAATGATGTTTGTGAAAAGGAGCATTTTTAAAGGAAACATTGAAGTTTTGCTATATGGAATTTCATATGGGCCATCTATTCTATATCCTTAAAAATTTAAATAAATTTGATATTTCTAACCAACACATTTGGAGTTTGATTTGTGTCTTTTTAAATAATGGAAGTAGCTTCCCTTTATGAAAAATTCTTCACTGATTTTTTAAACATTACTTGAAACATGTTTAAATTTTATTGGGATTTTTCCTGTGAAGTTGTTAGATTTAATTTTTTATCTCCTCTCTGATTTTATCTGTCCAGTAAATTTGCCTGAATGCAAATGATGAAAGTTACAAGTGGAAGCAAAAAAATACAGTTCAAATAATCATATAGCAGAGAAAAATACTTTTCCTCTTTTTTCACAGTACTTTTAAAATATTGACACTCTTTAACACTTATTATCTTACTAGAATTTTACAACAGGTAAGTGTCTAAATAACAACATAGAAAACTAGATTTTATTAAGTTTATTTTTCTATATACTTACTGTTAGCTTTGCCAATAACCTCATGAAATAGGCATGTATTTATTTTTGTTTTTAATAAATTAATAAAATAATAATTGAGCACCAAGTATGCTAAACATTAGAAATACAGTGAGCAGGATATTATTAGTGATAGAGTAATAAGCACACAGTATTTTATAGTGGCAGAAAGTAAAGCACACAACCATCAAGAATAATTTAGGATTTGAATTTAGGAAAGTTAGCTCCTGTCTGTGCATTAAAAACACTATATTATACTGTCTCTCAAAGAGTAGAAGAACCACTTCATTAAACAACTTCAGGGGACATCATTCATATTCAAGTCTGTATGAATGGTGTCTTTAGGACTATATTTATATTGAACAAAATGTATATTTTGCCATGCTTCTTATTCCATGTTACAATCACTGGTAAAAATCAGTTCTTTTTTAAAGTGTTGAGACTAAAAGTGACTCAGTACTAAAATTTTTAATAAGAACAAAGATGGCTTTCATAATGACGAAACAATATTGAACTCGATATTTCCATTACCCAAAATAATGAAAGAACTTCTTAAGGGAAAATATTATTTCAATAGACAATGAACATTGTTCATAGCTAAATTCAAGCAAAAGGGTGTACTGCTTCTGCTAAGTAACAAAAGAAGATAATTGAGAGGCACATAATTTGCTCAAGTTTCTACATTTTGTTTTTACCTTCTGACAAATAACTTCTGGAAAGCTGTCTATATTTATTTAACATTCACTTTCATTCTATGATCTGATCCCAAAGTTTCTAAAAAGACAAATTTACCTGAAAAATTCAAATCACATCTAATATCTTCTATTTTGCCTTTCATATTAATAAAGGCAGTCTGATTTGACTCTTGCATGGCTCCAGACGAGTGTTAGAGAAATCAACATTAATGAAAACAATATGATGAAAGACATATCAATGTTACATTTGATTTAGTGAATGACATTTGTGGCTTCTTTTCACCTTTCCCTGACTCACCAAGTATCACTGGATAAAGAATTGAAGTAGAAATGTGAGGTGATTATTAGCTTCACACATTGCTATGTAAAACTGTTGATATTACTTTCTAACTATATCTATATCAAAATTCAGAAAGAAAAGAAAATCTTTCTAGTCCTGAACTTCAAAAATTGTTTCCTTGGAACTATATTTTGCTTTCAGAACTCTTTTATATAAAATATTTACTGTTTTATTTTTTATTTCCAATATAATGATAGCTAGATGTATTGACTACTTACTAAGTGCTTGCAACTATTTGCTGAGCAATTTGCAAAGTTAGTTCATTTAATATTCACAAAAGCTCTCTAATATAGCCACAGTATTTGTGTTTTTCAAAGCATTTTCTAAAATATAATCTCATTTGATTCTGACTATAATCTTGTAAAAAAGAAAAATAATTACTATAATTTCTCAAGGAAACTGAGACTCAGGAAAAATTCAGTAATTTGTTTTAGTAATTTGTTCACAGTTTGTACATGGCAGAGGTGAGAGTCAAATTAAGTCTTTCTAAAGCAGTTTCAACACACTTAAGAGTCAAGATGTTTTACCTCCAAAATACAAGCTTAAATTACATTATTTTAAATTATAATATTTTGATTTTCTCAACCCAAAAGTATATTCTTGCAAGGAGACAGTACTACAGATGTTATGAGTGTTTTTCCAGGATATATTTTTTCATTTCCTATACTGTATTTTTTATTGTTCATCATAAAAGTAACTGGGCTAGCTATCACTTTCACATTTCTCTCTCCTAATTACATGTAATTTTGTTAATGGAAAACTTATTTATCAGGCATTTAGACTGTAAGTTATGAGGGCAGGAACCATGAGAATTTCTTATTTACTGTATTGCCAGAACTGAGCATGGTGCTTGGCACCTAATATGCAGCTAATATATGATTAATTTAAATCAATGAAATTTAATTTAATTAATTTCATATATTTACTATGAATCCTTACCAATAGTGTGTGTATATATATATATTTTAAAGATCATAGAAATGGATTAAGGAGTCTTCATTATCTTTTTTTTATTTAATCTATTATCAAATTCAAGGATAGAGTTGATTCATCTTTCCACTTATTTGGGGAAAGTAATGTTAAAAGCTCTGACTTGTATAAAACATTGCCAAAAATTTGATCAACAAAGAAATAATTGTATGATGTTAAGAATCATTTATTCATTCAATAAATATCCGTGAGCCACTAATATGGATTAAGAAGTATCAGAGGTAAGCTTAAGAGGTGTCTTGCTTCATGGAGCTTATATTCTGATGATAGATGTCAAACCCATGAAAGAATGAATGTGTAATATGCCAGTAAGAGACAAGTGCAAGAATAATTTTAATACAGTAGAAGGGGATGGTTAATGAGAGGTATCTCAGGAGAGGTAGGGGAGGGGTATTTTAGCTAGAGGTAAACAATACTATTTTGATTAACAGAAGTTCTCAGTAGGGAGATAGGAAGTAAGATGAGATTTGGAGTAGGATGATGATGTTGGAGACGATGCAGCAAATAATGTGGAGAATCTTATTCAATGTATACATGCTTGCTTTCCACTACCTCCACCACGGTGTTAAGAACTAATGGATGGATAACAGACATCAGTGTCATCTATGAAAATTTAAGTTAGTAATTATTAAGTAATTTATTCTCTTTATTTTTTAGAAAGATGTATGTGAGCACAATGTTCTTTTTATGTACATACCTTATCTCCTGCACTAGGATCAATTTGCCTTAATTGTACCTATTTTTATGGAAAATTTGAAGAGCTTCACACAGTTCTAGAAATTTTGCCCACATTTTTGGTCAGGCCTCATTCTTTGAAAATGACAAATGGCAATGCTTCTTTGTATATCTGGTAATTTTTTTATTGGATGCAAGATACTGCTGATTTTACCTTTTTAAGTTCTGAATATTCATGAGCTTTTCAAAATACTCTGAAGCTTTGCATATAATACATACATATAAACTTATATATTATATAATACATAGAATACATACATAACAAATGTAACATAACATGTAAACAAAATTACATACAGGATAACATAAAAAACAACATATATGATTTTATCTGTTTTGTTCAACTGTACAAATATACAATAAATATATGTACCAAATGAATTACCGAGTGAACAAATGAATATCCTCTGAAATACAGTTTATACCATGTCAGGTGTATCCTTCTAAGAAATACAGCCCTTTTCCTCTACTAACAGGAACAAGGCATAACACAGAGAGTTGAAAGTGCTTGTGGATTCTAACCTCATGGAATTATAATTGTCAGTGTTAGTTAAGAATGGAAAGAAGAAAAGAAACTTGTGTTACATCTTTCCCAGAGATTTTGTTCATTTCTTCCCAACAAAAATAGTCTTGTACCAGAGACTGGACATAATAATAAATTAATTTGACAGACGAATTTCTGGATTATCTTTTCCAAACATTTATGTGATATTAAATATTATAAAACTATTGTATTACAATTTTTAATGTTTGAAGGATTCTATGGGATAATAAGCATATTTCTTTTTTTAATATAATGCATTGGTACAATTTAATACAAAATACATTAACATCATTTTATGGGAAAATAGAATGGGAGAGGTAAAAAGTGTCAAAAACTTAAAATTTTAAACAGAAAAGATATAAAATTTGCCCACTAAAGTATTATTTTAGTTTTACTAAATATTTACTTTATATTTACTTTATAATATGTCTTATTAGATTAGAAGGACAGAAAGAAATATGGGCAATATTGCATTGATGAAAGGAATTGAAGAAGACACAAATAAATGCAAAGATATCCTGTGTTCCTGGATTAGACAAACGATTATTGTTAGAATTTCCATACTGCCCAAAGTGATATACAGATTCAATGCAATCCCTACCAAAATTTCCAAGACATTTTTCACAGAATAAAAAAATTTTTTCTAAAATTCACATGGAACCACAAAAGACCATAAACAGCCAAGTCAATCCTGAGAAAGAAAAACAAAGTTGGAGCTACCACATTACCTGATTTCAACCCATATTACAAGTTTATAATGATCAAAACAGCATGGAATACAGGCATATAGATCAATGAAACAGAACAGAGAGCCCAGAAACAAACCCATGCATATATAGTCAACTAATTTTCAACAAGGGTACCAACACCGTGGGGACGGGATAGTCTTTTCAATAAATGGTGTTGGGAAAACTGAATATCCACAAGTAAAAGAATAAAATGGACCCTTATCTTACATGTAGGATAATAAGAATATTTCTAAATATTGGATATAATTATAACTAACCAAATTTGCATTACATTTTAACTGTAATGTGGGTATATGATCTATTCTCATATCCCCTGGTGATCCCCAATCCTTATTATTCCAGTACAAGGAGAATTTATTCAAAAGTGAAACAAACTCTGTAGACAGTTAAAGTTAAAAATGCACATTCTGAATTGTTTTGTATGAAGAAAATATTTGAAAGTATGAAAATATCTATATTCATAAAATTAATTAAAAATTTTTCCTATGCTGTTGTATCTCTGAAATGAGGCCAATTAAAAAACACAAGGCTATCAGTTTCTCTACTTAAAATAGATATACCATAATCTATTTTTTGCTTGTCCCATGGATGGGTCTTTCAGAAAATGTCTGGGCATTTAATATAGAGATAAACTTCAACTAAAGAGAGAAGAATTCCAACTGCAGAAGAGCAGATTTATAAAAAATAATAAAAAAAGAAACATTGTTAATTGATGAGTACCATGTGCCAAGCATTTTAAATACTTTACCTTTTGTTATTCTCACTCTATTAGGAACATAGGTATAATCTGAGTTCTACGTGTAATCCTGACACTTATTTTGGGCAAGTTACTTAAACTTTTTGGTTTTGATATACTCATCTATAAACATGTGGGTTATAATATTCTTTAATATCGTCCTGGGCATTACAACGCATAATCTCAACAAAACTCTTCAAAGAATTACCAGTATATAAGCATTTAATAAATGTTTCATCTAAACATTATAACTATCCCTCACCTTACAATTAGAGAAACGAGGAAAATTTTAAGAAAGTTGCCTTAGTTTACCTCTCCCTAGAAAGTGGGATTTGAACTGTAGGGAAAAAAGAATACCTTTTACATACCAGTTAAAGTGTTTAACTGGAGTATCTGGGAATGAAATAGGTTAGATGGTCTCAGAGGGTGGAGGGGGAGGGCAGGACAGCTGCATTGCAAACTCAGCATTTGTGAAGCTTGAGGAAGACTCGGTCCTCTAGCAAACCTAGGATTCCCACTTGTCCCTTTTCCATTCTTGGGTCACTGTCTCTACCTCCATCAAGCACAGACACAGCTCATCCTGCCAAGGAAAAGCCACATGCTGCATGGGAATGGGAAGAGAAAGGTCAGGATTGCACAGTTTGAGCTTTGGTACGTTTCTCTAGGACACATTCAATTCTGCTTCACTCATACAGAAAAGGCTAGGTTTTAGAACCATTTATAGCAATTTTATTAATTCTAAATTTTGAAAACCACTCAATGCTTCAAGGTGATGCCTTTACCTTTATCTTATTTTCTCTTTCTCTCACAGAAAGGAGTCATCCAAAAGAGATTTCCAAAAAGACTAAATGTAAAAGTTTTCAAACAATCTCAGCTACACCACCTGCTGTTGAAATTTGTATTTTGGCTTTTAGTAGAGAAAGGTTGTCATCTGCCTGTTGTTTGATCTTCCTTGTGGGATGAGAGTCTAGGGAGGAGGCAGCTCTCCCTCAGAACTGCTGCATTACCCAAAGGAAAAGAAGTCATTTTGTCAAAAAGACACACCTGCACTCGAATGTTTATTGCAGCGCAATTCACAATTGCAAAGATGTGGAATCAATTCAAGTGCCCATCAATTCATGAGTGGATTAACAAAATGTGGTATATGTATACCATAGAGTACTACTCTGCCATAAAAAAAAGATGAATTAATGCCTTTTGCAGCAATTTGAAAGGAACTAGAGATCATTATCCTAAGTGAAGTATCTCAAGAATGGAAAAACAAACACCACATGCACTCTTTTGTAAACTAGAACTAACTGATGGGCACACAAGTACACAGAGCAAGATAAAAGTAATTGGAAATCAAGCAGGTGAAGGGGGGAGGAAGAAAAGGGCAAAAACCCACCTAACGAGTACAATGAACACTATTCTGGTTATGGGCACACTTATAGCCCTAACTCAAGTTATTTAGCAAAAACATCTGTACCCCCTTAATATTCTGAAATAAAAAATCAATTAATTTAAAAAAAGATCAGTGACAAGAAACCTCAAACAACATGAATTTTTTTGTGGTGAGTTCCAGCCGAGAGAATGAAGCTCTAAGAATTCAGAAGGTTGCTTCAACTGCCTCACTCAAAATGATCCTGTTCACTTTTCCAGAGAATGTTAACCCCTGCACTCTGAATAGATGCCACTGTTTAAAAGCATTTATCTCTGACTTTGGGAGGCAATTTTATCTGAATTTAGGTTTTTAAAAAACTTATTCTAGTATACTTTCATCTTGCAAGCATTTTACTTAAAAATTTTACCTATTACTTTTCCTTTTTAAAAGGCTACTAAACTGACTTTATTATTTTATTTGTCTGTTTTATTATGTTTCTTAATAATATTTTCTTTAGTTTGCTTTTTAAATCTTTCAGGTGTTTATATTTCCATCTCTTATTTATTCTTAGCTTATATTCCAAATCTTTTCATCTTGTTTTCTAATCATTTTATCTTCTAGATTAAATTAGTCAAGTGACATACTTCTCATATAATTTCACCCAGTTAGTTTCTCTAGAGTCTTTTAAACAAATATGCCTGTTCTTAAATGTTATTAAGTTGATTATACCTATTTATCTTTAACTCTCACTTATCTATTCATATTAGCCAGTGGTATATTCTCTTCACTAATAACTATTGCTTACTTGCAAAACAAACAAACTTGTTTATTTATCTGCTAAGTATATTGCACCTTACTTTCTTCAATCATTATGTTATCATTAAAAGTGATAAACTGCAAAAATAAAACTTTGTGTCCTGTCTTACAGAATGACAAGACAGATTTCATATATTTACTCTTTATGATATCATAATTGGTACTAGAACATAGGAACTGATAACCTAATATCCATTCAGCCTTTTATTTAAACTGCACAATCCAAAAGTCAATTTAATCAACAAGAGAAAATTAAGCATAGCTCCATCATAGGAAGTTTGCCTTTTCCTAGAAAATTCTATAACGAGATACGTAAAGATCATTTGAATAACATATATATTACTTTATATACTGTGGGTCTGCAATATTTATCCATGTCTATATACCCATTTATCTATCTTTATATAAAATTTATATAAAATATAAACATTTTTCAACACTAAGTTCATAAATATTTGTAGGATAAATATTTGACTGAAAGGCAAATTCCCAAGAAGGAGAGCTTATAATAGTTCTTTCACTATAGTCCTTTCTGGATACTAGACACCTGGTAACAGGATAAAATTATTTTGTATTGTTGTTTGTTTTTACTCATGGATGTGAACATGCTGATACCTGAACCTTAGCTTCAATTTCATATGGCATACAATATTAACAGCTTATTTATTGAAAATGTATAAGATTCAGAAATTTGTCTTTAAAAATACTCCAAAAACATGTGTCAGGAGATTCTTAATAAAAAACATTCCAGAGAAAGGCTACATATTAATGAACCCAAACATGGGTTCTCTAATATGCAGTGAGGTTACAGAGGGATATGGGAGAGTGGTGTTTATAATAATAAATTGGCTTTGGAAAGGCTTGCCAGGCATTCTATTACATAAAATACAATGAGAACGTGTCTTAAATCAGGACAAACATAAGTGTAATAGAAAAGATTCATGAAGAAAAGTTTTAGTACCTGACCAATTCTAAAACTCTAATCATTGTATTGTTTTAAAGTCAAACTCTGGAAATTTAAGCATCCGAGAAATAATATTAGGTAATTCTTTGTCTAATAAACAGTCAAAGGAAAAAAGTTATTTTTTAGATTGAATCCTTATATGATCAAGAAAGAAAATAACATAATCTTGTAACACTGCCAAATTTTATAATGTGGCTCAGTAGGGGCATGAAACACAGTGAAGGTAAAGGTCATTAAATTGATCTTCCTTAGAAACGAGGAAAAGGTAGCAACATCCCTAACACGCAACCAAGAAATCCTTAAATAGCCTTTCTCATGCTGTCCAGTGCTCTCTACTGGACTAACTCTCCTTCTGGAAGCACTTATCTCAGGAGTAACAGCAGTAACCTTGGGATGTTTCATCCCCTCATCATCGTCCTGCTACTGTGCCAAAGGTGACAGTTCCTGCAGGGAAGCTCAGAACATTATAACGGTGAGTATAGGATACAACACCTGGAAATCCAGCACAGACTCATGAGAACTCTGCCAGATTTATCACTGTTATAAAATATTTCGCCTGCTCTTCTACCCTTACAATGTTAAAAGGCAAAACATTTTCTCCTCTGCCTTCTACAACTCTGAGGGAAAAAAAAGGGACTTGTTTACATTTTACAGTGGAGAAGAGGAACTGGAAGAAAGGAAAATGATCCTTTCACTGAAATTACCATAATTAGGTCCAGGTTTCTCATCTTGTTTCCATACTCCACCTCTACTCCAAATAGTATTGTAAAATGTTCAGGAATTTCTACTCCTTAAGAGACATTCATGGCAAATTAATTGATTTGCAAATATCTACCTATCCCCTATTATATTTTAATCACTGACATATTTTGAGGATATAATATGAAAAAGACATGGTGCTAAACTTCAGGTTGTCTTTAGTACAATAGGAAAATAACATAGGGATGGTGTGATGGTCAATTTTATGTGTCAGCTTGACTGGGTCAAAGGATACTCAGATAGCTGGTAAAACATTATTTCTGGGTATATCTGTGAGGGCATTTCCAAAAGAGATTGGCATCTGAATTAGTAGACTGAGTAAAGTAAAGCCACCCTCACCAAGGTGGGTGAGCATCATCCAATCAGTTGAGAGCCCTTCAATATAGAACAAAAAGGTGGAGGAAGGGTGAATTTGGTCTCTTCTTAAGCTGAGACATCAACTTTCTTTTGTTCTTGGACATCAAAACTCCGCTGGTTCTCAACTTAGGATGTTATGTTAATTAAAATTAATGTTAATGTAAATGAATATTCTAAAACCCTTCATAAGATTACTATCAGATTTGTCCCTTTTCCCAAAACCTGTTATCCTCCTGTATTTATTTTCTGTTATTCTCAAAGTGACTTATTTTTTTTTATTCTTTCTTTTCTCTTGTTTTCTCTAGCCAAATGGAATAAATTCTTATTCTTGAAGCACTGGTGTTTTATATGTTTTTAGTGTACAATATTTAATTTTTCATGGCCACTATGAAGTATTAAGGACAAGTCTTTTAATCATTTTTTTAATAATTGAGAAATCTAAGTACAAAATAATTTCAAACAATAAATTTAAGATAACATAGTTAGAAAATAATAGAGTGAGGATTGAGATCATAACCTCTCATTACTTATCCACTAATTTCTTAACCTTAAAATGTTCCCTCATTTCTCTTTCTGATTTTTTTCACCATATATTAATTTTGCCTGTTCAAGAACTTCATAGAGATGAAATAATAGTTTATACTCTTTATGTCTTTCTTTTTTTTCCTCAGCATGTCTATAAAATTCATTCAAGTGTAGTAGGGTGTTGTTTTTGCAGAAAGGCATTCACACCTATGGAAACCTGTATGTATATGATGGAATAAAAAGCACCAGAAATAGTGAACATATAAGTAAATATAAAAAATACATTTTTCCTCTTAATTTCCTTAAAGGCCTAATGACTATCTAGAAGAATGATTATAATAATCATCATAGGCTTTATAATATATATACAGTAATATATCTGACCTTCCTCTACCTACTCTGTCCTGATAGGGTGTGGGTTACATAGGTGTGCCCATTTGTCAAACCTTACCAAATTGGACACGTAAGATTTGTGCATTTTACTATATGCAAATATTACCACAAAAAAAAAGAACTGGCAATAAATACTGAACTCTCACTGAAGTTTTGTTGTTCACAATGGTATTCTGTACAAATATGGAAGGGGCAAATACTAAAATATACTCATGGCTTTGGATTGGAATTATACCAGTATACACTCATGATTGTTAATATTTTGAATATAGAAATGTATAATTTATAGGAATATACATTTCTTTATTTATCTTTTTCTTAGCTTTGTAAGAAACAACTACATACCAATTGCAATGAACATATATAAATGATATTCTCTATTAAAAGAAACCAGGGTTACTTGAAGGGCTGGGACAGGAGAAACATGAATTGAGCCTGAATCATCTTGTTGCAACAGGAAGTAAAGAAGTACACAAAAAAGTGATGAACACAGGAGTCAGTTGAAAAGGATTTGTACTGAACACATCTGAAAGAATTTGAACATGGAGATAAATAGCGATAGTAAAAGTTATAACCCATTTCATAAAATAAGAATGGATCGGTCAGTCCATATGTATATAAATAAGGTGAACAAATAAATAGCTAGGGAGACAAAAGTTCTTCCTTACAATGGAATGAAAACTAATAAATAAATAACGATGATATTAGAAAATATTGAATAAAAGATACTAGTGGGTGAAAATTTGATTACAAACAGGAAACTTGTATTATATTATCTCAAAATATTCTCACACACATTACCCATTAATTAAAAGGAAAAAATAGGAAATTTACAGTAGAAAAACCTTGCAGTTACCACTTTCACCAAGTGATCAAAACTAATATTAATATTATCAAATTGGGAGAAACTGACATCATAGACCTCCTTATACGATGCACTAAGAACACAGCCTTACATCAGAAATATCCCTTATGAAAAAAATACACAATCTGATTCTAAGGAAATATCAGATAACAATTAGGGACATTCTACAAAATAATTGCCTGTATACTACAAAAATGTCAAGATCAATAAAGACCTAGAAAGGCTAAGGAATTGTTCCACATTAGAGGAGTCAAAGGATTTGACAAGTAAATGAAAAAAATTTTAATTTGGAGAAAAAAGTTAAAATACTATAAAAGACATTAATGAAATCATTCAAAAAAATTTAAAAATGGACTCAAATAATAGTCCTATATTGGTGTTAAATTTTCTGATTATAATAAATATTCTATTCTTATATTAGGGAATGTCATCTTTCTTAGAAAAAATACACTAAAGTATATAAAGATAAAGGTGAATGATGTATCCAAACATCTCTCAAGTTTCAGAAAAAATAATATTCAGAAAGTCATATATAGAGAGAATGACAAAGCAACTGAAACAGTATGTAGATCATTGATGAATCTGGGAGTTTGTTGTACTATTTTTGCAGCTTTTCTGTAAGGTATTATATGAATATAAAAAGTTACCCAAGAAGTGTTTTACTCATTTGTAGCTAGTGGAAACACATATCAGGCATTTTTAAGGTGCCTTCCAAGCTTGTCATTTTTGCTTTTCTCTGGGGTCCTGCTCCCAAGTCCAGTGGGAGAATTTGTCTTGTACAGTACCTCTGCCACTGATTGAAACTGAAGATATCTGACCTAAATTAAGTAATTATGATTTTTTAACCAGGTCTTTTAAAAATAGGACTAAATGATTGCTTTGAGAAGAAATGCATGTCCTTTGGTTCTTACATGTGGCTTCTCCCAGAGTAACAATTTTGGTCTTTCTCTTTACCCATTACTCATAATTATTTACCTGCCGGGTAAGATAGTAGACTCTGACCTTCATTATTCCTTGGTTTTCTACTGAACATAGTTAAAACCTTGCACACAAGTAGCTCCTCTCCCCAAGTTTTGCTTGCCTTTTCTCTTCCTTCATGATGCAAGTTTCCTGAGGAGACTCTGTCCCTGCGAGGGTGAGACCTGTGTCTCTGAGAAAGTTTAATTCAGGAGGTAAAGTAGTAGAATGTCCCTTTGGCCTTAAAGCCAACCCACATTCTCCACTCCAGCCTTACAGGGAATAAAGCTGATATTTTTATCTACATCTGTCTGATTCTGATATCTCTAAAGTTGGTTCCCCATGGGGGAAAAGGGGTATGATTAATTATCACGCTCCAACTGCAACAACGGCCAGGTAATTGCTGCAGAGTGGCTGGAAAAGTAGAGAAAAACAGCTACAGGAAAAGAGATGATGCAGGCGCAGACTTTAAAAGATAAACATTGATGAAATACATAATTCTAATGGCTTTTTAATTTCTTATTCTAATTCCTTCTTCAATTCCAGCTATATGTCTCTCTCCTCTTGGATTCCAAAAGACACACATATTTCTTTAGAATAAATCCTCCTTTAGGAACTAGGATCCAAAAAGACTGAACTGATTCCAGGCATTTTTCTTTCTGCCAGTATGAGAAACTGAAAATTACATTTCTGTCAATACCAAAATAGTGAATATTTTACTTATTGCTTGCTGGAAAACCTAATCTGGGAGCCATATAGACTATATGTCCATGGAGAAAGGCACCACTTGGGGTAGGCTGATTATATTCTTGTAGACATGAATGTTTTTAGTATAAGCCTTTGAAGTGAAGAAGAGAAGAAAGAGGAATATCAAGAAAGGGATGATACAGCCTGGACTAGCACTGGTGAAATCAGGACTCACCTTTGACTTAATCTACTCTCCTAAGTTCTAAAAGTCAAGGTGGAAGAAATGTACTCCAAACCCACTGAAAATAGCCCTTACTGGATGATGGTACTGAGGTAACTTTAGCAGAGGTATGATAAAGTGATTACAAATTAACTAATAATGCTTAATAGGGAACTTGCTGATATTTTGCTATATTTAATGTCCTCCTGAGACACTTCTGAGATTGCCTAAGCACAGTTAAAGGATATAAAGTCACTTGAGCTGACTAGATTAGCCTTCCCAGGTTTTTGAATAGAGAATTAATATTCAGACCTTCTTTCTTATGGTGAAATATATTTTGCTCACTCAAGAGTACCTGTGAGAATTATATACACTGGTTTTCTCAAATAATTACGGTGTCCATGTGTTCAGAACAAGAAAGAAGAAGAATATTTTCAGTTGACAGAAATCTTTCCAATAGAAACAAGTTAGTCAGAGAAGGGAGTAAAAATTCTTTCACTCTACCACACAATGGAAATTGGATTTCTCTACACTTTCTTCCAAATATAGAAACAGAGGGAACACTTTCTAACTCAATCAACAAGACCAGCATTACTTTAATACCCAAACCAGACAAAGACATTATAAGAAATGAAAACTATAGACCAATATTTCTCATGAACATACATGTAAAAATCCTCAATTTCCTAAAATCTTAGAAAATTGAATCCAACAATGTATAAAAAGAATGATGCACCACAGCCAAGTGAGATTTATCCCAAGTATACAAAACTGGTTCAATGTCCAAAAATCAATTAATGTATTTCATCAAATCAACAGGCTAAAGAAGAAAAAAATCACATGAACATATTAATATCAATTGATGCAGAAAAATTATTTGACAAAATCCAACACCTATTCATGATTAAAAAACAACTATCAGTAAACTAGGAATACAGAGGAACTTCCTCAACTTTATTAAGAACATCTATAAAAAACCTACAATATTGTACTTAATATTGAGAAACTCAGAGCTTTCCCTCTAAGATCAGGAAGAGGCAAAGATATCCCCTCTCACCACTGCTTTTCAACATTGTACTGGAAGTCCTAGCTAATGCAATTAGACAAGAAAAGGAAATAAAAAGCATCATATTGGGAAGGAATAAATACAACTGTCTTTGCTTATACATGTCAAGGTTATCTTTGTAGGAAATCTGAAGGAATTGACCAAACAAACCCCTCCTAGAACTAATAAGCAATTATAGCAAAGTGGCATTATGCAAGGTTAATACACAAAAGTAAATCACTTTCCTATATATCAGCAATGAACAAGTATAATTTGAAATTAAAAAACACTTTACTACTTACATTAGCATCCCCGAAAATTAAATACTTAGATACAAATCTAACAAAATATGTACAATATCTACATGAGGAAAACTATAAAGCTCTGGTAAAAGATATCAAAAAATAATCAAATAAATATAGAAATATCCCATGATTATGAAGGGGGAAACCCGTCAGTGTCAAGATTTCAGTTATTTCCAACTTCATCTACAGATTCAGTCAACATCCCAGCAAGTTATTTTGTGGGTTATCGACAAAGTAATCCTAAAGTTTATATGGACAGGCAAAAGACTCAGAATAGCCAACTCAATATTGAAGAGAACATAGTTGTCTCCAAGTGACCTATCTGATTTTAAGTCTTACTCTAAAGCTATAATGATCAAGACAGTGTGGTGTTGGTGAAAGAATAGATCAATGGAACAAAACTGAAAGCCCAGAAATAAACCCACATAAATATGGATGGCTAATCTTCAATAAGGAGCAATATATCTATACTCAATAAAATGGAGTAAAGATAGACTTTTCAACAAATGACACTGGAACACTTGGACATCCATGTGCCACTAAAAAAATAAATCTGAACACAGATATTATACCATTCATTAAAAAATGCTTAAAATGGATCATGGACCTAAATGCAAAGTGCAAAGCTATAGAATTCCTAGAAGAAATATATTTAACTAAGGAGGTGAAAGATCTCTACAGGGAGAACTATGAAACATTGAGGAAGAAATAGCAGAGGACATAAACAGATGGAAAACCATACTATGCTCATGGAACAGCAGAATCAACATTGTTAAAATGTCTGTACTACCCAAAGTGATCTACAGATTCAATACAATCCTTTTTTATTTATTTATTTTTTTGAGACAGAGTCTCACTCTGTTGCCTGGGCTAGAGTGCTGTGGCATCAGCCTAGCTCACAGCAACTTCAAACTCCTGGGCTCAAGCAATCCTCCTGCTTCAGCCTCCCGAGTAGCTGGGACTACAGGCATGTGCCACCATGCTCAGAACATTTTTTCTATATATTTTTAGTTGATCAATTAATTTCTTTCTATTTTTAGTAGAGATGGGGTCTCACTCTTGCTCAGGCTGGTCTCAAACTCCTGAGCTCAAACGATCCACCCACCTCAGCCTCCCAGAGTGCTAGGATTACAGGCATGAGCCACCGCGCCCAGCCAATATAATCCTTTTTAAAACACCAACGTCATTTTTTGAGGACCTAGAAAAAATAATTCTATGCTTTGCATCAAACCAGAGAACATCCTGAATAGCCAAGCAACTTTAAGCAAAAAGAACAAATTGGGAGACATCAATTTACCACACTTCAAGCTATACATACTACAAGGCTATAATAACTAAAATAGCATGGTACTGGCACAAGAACAGAGACATAGACCAATGGAACAGGACTGAAACCCAGATATAAAACCATCCTCATATAGACATCTGATCTTTGACAAAGCAGACAAAAATATACACTGGGGAAAAGAATCCCTATTCAATAAATGGTTTTGGGAAAATTGGATAGCCACATATAGAAGATTGAAACAGGATCTACACCTCTCACCACTTACAAAAACCATCTCATGATGGATAACAGACTTAAATCTAAGCCATGAAACCATAGGAATTTTAGAAGAAAATGTTGGAAAAACTCTTATAGACATCAGTCTAGGCAAAGAATTTATGAAGAAGACCCCAAAAGCAATCATAGCAATAAATAAATAAATAAGACCTGATCAAAGCTTCTGTGTAGCCAAGGAAACTATCATTAGAGTAAATAGACAACCTACAGAATGGGAGAAAATATTTGCATGCTATACATCTGATAAAGGGCTGATAATTAGACTCTATATAGAACTCAGGAAAATCAGCAAGAAAAAATGAAACAACCCCATTAAAAAGTGGGCAAAGGACATGAAAAGAAACTTTTCAAAAGAAGATAGACTAATGGCCAAGACACATATGAAAAATGTTCAGCATCTCTAATCATCAGAGAAATGCAAATCAAAACCACAATGAGATATCATTTAACTCTGTTGAGAATGGCTTTTATCAAAAAGTCCCCAAACAACAAATGTTGCTGTGGTTGCAGAAAGATGGGAACACTCATACACTGCTGGTGGGACTGTAAATTACTACAACCTCTATAGACAGTAATACAGAGATACCTCAAAGAACTAAAAGTAGAACTACCATTTGAGCCAGCAATCCCACTACTACGTATCTACCCAAAGAATAAAAGGACATTCTATAAAGAAGACATCTGCACTTGAATGTTTATAGCAGCACAACTCACAATTGCAAAGATGTGGAAACAAACCCAAGTGCCCATCAATACATGAGTGGATTAATTAAATGTGGTATATGTATACCATGGAGTACTTCTCAGCCATAATAAAAAAAATAGTGAACTAATACCTCTTGTATTATCCTGGATGGAGCCGTAGCCCATTCCTCTGAGTGAAGTATCATAAGAATGGAAAAACAAACACCACACATACTCACCAATAAATTGGTCCTAATCGATGAAAACTTATGCACAATATGGAAGTAATAGTCATTGGGTGTTGAGCAGGTGGGGAGGGATTAGGAGAGGATAGGCAAATTCACACCTAACAATGCAGTGTGAGTTGTCTGGTGGAGGTGCATGCTTGTAGCTCTGACTTGGGCAGTGAAAAGGCAATTTATGTAACCAGAGCATTTGTACCCCTGTAATATTCTGAAATAAAAAAAAAATCTATTTAAATTAAAATTAAAAATAAATAAATAAAATTCCTAGAAAATAACATAGAAGAAAATCAAGGTGACCTTGGGTTTGGGATGACTTTTTAAATACAACACCAAAGGCATAATCTTTGAAAGAAATAAGTGATAAACTGAACTTTATTAAAATTAAAAACTTCTGCTCTATAGACGACAACATCAGAAGAATAAGAAGACAAGCCAAACACTGGGATAAAATATTTTCAAAGGACATCTGATAAAGGACTGTTATCCAAAATATACAAAGCTTTCTTAAAACTGAACAATGAGAAAATGAACAACCAGATTTTAAAAATGGGCAAAAGATATGAACAGACATTTCATGACAGAAAATAGAGATGGTAAATAAGTATATGGGAAGATGTTCAACATCATAAGTCGTTAGGGAATTGCAAATTAAAACATCATTGAGATAGCACTACATACCTATTAGAAAGAGCAAACTCCAAAACACTGACAATACCAAATGCTAAAGAACTCTCATTCATTGCTGGTGGGAATAAAAAATGGTATAGCCACTTCGGAAGACAGTTGGAAGTTTCTTACAAAGTTATATGATCCCTCACATCACTGGATCCGGCATGATGCAGCAATCACTTTCTTTGATATTTACCAAGTGAATTGAAAACTTATGTCCATATAAAAACCTGCACATGAATGTTTATAGCAGCTTTATTCTTTTTTTTTTATGCTTCCTTGCATCAAAGCCATCTTTATTTATTTGTTTTATTTCAGCATATTATGGGGGTACAAATATTACGGTTTTATTCTTAACTGTCAAAACTTGGAAGCCACCAAGATGTCCTGCAGTAAGTGAATATATAAATAAACTGTGGTACATCCAGTCAATGGAATTTTATCCAGCACTAAAAACAAATGAGCTATCAAGCCATGAAAAGACATGGAGGAAATTTAAATGCATATTACTGAGTGAAAGAAGCCAATCTGAAAAGGCTAATAATACATAGATAGTATGATTCCAATGGTGACATTATAGAAAAGGCAAAACTGTGGAGGGAGTAAAAAGATTAGTGGTTACCAGAGGCTGGGGGAGGGAAGGATGAATAGGCAGAACACAGAGGACTTTTAAGACAGTGAAACTATTCTGTATGATACTACGACAGTGGATATGTGTCATTATGCATTAGTCAAAACTCACAAAATATACACCACCAAGAGTGAACCCTAATGTAAACTATGGGCTTGGGGTAATGATGATGTGTCAATGTAGGTTTACCGATTATAACAACTGTATCACCATGGTCTAAATGTTAATATCGAGGTAGGCTGTGCATGTGTGAGGAGAGTGGATATTTGGGAACTCTCTTTTCTTTCTACTCAGTTTTGCTGTGAACTTAAAACTACTTTAAGAAATAAGGTTTATTAACTTTTAAAAAAAATAAAAATCAACAGGATTCAGAAATGCAGAAGTGGTTAAATAATCACTCACTGAAGTAGAAATCGTTGGTACCTTCTTAATATGAGAACAGAGAAGAAGGCAACAGAGCATCATTTCCCAGGTTAGGATGCCTGATCTTGACGTTGGGATGTTTTGTATTTGAGCGAAACGTCTCCTCTCAGTTACATACAAGAAACTTGCTATGAATCCGCATAGAAACTTCTTGTGTGTGCGGCAATGCCAGTAATTGATCCAATTGTTCAATCTCTACACAGACAAACTTTTGTTTCTACTTTAAAGCACATACTCTCAAAGAGAAACACGTTAGTGAATAGTTGACATTCATAGAACAACTTTCTCTCTATCTGCCTTTTCCTGAAAGAAAACAAAAGCCGTAAGCTGTAGAGGAACTGCCCATGGCTACATCACCCCCCTCAGCTGGTTGACTGGCTGTGCTGGCCCTGTTGCGGCTGACTTATAGATGATTTTTGAAACCACAAAGAAAAACAACACTCCACTAAAGCAATTACAGAAAGCGAAACCTCATGATACCTTTCTAGAATATCAATGGTGTTCTTTTGTAGCCTTAGGGCAGCAAGTTTAGATGAAAAACAAACCTGCAGGCAAATAACCTTATGCAAGAGACCATAAAATATGGGGAAAATACTTGGTCCAAATAGATGGCTCATGGGTTTTTCTTTTATCTTAGTTCACTCTACGCCAAAGATAGGGATTTACAATTGAAGTAGCACCTTTTCTTAAAAGTCCTGCCCTAAGAGAAGACCCACATCTCAAGAGTGATAGTGAAAGCACTCTGATCATTACATAGAATACCCTAGATCCGAAGCTACACAACCATGTAAATCTAGATGCCACGATTGGGTTGTCTCTAAAGTTTTGCCAGTACCAGCTTAGGTTACAAACCGTTCTCCCTGGCAATTGAAATGTTAAAGGTAAGGATTCCCAAAGAGGCAGTATTTTGCATCTATGTACTAGGTTATTTCAACTTTTAAAAGTTATTTATACTCCTGTGGACATCTTTGGGTGTAACTTGCAGTAAGTTTAACTTGAAGCAGGTGAAGGGAAGCTATAATGTATATACTGAGCAGTCTCTCCCTCCTGCCACTCTGTTAGCTCTCTAGCTACCGCAGCAAGGAGGCAGAAATGTTACACTACTTATGAAAGGCTTCCACAAGAATGAGAAAATCTGCTTAATGAATGTTATATAATAGCTCAGGCTGAGCTGATTGCATAAAAAGGATCAATCATTTCATTTTTCTAGGAAAGGTAAGAAGAGCTCTTTAGGAAAATTGGCCTCTTGACCCCAAACCTGAGAGAAAAGTGTTTCTTTCCCTCATCCCAGTCTTTTCACCACCAAGCCAGGTGGTGTCATAGTGAGCCAAGTGAGAACCCCTCCTTTCTAATTCAGTAGTTGAATGATTCACAGGTAAATGGGATTTATCTGAATCTAGGATAGGAGTTTATGACAAGATTAGGCTTTCACTAGATGTTCTAATTAGAACCAATTCTCATATCCACTTGTTTTTGTCTGAAAACTAGATAACAAATTATCTTAGAAGCTTTAAAATTTGTTTTACTCAGAAACTGAGAGTTCTGCAGAAATTTCATGTGAATTTTGCAAAATCTGATTCAGATCTTATTTTTTAAGTTAGTTTAGCTATATTTTAAAATTAAAAACATACACTCACTCTCAAATGTGTGATATACTAAATTAAACCTATCAAATGTACATTAAGGCTAGATCAACTAACTTTGGGTCTGATGTAAATTAAATCTTTTCTTGTCAACTTGATTTAACTGATGGGTTTCTTGACAGTTCAGAATGAGTTTAAAGTATTTCTATTGACAATTATTGATCTGTGTGATATAGATTTTTCTTCACATTTTACAAACATACTAAATAGATGTATAACTTGGAGACTAAAACTGAGATAAGACAACAATTTTCTTCTGTAATATTTTATTACAAATGTTTCTGCTCAAACAGTATTCAAAACTTAATTTTATATAAATAAAATGTCACCTTTCTGTTCTATATTGTGGTTCCTTATATAATACTAATACATGAATATAGAGTGGTATCAATATATATCCTAGAGTAGTTATAAAATGAAAACAGTTGTGTTGTTTGAATAATTTTACTTTCAAGGCAGTTCCACAATCTGTCATCTCATTTATTTCTTTAAAATTTATAAGATTCTTGTTCCCATTTTAAAGGTAGCGAAAATCATAAAAATTCAATAACTAAATTGAATGATTAAATCCACTAATGGATTGAAGCCAAAGCATAGGTTTCCTAATACTACATTATGGAGTATTCCTTCCAGTTGGAAAAATTGACTTTCTCAAGTAATCAGAATCACAAAACTGAAAAAGAAATCTTCCTCTAGGGGTGCAAAAACTAAAGGAAAACTAACCAGAATTTTTATTTTCTGAGAGCATTAACTTACAATAAATTATTTAAAATCTCCAAGCCATCCACCCAAATGCCTTTATAAAGGAGATCATAAACCATGTATTCAATTCGTGGAATAGAAAAGTGAATGGACTAAGGAAGGTAGAGAAAGACTTTTAGTAAGAAGTTCATTAGCTTTGTAATAAAATCTTGCCTTACAGAAACGGATGAGTTTGGGGTTGAGGTGGCATAGAAAAGGTGGGGGGTTGGGGAAAGTGAGGAAAAGTACAAATTAGAATGGCTCATCTAGACACCATAGCTGCCTGATGAGATACTAGTGATTTCTTCAATATTAAAAAAGAATGATTAACTGTTTAATATTGTTACACACACCAGGATCTAAATCATGCTAAAATCTCAAACTAAGGTTTCTTGGAGGGTAGAAGTGAGATTTGGTAGTGGACCTTTAGTGATATTAGACACTATGGTTCCTACGTCTCAAATTCTGACCATATTGTATTGTCTCTTTGTCATTGAAGTATAATCTCAAATATGAACAAATATTGGAAAATGATAAATGCATTAGGTAGGAAAACCAACATATTTTTATTGTATAAAATAAGAACAGCTTTTAAATACTGGCTGTTAAGATATTCACCTTCAAAGAGAGGCAACAAGTTTATTAGGTATAACTCCGTACTGGAGACTCAGTAAGGAACTAAGCCTCCACTATCAAAGACAGAAGAACCATAGTTTAATAAACAGTGTGTGTTTTTCCAGGTTTCCACTGAAGAAATGGAGCTGGCTAAATGTTTTAAAAATTTGTGTAGAAAATGATTGATATGAAAGAAATGATATAACTCAAAATGCGATGGTTCTTAATGTGATAGTAAAAACACAGTTATAGAGTTAGAATATAGTCTATTTAAAATGTTTTTCTTTATTCTATTACTTTATTGGTATTTATGTGGTTAGTAATTATTTTTCTCCTTCTGTTAATCATTTTTGGGGAACAAGTTACTTTTATTTAATGGTAAAAAAGTTTGTTCCTTGTAAACAAAGGTAATATTTTCATGCTAGTTTTTGTTTTGTTTTTAGTTTTCCATTCTCAAAGGTCCATTCCTAAATTGCTATACTGACTGTACTAAAAATTTTTTTAAATGGATGATTATTCATCCAGAATAATGGAATTATGTGCAGATAAATTAACTATCTCATTAAGGATTCATTCCAATTTTTCTAACAGTGATAAAAATAATACAATTAAGATTTAATATCTTTTAATACCACCTTGTAATCTTTGGGCTGGAAAACTGCATAAAGGAAGAAATCATATCTATTCTATCTTCAGGATCTAGAAATTACTCTAGAACTCAATAATTTTAAAAGGACATAATACAAGCATAGATTTTAACTACTGGCTCACAATCAATCACTTTCTCATTACAACACCTGTCTTATTTTTTATTATTTCAATAGCCACATAAACAATTCTTCCAGCATTTTGGTTTTTAATTTATATAGCATGTTACAGCTTACCTGATCTTCACAGTAGGTATGACCAATATTATTTTTAAAAAGCCAAAATACCAGCGATTTTATCTCCCAGATATAATATACATATTCCTTGTCCAAACAAGACCTGGGCCATCATGGAGATTAATCTTTAAAATATTTGTTCATTTTTATCTTGGTGTCAACCCTAAACAGTTATTCCCTAGTTTTAGACTTAATTTCAAGGAGACTATTATTGCAAGAGTCATAAGGCTGAATAGGGTTGACAATTCACAAGATATTCAAGTCAGTGTTAGGTTAAATTAATTGCAATTTATATAAGCAGGATTATGCTCTCCTTATGTCAGGATAATTGTTTTTTTGTATCCCTCTTGCTCTGAGAGATACCAGCCCAAGATGAGAAAAGCTATTATTATTAACAGAGCACAAAAACCAGTCTTCATTTAACAGGATTCCAATGGTAGCCCTAATTAGAGCATGACGGGGACATTTTACAAAAATAAGGGATTGACTTCAGCTTTCAAAGTATCTAGTTCTTAATTGCAAAGGACTGAGTTACTTAGTTAGATTCTATTGAACTGCACATGACTCATTGCGGATAATCTATTGGATGAAATGAGAATGCAGAAGAAGCCAGAATAAGTAATTCTCATTTTGTTCAAAACCTTGAGTTAATTCCCACCCTCTAAAGGACGTATCAATAGACACTTACCTCATTTGAAATCCTATGGGCTTGAAGCCACAGATATCACAGAAACTAGAAAGTACATGGATACTTCCAGCTAAATCTCTGCCAAAGCCCAATAATGGAACTCCCTCCAGCTATCAGTGGTCCTTCCCTACTAAAGGAACAACAAGGAATTTTGGGTGGGTTTTGTTATGTAGAGTCCTTCCAAAAATTAGGTTGCTACTGTCAAAGCTAAAAGAGAACAAAGGTCTGAAATCAGGTCCATGGCAGCTGAAATTTTCCAATACCCTTACATTCTGGAATTCCCTTAACCTACATACATTATCTTCTTATGCCCTTAAAACTACTAATGTTACCATTTATGGTTTAGATGACACATTTCCCCCTCCCTGAAGAAAACACTTAGTAATTGTTCTGAAGGATCTCTAAAGATATTAATATAAAGGTTAAGAGAAAGTCTTTATCATCCTTAAGAATAGAATAAACTGCTATCCTGAAAATTTCCAAATCAAGAAACTTTCCTGTGCCTTGGTACACATGAGCAAAGGAAGTTAATGATTTTTTTCTTTGAAAAATATGAATCAGAGGAACATTATATGAAATGGATTAAGCTGCAAATTATCTTAAGAGTATAGATTAAGTCTGTGAATATCTGATATGCTGCTTACCAGCTGTTTTCTTGAGAACCAGTAGGCCAAATGTTTATTGCCCAATGCCCATTACATTCTTTTCCCATCTTCTTTATATTAGCAAGTTTGATTCAGATTTTCCTTGTGTTCCTGTTAATAAGATCCACATAACAAATTTAGATGTTTTAAATATCTGTAGAATAAACCGATTTAAGAAACTGGTATATTGGGCTCCTGATCTAAACTCTGTTACTCTATCAATTTGGATTTGCAGAACACTGCTTTTCCTTGGATCAGATTCTGGTCACCTTAAATATAAGGAAATGGTTGTAAACACATATAATAATATTTGAAATGTAGCAGTCTTTTGCTCCTACAGAGACAGAAGAGTCAGGGCTTAGCCTCAGACTAAAGGAAAGTCAATCTTCCCAGTTTTTGAGAACTTGACTCTGATTATGGACTGTAGAATATTGATCTTGACGAAGGAATGGCCCCTTGACTCTTCAACACTTTCACAATGATGCAGTCGCAGGAATTCTAAGAAAGTTCACCAGGCCACAGCTAGAGACATAATTCTATAGGACCACCAAGTCATTAGGTGGCCTTGAAATTTCAAACAGTTCTCATGATAATATTCTACATATATTACATGCTATTTGGTAGTCATTGATCATACATGAATATCATGGCTTATACTTTAGTTTCTCACATAACATAGGATGGATAGATAGATAGATAATAGCTAGATAAGTAGATTATAGATACAGATAGATGAGTGATAATTAAAAAGCTTTTAAAAACACTTGCCCTTTTGTGCTGTTATACATAAGATCTTATATGCTTGCAGTGAGTGTGTCCATGTGTATGTATGTATCTATGCAATTTAAAGCAATGTACAATAATAATAATTAAAAAATAATTTAAATGGCCATAAAAAATAAGAGAGTAATATCAACATTTAAATAGCTGTAATACTTATCAAATTTCAGGTGCTTGATGTGTTAATGCTTTTTATCCGCACAACTCTGTAAGATGTTTATTATCATCCATATGATACAACTGAAGAAACAGACATTCAAAGCAGTTAAATAACTTTTTCTTTTTCTCACACAGTAAGTGGTGAAGATAAATTTAATGGCTGACTCCAAAACCTAAACTTATTCAAATTTACAATTTTGTGCTTCCTTTGAGCTATATAAAGAAGTTAATTAGCTTATTTATTAATCCATGGGCTCATAATGCATTCAGCACATTGGGCATTTGTCTTCATCATTTATTCTTTTTTTATAATCAAAAGATCAGAACTATAAAAAAGTTTAAAACTAATGAGGATTATTGGAAATTAAAATTATTAATTCATGGATTTATATAATCCAGGATCTCTCTGCCCATTATAGACATCTAAAGATGATAATAGCTTTTTTATTCAGTTACCATGATCATAATTCTAGACATGACATGGAAAATGTTGCTTCAGACCCTAATTCTTCTCTTTCCTGAAGGTCCTTTAATTTGGAATTTTCATGTGGAGATGATACCAAAGCATTGAATTCTCTTTTGGTGCTACTGCTACTACTACTTTGCTACTCCTGTTATTACTATGAGCTAATATGTTATTATTTACTAAAATAATATGTTATTACTTACTAGAAGTAAGTAATACTTCTCATATGTTAACTCTTTTAAGTCAAACAATAATTCCATAAATAGATATAATTATTTTTATGTCTCAAAACATGGAGAGGCTAAGAAATATACACAAGGTCACACAGATAATAATTGTTAGACTAGAATTTAAACCCAGGCAAGTGACATGATACCTTCAACTATCATGCAATCTGCATAACAAAATATGGCATGAGAATTTTACACTGGACCAAAAATCTGCTGAACCATCCCTCTATCAATTACTTTCAGATTCAGCAATGAATATCCAGTATTTAGTTTTATGAGTATTCTAGTCCCAACTCAACTCACAGACATGTGAACTCAGAGATTTGATTTCAAGCAAACAGAAAATATGCCATATACTATGGAATAAGGTAGAGAAATATTTCACAGTCTCTATTAAAATAGAGGAATTTATTAGGGAAAATAAAACACGTACACACAAAACAATGTAAGAGTATCAAATGCTAAATTTTGTAATACAGAATAAATCATACAGAAATTCAGTGAAGGAAGAAAAATCAAAGGACAGATTAATAGCAGGAAACCAAACAGAAGAGGCACCTTCATCCATCTGCAGCTATTATAAATGGGATTGTTTTCTTGGCTTCATTTTCGGATCATTTACTGTTGGAATATAGAAAAGCTACTGATTTTTGTACGTTGATTTTGTATTCTGCAACATTATTGAATTTGTTTATTAGTTCTAATATTAAAATAGTTTTTGGGTAGAGTCTTCAGGTTTCTTTAGATATATGATCAGATAATTTGCAAGCCAGGATAATTTGACTTCTTCCTTTCCAATTTGGATGCCCTTCATTACTTTCTCTTGTCTGATTGCTTTAGCTAGAAGTTGCACTACTATGTTGAATAACAGTGGTGAAAGTGGGAGTACTTGACTTGCCCTAGATCTTAAAGGAAAGGTTTTCAGCTTTTCTCCATTCAGTTTGATACCAGCTGTGCATTTGTCATATATGTCTTTTATCATGTTGAGGTAAGTTCCTTCCATACCCAGTTTTTTTAGAGTTTTTTATCATTAAGGGATATTGATTTTATCAAATTATTTTTCAGCACCAAGTGAAATGATCATATAGTTTTTGTCCTTTTATCAGTTGATATGTTGTATCAAATTGATGGATTTGCACATGTTGAACCATCCTTGCATGCCTGGGATGAATCCCACTTGATCATGATGAATAAGCTTTTTAATGTGTTGATAAATTCAGTTTGCTAGCATTTTCTAGAGTATGTTTGCATCTATGTTCATCAGATATATTAGCCTATAGTTTTATTTTTTTATTATATTTTTTCTGATTTTGGTATCAGAGTGACACAGGCCTCATAGAATGAGTTTGGGAGTATCCCTTTCTCCTTGATTTTTTGGAATAGTTTAAGTAGGATTGGTATTAGTTCTTTGATTGCTTAGTAAGATTCAGCAATTAAAGGTCCTAGGTTTTTCTTTGATGAGAGACTTTTCGATTACTGTTTCTACCTCATTAATTGTTATAGGTTTATTTAGGTTCTGGATTTCTTCCTGGTTCAATCTTGGTAGGTTGTATGTGTCTAGGAATTTTTATCTATTTCTTACAGGTTTCCAATTTGTTGGCATATAGTTGCTCATAGCAGCCTCTAATGCACCCTAGGATGTGTGCAACACCAGTTGTAATATCTCCTTTTTTTATCTCTGATTTTATTTATTTGGATCTTTTCTCTTTTCTTCATACTTAGACTGGCTAAAGATGTGTCTGTTTTGTTTATCTTTCAAAAAAACTTGTTTTATTGATCTTCTGTATTTTTTCTTTCAGTTTTATTTATTTCTGCTCTGATCTTTATTATTTTATTTATTCTGCTAATTTTGGCTTTGGTTTGCTCTTTTCAAGTTCTTTGAAATGCACCATTAGGTTACGTGAAGCTTTTCTACTTTTTTGATGTAGGCACTTATTGTTATAAACTTCCCTCTTATTACTGCCTTTTCTGTATCCCATGGATTTTTATATGTTATCTTTTCATTTTCATTTGTTTCCAAAAATTTTAAACTTCCTTCTTATCTCTTCATTGATCCACTGGTCATTCAGGAGCATATTGTTTAATTTCCATGTGTTTGTATATTTTCCAATGTTCCTCCTGTTATTAATTTCTAGTTTTATTTTCTTGTGTTCAGAGAAAATATTTGGTACTGTTTGAATTTTTTAAAATTTGTTTTAGAATTATTTTTTTGCCTAACAGATAGTCTATTTTAAGAATTATTCATGAACTGAGGCAAAGAACATATATTCTGCAGCTGGTGGATGATGAAACATTCTGTAAATATCTATTAGGTACATTTGGTCTAATGGATTAAGTCTAATTCTTCATTGTTGATTTTCTGTCTGGATGACCTGTCCAATGCTGAAAGTGGAGTGTTGAGGTCTCCAGCAATTTTTGTATTGGGGTCTCTCTCTTTAGGTCTGATAATATTTGCTTTTGATATCTATGTGCTCCAGTGTTAGGCATATATTTATATATATGCATATATATAATTTTTATATCCTCTTGATAAATTGACCCCTTCATCATCATATAATGACTGTCTTTGTCGCTTTTTATAGTTTTTGTCTTGAAATCTATTTTATCTAATAGAAGTATAGCTAGTCTTGCTCTTTTTGCTTTCTATTTCACATTCAATGTTGTTATTCATAGGTAAGAACTTACTACTGCCATGTTGTTCTTTTATTTCTGATTGTTTTGTGGTCCTCTTCATTCCTATCTTCCTTTGTTAAAAGGGATTTTCTCTCATAGTGTGTTTTAACTTCTTAATTTTCATTTTTTGCTTATCTTTTGTAGGTTTTTTGGTTTGAGGTTACCATGAGCTTGCCAAAAACATTTTATAACCAATTATTTTAAACATATGACAACTCTGCTTATAAGCAAATAAGCAAAGATAAATCTAACAGAAATTTTATGCTTTAATTCCAACCTCCCCACACACACTTTTTAAACTTTTTGTTGTTTCTGTCTATATGTTTTTATGTAATCTATCTCTCAAAATGTTGTTGTTATTTTTGATTGGTTTATCTTTTAGTTCTTCCTCAAGATATAATTTGTTTATATACCATAATTACAGCAGTAGAGTGTTCTGTATTTGTGTCCTTACTGTCACTAGTGAGTTGAATACCTTCAGATGATTTTTTATTATTCATTACCATTCTTTTATTTCAGATTTGAAAAATCCTTTTAGCATTTTCTGTAGGACAGATCTGGCATTGATGAAATCTCTCAGCTTTTTTTTAGTATGGGAAAGTCTTTATTTCTCCTTCATGTTTAAAGGATATTTTTGCAGGATCTAATATTCTAGGGTTAGGGATTTTGCATTCAGCACTTTAAATATGTTGTCATTCTCTCCTGGCCTGTGGGTTTCCACTGAGAAATCTGCTACCAGATGTATTGAAGCTCTTTTATATGTTGTTTTTTTCTTTTGTCTTACTTCCCGTAGGACATTATCTTTATCTGTGACCTTTGGGAGCTTGATAAATGCCTTGAGGTAGCCTTTTTTGGGTTAATTCTGCTTGGTTTTCTATGACCTTCTTGAACCTGAATATTGATATCTTTCTGTAGGTTTCAAAATTCTCTGTTATTACTTCTTTGAATACATTTTCTACCCCAATCTCTCTTTGAACCTTCTCTTTAAAGCCAATAATAACACTTAGATTTACTCTTTTGAGGCTATTTTCTAGGTCTTGTAGGTGTGCTTCATTCTTATTATTTTTTTAATGTTTTCTCTTCTGACTATGTATTTTCCAATAGCCTATATTCAAACTCACTAATTCTTTCTTCTGCTTGGTCAATTCTGCTGTTGGGAGACTCTGATGTATTTCTCAGTTTAATTCTTAAGCTCTTGAATTCTTAAAAATTCTTGAATTCTTAAGCTCTAGAATTTCTGCTTTACTTTTTTTTATTATTTCAACCTCTTTGTTAAATTTCTCTTGAGAGGTTTTTGAATTCCTTCTCTGTGTTGTCTTGAAGATCATTGAGCTTCCTCAGGAGAGCTATTTTGAATTCTTTGTCTGAAAGGTCACTTATTTCCATCACTCCAGAATTGGTAAGTGGTACCTTTTTAGTACATTTGGTGAGGTCATGGCTTCCTGGATGTTCTTGATACTTGTGGATATTCACTGATGTCTGGGCATTGAAGAGTTAGCTATTTGTTTCAATCTTCACAGTCTGGGCTTGTTTCAACCTGTCCTTCTTGAGAAGGCTTCCCATATATTCCAATAGAATTTAGTGTTACAGTCTAAGTCTTTGGTCACTATCAACACTGGGAGCCATATCAACACTGGGAGTGCTCCAAGCCCAGTAATACTGTGATTCTTGCAGACTTCTGGTAGTACTGCCTTGCCAGACTTGGGGAAGATATGGGAGAACCACTTGTATTACCAAGCAAAGTCTCTCACTCTCTTTCCTCACTCTCTGTGCTGGCCTGCTGGAGTTGGGAGAGGAGTAATGTGGGCATTCCCTGTGGCCACCAGCACCCAGCCACATTTGAAGCTACTCCAGTTTCACCCAAAGCCAGTGGTGACTGTTGCTTGCCTACCTCTGATGTTTACTCAAAGCTCAAGGTTCTTTAGTCAGGTGGTGGTGAATCTTGCCAGGAATGGGTGCATTCCTTCAAGACAGCATGTTTCATTCTGCCCCAGCATGGGTCCAGAAATGCCTTTCAGGAACTAAGGCCTGGATTCAGGGGTTTCAGTTGTCTGTTTGGTACTTTATTTTACTATGGCTGAACTGGTACTTAAGTTGCAAAACAAAGTCCTCTGAACTTTTCCCTTTCCTTTCTTCAAGTGAAAGAAGACTCTCCCTGAGCCAGGCTGCCTATACTTGGGCAGAGAGGGGGACACAGGCACTGACTTGGTCACTACCACTGGTGTCTCACTGGGTCATGTGCACTCCAAGTCCATGGGCTCTGAGCCAGTACCGCTGCACAAATTTCCCAAGGACTTCAGCCTTTGTGGCCCAACTGCCTTATGAACTTAGACCAGGTCCCAGGCTGCTTTTTGTTAGCCAGTTGGTAGTGGGGCTAGCTGGAGCTCGAGTTTTGGGATGGAGGATTTCTCTCTGGCTGGGCTGGTCAAAATTCTCCCTTTGGGGGCACTGGCAGAATTCTGCTCTGTGCTGTGTTCCCCTGTGCCAGGGCAGCCCTGAGTTTCCATGCAAAGCCACACAATCACTTCACTCTCCCTCCCCAGGGCACACAGATTCTCTTTCGATCTGGTGAGGTGCTGGTGCAGCACTGTAGGGGGCCTGGGGGATGAGTGGTTTAGGCAATGCAAGATTGGCTTTTCTGCCCTGCTCAGTGCCTCTTTCCTTGATAGAATGTTAAAACCCCATATTATGATCACTCATCTCATGTTTGGTTCTTCTGAAGGTGCTTGTGTGAATAGTTGCTGAATTTGTTATTCATGTGAAACGATGTTCGCTGCAGGTTTCTATTCTGCATCTTGCTCCTGATCAAGAGTTTTTTTTTTTAGAAATGCCTTATTTATAAATGACATTGTCTACATGTCTACAGCATTTGCAAAATTGCTTTTAGTTTCTGCCTTTGTAACTGTACTTTTGATTTGGTTTATCATTTTATTAATATGTTTTAGTACATTTACATGACCACAAACCATGAGCAATGAATGAAATTTTCAATAATATTATTAATACCACATTAAAGCTAAATGAGTTCAGACAATAGCATTTTATAACTATTTCTAGCTTAGTCTTTCTGGTTTACATAACCCCTGGGTTTTACAAGTCATGATTTCCAAAATCTTATCTGTATACCTTGCCAACTGCTTTACAACCTCTATAACTTAAGGTTTGTGCTTTATATCAAGTATTTTATGAGCTGTTAAAAAGAAATAAATACACAAACAAAATCTTCTAATAGCATCTAAATAGTATTAGGTACTTATTATATAGTGCCTGTGCAACATGCTCTTTGAACTCTATCACTTGTATCATTACTGACAATATGTTTATTGATCAGGGCACAGAACTAGGTACAGCAAACAAACAAGAGTATGACTTTGGCTGTGAATTCAAGAGGAATGTGTGACTTATAAGACTGATTACTCAAAGACCCATTTCTTCATGTTATCAACTAGTTCAACTATAAGACTTTTAAAAAGATGAGTGTAGTCTGGCAAGCAAGACTATGCTACAGAGAATACAATTTGGCTACAAACTTCCTACAGGTGGTTGGGTCCTCTCTAAACTGAAAAGATGAAATGTAATAGTGTTTAATTTCCTAGATCCTCTGCCTTGATTACTCAAATTAATTAACATTTTAATTTCAAATAGATCATTTAATAAAAGTTTCATCTTACTCCATTTATGCCTAAAGCCCTTACAAATGTCAACAAATTTGACAGACCATAAACACTGCAGGCACAGATGCAAAATGAATCTACATAAATTTAAATGTGTTAATACTTAAAATCCTATAAAAAATTGATATGCATGTTCATCCACAATATATAGGCTTAATGCACTTATTTCTAATAGGGTTTCCTTGCTGCAAAGCTGGCTAAAGTCTATATTTTTGTAATTTATGCTCTGGTATATCAAGGTTTTGCATGCAGTTGAGTACAGTTGTCTAGAATTCATATTTGGATAATATTTTTAGAGTATTTATAAATGATTTTGAGGGGAAATTCAACATAAAAAAGTTAACTGTAATAGATAATAAACAATAAGCTTCCCTGTCCATTCAGTGGAAAAGAATCAGACACTAGATTTTGCCACTTTTGCTAGCATTGTGGCCCTTTTAAAGTCTTTTATAATCTTGGAATTTGCTTAGGGTTGCATATTTCTACAAGCACCCAAGTTTTTCTTATGAGCACATGATTTAGAGAAAAGTATGTTATGGAGTAAATGTTTATCTCCCCACAAACTTAATACATTGAAGCCCTGACTCTCAATGCAATGGTATTTGGACATGGGGTTTGGGGGATGTAATTGGGTCACAAAGGCAACGTGTTGGTAAGATGGGATCAGCGTCCTTATAAAAAGGGACATCACAGATGTCTTTCACTGTGAGATTCTCTCACTCTCTTTACCAGCACACAACAAGAAGGTAGCCATCTGCAAACCTGGAAGAGAGCCCTCACCAGAACCCAATCCTATTGGATTGGGATCTGGGACTTCTAGCCACCAGAACTGTGAGAAATATTTGTGGTTAAGCTGCCCAGTCCATGGTGTTTTGGTCTGGCAGCCCAAGAAGACTAAGACATAATTGTATATTATTTCATCTATCAGCTCAGTGCCCTGATGAATTGGAAAGGAGACCAGGCTCCTTGAATCCATGCAAGGAAAACTCTGTGGTTTCCACAGGATTCATAAGAAATAATGCAGTTTCCACTGACACAGTGGAGCAGCTCTTAGCCTAGCTCACTGTGGGGCAGAGGAGGCCGTGTGACCCATCTGTAGGCATTCTCCTAGGATTATGATTATAACCTCTACTATGGTTTGAATGTTTGTTTCTTTCCAAATTCATGTTGAAATTTAATTTTGTCATTGTAACAGTATCATGAGGCAGGAACTTTTACTACTATATTAAATATTCAAAACAGTACTGAGAGGTGGGTGATTAGGCCATGAGGGCTCTGCCTTCATGAGTGGATTAATGCCATTTTCACAGGATTGAGTTCCTTATAAAAGAAGAAGTTCAATTTCCTCCTCTCTCTATCCCTCCCCACTCACTTCCACCATGGGATGATGCAGCAAGAAGGCCCTCACCAGATGTTGGCACCTTAATATTGGATTTCCCAGCCTCCAGAACTGTGAGCCAATAAGTTTTTGTTCTTTATAAATTACCCAGTCTGTGGCTATGGTATTATGTTATAGCTGCACAAAATGGACAGAGACAACCCCATTTGATAGGATATTTTTCTCTATTGTAATACTGCAAATAACTACAGAAAATTATGTGCTGTAGCCATAAGTATACCTGCACTAATTTATGTCTCACAGAGTGTTTATGGCTACCGATGAGGTAGTGTATTATCAAAGGGAGTGATGTATAGTTTATTCTTCTTCAGGAAATAGTATAAAGAACTATTCAATTCTAATCAGTACCGGGAGAGAAAGAAAGAGAAAGAGAAGCATTATCTCTTCTGAAATAAACTTCCTTTTGGTCTTTCAAATTCTATTCTGTTTTTCTATGGGGATATCTTTATTACTAATAATTTCACTTCCTTTCAAGATCACTAAACACGCCTTCCTAGCGCCTACCTTTTGAGAAGTAATTACTGTTGCCCTTTATTTCCAGCCATGGTAAGCAGCACTGAAAGAAGGCGGCAATGGGGCCCTGGCTGGTCTGAATATTGCCTAACACCAGGGTCCCAGCACCCTGACAAAGCCGGCTGGGTCAGAGTGACTGCATGGACTCCCTGAGGTGATAACACAGTTAAGCAAGTTATTTACAAGGAACAAACATCTTATGAGGAAGAGAAAGCAGAAGCAAGAAAAATGAAGTAAATTTCCCAATTATAGACTTGCAATCATTTTCTAAAAGCCTCCTGTCAAGTTTATAAATGTAATTGTTATATGTCTGTTAAGAGTGGCAAACAAAATGCCAATGGCGAGGATAAAAGAATCCTTTCTAAAAAAGAAAAAAGAAAACTAAAATCATTTTATGGTGCCAAGTCAAGGGCGTGAAAACAAGTTATTATTCCCTTGTAAATATGAGCCCATTTTAATAAGGTTTCTTCCTACAGCCATAATATCTGACAATATTATTCTGTAACAGAGATATTTGGTAAGTGGTGAGGTATCTTAGCATACATGTACCACACATATGATTTTTACATGACTTATTGTGAGAAGAGGTTAAATCTATTTGTTATGTGTTTGTGGGACAACTCCAACTCCAGGCCAGTATATCTATTCGGGCTGGTATTTACCCATGGTGCCCAATTTCAGGATATTAGTAAAATTAAACTTGAACAATTCTAATGTAAAATCATTTACTTTCAGCTCTCTTTAAAACTAGACCTGGCAACCTACCCTTTGGAAGTTAGTGCAACAACTCTTCTTGCAGGTCTGACTTTCACACTACTGGACTAAGGTTCATGTGAACTAGCTCATTAGGAATATATTTTTGTTTTAACTAAAAAAAGTTAAACAGCTTGTGTGTTGGATATTCATCCATTAGAAAGATGTAGATTGCTGCCTTTCTTAGTAATATCTATTTTCCTCACAGGATTGTGGAAAAGGCATGCTTTGATAGAGCAATAGTGAATGTATCAATGAAATTGAACTCATATATTGGTGTTTTAAATGTCTATCTTAATGAAAATGTTTTAATATTTATTCTTATGAATAAAAAGTTAATTTTCATTTTTATCATATTTCATGTTATCCACATTTAATACAGTCCCTTTTTGTTTTCCTTCAGAGGTATTGGGTCACTATATTATGATAATGCAAAAGATCACATACTCCCTTTGGTTTCTCAAAATTATTCCACTGCTTTGACTGATTTTCCAGGGCAAGAAACATGTGTTGTTGCTCTTTTATAATGTTTTCACGCCCATAAAACATTGGGCATGACTGTGCATAGCACAGGCCCTCCATTGACAGTGACTGATGAATTCCAAGAGAGAGCGAAAGAGTTTAACACAGTTTTCTTACCCTTGGGGGCTGAATAAAAGAAAGCAGATGCTCAAGTATTATGTGAAGGCATAAACACTGCCATTTTTTTCAGGGAAACAAGAACATTACTAATGAGAGCAATTAACATTTTAGAACTGACTTGAGGCCCTCAACTATGCAGACAACAGTTTTACTAACTTTGGAAATTCATAATTTTTAGTAATTGTAACAAGTTAATTTGCCACCTAGATTTTTATTGCTAATTCTTTAAAAATACTCTAGCATAGTGGGATTTTAATTTAAATTTATGGCTTTGTGGTATTGATTTCTTTTTTTTTTT
>VBSM01002616.1:29517343-29556513 GCA_008086735.1 Cheirogaleus medius | reverse complement strand
TCCCAGCTACTTGGGAGGCTGAGGCAGGAGGATCGTTTGAGCCCAGGAGTTTGACGTTGCTGTGAGCTAGGCTGATGCGACCACACTCAAGCCCAGGCAACAGAGCGAGACTCTGTCTCAAAAAAAAAGAGAGAGAGAGAAATTTTACCAATGAAATAACTTTAAGATATGGAGATTACCCTGGATTATCCGGGGGGTCACAATGTAAACACAGGCCTTACATGTGGAAGAAGAAGGCAGAAGAAGAGATAAAAGCAAGGTGGTATGAAAAGATCTTTACTTTAAAGATATAGGAAGGGGGTTACAAGCCAAGGAATGGGAAAGTTTTCAGAAACAAATTCTGTCCTAGAACCTACAGAGAGAACATGGCCCTACTAACATTGAGGTTAGCCTAGTGAGCTGATTTTGGAATGCTGACATATGGATCTGTAAGAGAACAAATGTGTGTTGTTGTAAGTCACCAAGTTTGTAGTAATTTGTTACAGCAGTAAAAGTAATACAAATTTATCCTTCCCTGGTTGGTCCCCTAGTGTCAGAACTCAGCTCTGTGTTTTACCATTGTAGTCATATCACTGTTCAGATGATTTATTTGAAAACTTTCTAATAGACTGAATGAAAAAAGTCTCCCAACTACAATCAGTGTTCATAATAATTTTTCAATGTTTGTTTCCAAATTATCTGGAGACCTTTTTAGAGATCCATAAAAACACAAGTACTATCTCCCATGTGATCACATCAAGCCAAAATTACATGAATCCCCAAATAATTTCCCCCAGGCCACAATTAAGATCATGAAACAATTAGCAGCCACTTTTTCACAATTAAATATAAGCAAGTTTAGTGACTTAACATTTTCTTTGTCTTCAAGTAGTTTCTATATCTATTTTTAAGGAAATAATACTAATAATTTTGATCTTTCAAATATATAACATAGAAATGAAAAAAGCAAAATCACATTATTGGGGATAACATATATGTTGTTTAAATCAAGTCTCACTCTTGTAGGGCTTTATTGATGGCTTGGACCCTTACTATGAAAGTACATTTAAACATTGGATGGGTCATTGGATTTGACCCTTAAGGTCCTTTCCCAACATGCAATTCTAAAACTCTATGATTCTGTTAATGTGGATCAAAGCAAAGAATCAGGCTATTTTCTTATAATAATATTTTTCACAAAAATTATAAAATGAAGACTTTCTTTATTGCATTTGAAGATTTAAAGTTAGGCTCAACAACAACTCATTTACCTGACATGCTTGTAGACTTATTTTAAGGATAAAATGAGATAACACTTTCCAAAGTCAGGCACAGTAACTGACACAGAAAGCCATTAATTAAGCTTTTTAAAAATATCTGGTTATTCCTGTAATTGCAAACTATTTTTATTTCAACATAAAATAAAATTTCTTAGGAATTTGATGAATATGAATTCATAACAGCTTCATGATTCAGAAATAGTCTTGTGAACATTTGCCATAAAGAAGTATTGCTTGACTCTCCCAGGTATTGCAACATGGAGATTTTTGGGAAATGAATTATTTAACCAAAGGTTGAGACAATCTTATCTGAAGTTGTTTCTCACTCTCAATAAAATCATTTTTATGCTTCATGACAATTCCTTTTGATTTTTTAACAGTGGTCAAAATATGCTCTTTATTTTACATTAAAATTCATTTAAAACTATGAAGGAGTATTTTATATACTGATCCATGAAGCCCTAGGAACATCAAGCTCCTCTGTGAGACTGGGTTTGTGGGGAGTTGGGGCAGATGAGTGACACTGGCGACATTCCTACACCCACCATTTTAATCAGGCAGCTCAGCTTTCTCTAGTTTGTATGTTGGGTTTCACATGTGGTTGGAAGAAAAGTTTGGGTACCACTATCTTGGAGAACTTCATCCCAAAAAAATTCACATTCACATACAATATATTATTAAAAATACATTTCAACTCTACCATAGACTGATGTCTGTCCCTTAGCACATGGCTACCCAGAACAAAGATTTAATTTCCTATCCTCCCTTACAAATAGGTGCGGTCACATGACTAAGTTGTCACTAAATGATTGTAAATTGAAGTTGTGTGTAAAATGTGTGGACCATGTCCTTAACATGAATGGGTGTAGTCCTGGTGATACAATTTTCTTTATCATTCTATTGAAACAGGAATTCTTGGAGCTCTCTCTACTTTGAAACTTTAGGATAAAGGCCACATTGCCAGGGAAATCTGTAGGTCACCACAACAGCATTGAAGTGAAGAAAAGTGTAGGTCAAGGTTGTAATCAAGAGAGCGGAGAGCACAGGTGAAGTGACAATGGGCTTCCAGTAAATACAAATGACCAGAGGAAGGAAGGAAGAGTGGTGATGGCAGAGGCTGGGTGTCCTACTGGACTGTGGAAAAAATAAGTCACAGGAACTGGAGGAGACCTGGAATCACAAAAAACATATCTTAAAGAACACCAGAGTTTGGGGCAGCTGAGAAGTCAAATTGCAAAATCCATCATGACAACATGAAAATAGATTCAACTTCAAAAAAAATGTTTTAATACTTTTTGAGCATTTAAATGTAAAGGAAAAATTTTTAAGACCCAATTGTTGTTGGTTAAGACCATAACTAACATCAGCAGAGAATAAATCTCTAGTGCTCTGTTTTCTTTGCAGAAAATGGTTGGGGAGAAAAGGTGAAATCTAGAGAAAATGACTTACTGTTTGGTTTGGGGGCAGGAAAATGAAGATGGTAAGATATGTTTTCAGGTAAAGGATAGAGAAAACTGAATTATACTTCAAATTAAAAGAGGAAATATACATATGTATTTGCTATCATCATCATTATTTTACTATCTAGGTATCCATAAGAGAGAAGTCATGGATAGTCACACGGGTTTTGAAAGTACCAGAAATACTCTAACTTTTAGGTATTTGCCCTTGCTCTCCCCTCTATGAAGAATGCTCATGCAAAGATACCTATCCACATGATTTGCTTTCTTATTCCCTTCAGTTCTTCACACAAATATTATCTGCTCAATGAACCTTATCAGTACCTGACACTTTATTATATGTTTTGCTTATTTTCTGTTATAATACCTATCTTTCCCAATTAGAATGTAAGGTCCACTTAAGCAGGGGTTTTTTATCTTTTTTGCTAGTGGCCATATTACTAGCACCTAAAACAAATATGGCCACATGTAAGGTACTCAATAAATATTTGCTGAGTAAGTAAATAAGTGATTGGATTTTTAAATAGATGAAAAATTGGATGAGTTCCAAATTTTGATCTTTATCAGACAGAGAAAACAGAATGCCCTAGAAGAAAAACGTGAGTAAAATTGAGAGGCTCAGGAAAGTGGGAACTTAGACTTAGAAATGATCAGGAGAATATAAACCTCCTGTAGATCCAGAAACCCTTAAGCAGTTATGGGGATTAGGATTATGAGCTGAATTCTGAATTGCACATTCTTTGTCTTCACAAATTTTTGTAAAATGTTTAACAGTATATTCTCTGCATTGCTGCATTCAGTGCTACAGAGTCCTTGCTCTACTCAGAGTATACTGTTTTAAATAAATTGTACTCTTGCCAACACAAAAGACAAAGGCTTATAAACCTGCTCCCTCCTTCCCCACTGGAGTTCAAGAGAAGAATACTATGGCTGTGCTCAAATATTTAACTGCAAAATATTTAGCACAGTGCTATTTATAATAGAAAAACAATGGAAGTAAATGTTCAAAATAGGGGTTATTTAAATGAGTTTCAAAATGCCCATTCAAGATGTTGTAGATGAATGTTTATCAAAAAGGAAACAGACTCATGATATACTAAGTGAAAAACAAGGGATACAACCCAGGATATATAGTAATTTAAAATTTTATATACATAAAGATGCATTAAAAATCTGAAAGGATATATACATTTTAATAAAATAATGGTTAGTTCTTATCTTACCTTTGTTTATCTAAATTTTATGATGAATATGCTACTTTTATACTAAAGGGGAAAAACAATTTATTTTTAAAATAAATCCAGCTTATGAAATTCTGTTTAAAATTTTATATTTAAAGCTTCAAGCAATTTCAGATGCAGAGACTGATAACTTTGAAATTGGTAATATCAAAGAAGCAATCATACTAATATCACCAGCAGGATGATTAGGGTAAATCCTATATAAAAAACGCAGAGCTTGGATGTTGAAATAAAAAAGAAAAAAAAGATTAAAAGTAGATCAAAGTAGAAATACATTCTTTAGTCAATCCTTGCCAAAGAGGTTTTACCAATCTCTAATGAAATTAGCCATTAATATCAGACCCCACATAATAATTATATACTTTGTTGTATATAATTATGTTCAAGTTAAATGTACAATAATACAATAATGTAGATTTAGTCATAATTATATTTGTCCTTTGTTAACTTCATAGAGTCTTGAATTATACAACCTTTTCTTGTTTACTTTCAGCTAGATAGCTAAATCTAATAAACTCTAATCAACTTTGTAATCAAGATTTTGTTGTCCATAAAGGAAAATTAGGTAAGTAGTTCCTATTAAATATTCCTATTAAATAAGTTTTAACCAAAGATGGGTTTGGTGCCTAATAAATAAACAACTACCAACTAAGACATCTGCAGAAGCATTTCAAAATGGATTACCAACCAGAAAAACAAAAACAAAAAACATTCAAATTTCAGGAAGCTTTTCGCTGAACCCAACAACGTCTACTTTTCAATCTCTTTATTAAATGGCATTAGTAACCGATTGATAAGAAAGCCTTCTTACAAAAAAATTGAATTCTGGTTACTGAGTACTGATAATTTGTGCAGTAGAAAATTCAATCCGTTCAAGGAGAAAGCTTCCTGACAGCTGAAGAAAATAAATCTAGAAAAAATAGGATCACCCTGTTCTTCCCTGTGAAGAAATGTAAATCCATAATGTTTTCCTCCTTGTGCCTTCTATACAGCAATTCAAGTTCAAGTTGTTTCCAGTTCTGTTAAAATCTACCCTTCTTGGATAAGATGATGTTCTTTGATAAGCTGAGATAACTGATCAACCCATCCCTGGTAAGTTATAATAGTACTAGAGCGCCACCTCTCAGGTTACGGTGCTGCCTTCTAAGACACAAAATTCCTTAACAGTAAGAAAATGAATTATTTTTCAATGACTCAGACACTAAGAACAGAAGATATTTTGTGGATAAAACTTTTGTTTGACTTCAAAATATTCCATAAACCCTTGAACTTACATCACTTCTAGGTATGGATGGCTATGTTTAAAAGTCTGCCATTTGCCCTCATGAGGGAGCAGAAGTTTGCATTCCCTCTTGCCTCTCCATTCTGTGAATCAGGTTTTTGCCTTAGAGAAAACATGTATGAAAACAGGCTCTCTTGTGATAGGTAAGTCTATCAACCCCTTTAGCTTTCATGAAAATAAATTGTGAGAAATGAAAAAAAAATTCTAAGTTCTTTTGATTTTTCTGATAAATGTTCAGTCTTCCCCATATGCCTTGGAAATATTAGAAAAGAGAAGAAGAGCATTTACCTTGAAAGCTTCAAATCATGAGGATAAAAAATCTAAACATCTCTAAGGACATTTGTGGTAGAAAATACTTCTAATCAGTTCTTCTCAACATGCCATCAAATGTGACTTTCCCTTTTAGCAGTCACTTTTTTATACTTACACTTTTAAACTTAAATCCAAATTTATTAAGAGGAAAGGCTTTGGTCTATTTCTAAATAGAAGGCTATGATGAATGAGATGTTTTATTGGTTTTTTTTTTCAAAATCTTGCAATCTTCCTAAAAAAGGCGCTTTATATTTTTATTTACTAGATTAAATATTAAGCTAGTTAACAGCAAATAAATCTTTCACCCACAAGTGCAAATTCTTTTCACTTCCTTACTATATCTGTTATAGTTTATCTTGTGAAATTAGTTTTACTGCCAAACTGGAATATAGAGTTAATAATAATGGAGTCTTTGGCTGGTTCAGTGATCCAAACCCAAATAAGTTAATTAAGAGCCAATTACCTGACCTCTGGTTCTATTATTAACTTTTTAATTTCAAAATATTAAGGGGTACAAATGTTTGTGTTACATGGATACCTTGTATAATGCTTAAGTTGAGGCTTTTAGTGTGCCCATCACCAGAATAGTGTTCATTGTAGCTGATAGGTAAGTTTTTACTCCTAACCCCTTTCGATCCACCTGCCCTTCTTGGTTTCCAAAGTACTTTACATCTCTTTGTGCCCATTGCATATGTTTTTTAAATGGACATTAATAAAAACATGATACTTATGAAGAAGGCATTAAGACTTGCTACGAAAAAGAAAAAGAAGTAATATATGACTGAACTGAGAGTGTTTAGATAAAGAAAGGGGAAAAAAAACAAAGGGAACCATCCTTAACTATTTGAAATACTGTAATTTAAGAATATATTTACTATTTGTTCATCTAAAAGCAAAATTAAGGTTAATGAATCCAAACATTAGAAAAACCAATAGGTTCATGTGAAGTAATGAATTACGTCCTATATAAAGAATTTATCTATAGAAACACAGAATAAAAATATTTTGCACCACTGAGAAAGATAAATTATCTTCTCTCTCTCTTTTTTTTTTTGAGACAGAGTCTCACTCTGTTGCCTGGGCTAGAGTGCTGTGGTGTCAGCCTAGCTCACAGCAACCTCAAACTCCTGGGCTCAAGCAATCCTCCTGCCTCAGCCTCCCAAGTAGCTGGGACTACAGGCATGTGCCACCACGCCTGGCTAATTTTTTCTATATATTTTTAGTTGTCCAGCTAATTTCTTTCTATATTTTTTGGTAGAGACAGGGTCTCCCTCTTGCTCAGGATGGTCTCGAACTCCTGAGCTCAAACCATCTCCCACCTCAGTTTCCCAGAGTGCTAGGATTACAGGCGTGAGCCACCACACCCGGCCAATTATCTTCTCTTTATTGTCCAGGCTCAAGGAATAGTGATAAATAATAGAGGTTGAGAGATTCTGAAGCCAAACTGCCTGGGTTCAATTTCCAGCTCCCAAACTCATTTTCAATATAATTTTGTGCCAACTACTTAATATCTTTATATCTTGATTTTCTCATATGTAAAATGCAGGAAATAATATAGATCACTGTCCCTCAAACATGATTATAAAATCCAAAATTTTTCAAGACTAAAATCTTTTTTTAAGATTGGAGCAAACTCATTTAGTCAATAAAAAAATAAAAGATCTGAACTGATGTGGGTTATTTATTGCCATATTTTCTCACACAGTATGAATGTTTATGAGTTTCTTCATAGAAATGTCAGTGTGTTTGATTATGGAGAGCTGTCCCAGACCCTTCTGGGAGTAATATATGATATATCTATAATATATGTATTATATTATCTTTCTGGAACTTAAACACTTCTAATTTTTGAAACACATCTGTCCCCAAGGATTTCAGGAAGACTGTACACCTGTAGTATATACTGCTCCATAGAGTAAAATAATTTAATGAATGAAATACACATAACTATGCCTGGCACAGAGTAAATGCATAATATATGTTAGCTACTACCACTTGTTTCAGAAAAATCCCAGGATGTTATAGAAATACCATCCTCCAAACTGAGATGATGCCAAGACACCAAAGAAATGACCAAGACCAATCTGGCATGATGAGTTAGATGATTTTATTAGTTGTTACTTACATACACAGTCTCTCATTCCTAACCAAGATAGGAATCCTCCAGGAACTTACTACTGGGAAGCGTCAGGAGTTCTTCCGAGAGTAAGATCCACACTGCTTGCCTGTTTGTGGAGCCTTAAATTTCTTTCTGGCAAGTGATACCGAGCTCTCTCTCTGCATCACTGGATATTTATATACAATACAGGTTATACATGCACAGTACTTCCCAATAGGAGGAGACATTAGTATTACAGTTAACTAAAGGGTACTAAGACAACTAAGGAAGCTTAAAACAGTACTAATCGGTCTGAATACTTATGACCAAAATGGAGCATGCAATGGAGTATGCAAAAGGAGCTACTTAAGGATACCCTTTGTGCTTTGTATTTCTTTCAGCTTTTTTGTTTTAATCTATATCTCTAAATTCAAACAAAACCTACACAGTTCTGTTAAACATTAAAAGCCAGTGGCAGGGAACTTGCATTTTTCCCTTATAACTACAAAGATTATTTGATTCTCTGAGTCCCTTATATTCAGAATAAGTGAAAAGAAATAGTGAAAAGAAAAAGTCATTATTCCTTTAGCACACAAAAAAGTGATACCATGCACATTGGTACTTGTAAAATATTTTATAATCAAAAAATTTTAGTAGTGCTCTTATAAAATCATCTGACTTATTACAGACCCTATAATCTTTCATTTATAATAGTTGAAGAGTGTTAAAATTATTTTCATAGAAAAAGTCTAAGCCATCTTCTGTGTACAGATAGAAGAAAAAATTGAGAATATATACTTTAAATGGTTACATTTTGAAATGCATTTTCATCCAAGACAAAAAGAAAAATAAGTTATAAAATCCAGTGCATTTCTGTGAAACATGTTGCTGTGTTCTTTGCAATTCTAAGAATTTTACTTCTTAGAGAACATAATTTTTCTATGTGTGAAGAGGTCATACTAACTTTTAGAATAATTATTTTTATGTTCAGTCAATAACTAATAACCTGGTATTTAAAGCATAACTGATACATACAAATCTTTGCTTTCCTGTGTTGACCTATATATCATCTTTTTATCTCACAAGGTTCAAAGAAATGTATGCACCCTGAACACATTCTTGAGAAATCCTTTTTTATTAGTCCATTCTGTGTTACTATAAAATGATACCTGAGATGGGGTAATTTATAAAGAAAAGAGGTTTATTTAGTTCACAGTTCTGAAAGTTGAGAAGTTCATAGGCAAGATCTGGCTTCTGGCAAAGACTTTTGTGCTGTATCACACATGGTGAAGGTCGAAGGGGAAAAAGAAATCTGCAAAGAGGGAGGACCAAACAGGAGGTGGAACCTCACTTTACAACAATCTGCTTTCCTGGAAACGAATCCATTCCTGAGAGAATGTTCTCACAAGAATAAGAACTCATGATCAAGACAATGGGACCAAAAGTATTCATGAGGGATCCACTGGCATGACCCAAATGCCTCCCATGAGGCCCCACATCCCAACCACCACACTGGGGAGCAAATTTCAACATGAGCTTTGGTGGGGATAAAAAAAGCCATATCCAAACCACAGCACCTATATATTGTAAACTATATGATATAAAGAAGTTATTATTGGTCAAGTGGAAAAATGGAATTCCAAAACACAGCCAGGCTGGAATGAGACTGTAAGATTTAGAGGTATAGTTTTAGATATAACAGTGCAAACTCATGATCACCCCATCATCAAATGACTGATGACAGCCGCAAAGTTTAACTAGCATCATGAAAGAGCTGGGTATCACTTGTAAAACACATTATTGCAAAGGAGAATGTGCATTTTCCCCTCTCTATTTTTAATACTTTGGTACTTACTAGAAAATATGAAGAGAAAAGTAAGAATTGCATATTTCTGTATTTTCTCCATTCTCAGTTAAATAAATGGTGACTGATCATATTCCACGTGTCAGTGAGCCCAGGAGGAGAAGCAGCCTGAGACTGGAGAGTAAAATGAAAGGCTGCAGTTTTGTCTGTTGAATTTGAAGTTCCTTTAGGACATTCAGTTGGAGAGTGCTGGTAGAAATCTAATTCTCCTTCCTCATGTTTCCCTGAAATAGAGATAAAACATCAGAATAATACTATTCTGGCCCTCCACTTCTTCTTCCTCAAACATCTCTCCACGTATGTGGTAAAAAACAACATATCTGTTTGCCAAGTTAGACAGAGTTTGGCACCCACTAAATTAAGTTAACAGAGTGGGGCCAAAAATCAGAATTTAGTGAAGATTCATCTCTTTTCTCTTTCTCATATTACTTTGCTTCAGGGAACATGAGATTGGTATAGTTTCTCTTCTAGCCTGAGGGCAAGAAGGGTATTATGTGCTTGTGTGTGTGTGTGTGTGTGTGTGTGTGTGTGTAGTGGATAAGTTTGGCTGGGGAGTGAAAAAAGGAATGGGAGATTTGCCACATTCTCAAATTTAAGAATTACCAAAAAGCTATAGTCTAAAACCAGTGTTGTATTTTCATTTCCACATGGATTCTCATTGTGGTGTTTTCTTCCTCTGGGTGAAAACCAAAAAAGAATAATAACCTAGCTTATTCTACCCTCAAGGAAATGTATACAATAGGTAGCTGGAGATACACATGTGCAACCTGTAAGAGACATATGGTTGGCAATTGGCAAATAAATGGTCATTGAAGCCACCGAATTGAATAGGAGATCATTTACGGGAGTGTGAGTTAAAGAACAGAAGACTTCTGAGGACAGAACTTGAAAACCATAGATGACAAAGAAAAAGACAAAGACCTGGCAACCTATTCGTGATGATGAAGTGGAATAGATATGTAAGAGGACAACCAAAACTATTCTGGAAATCAAAGTCAAGTTATTTCAAGAAAGAGAGAGTTTTCAAAGGCATCAAATGTTGCATAGGCCAGATGAACACACTTACTCAGTGACAAAAGAAGAATAATTCATTTCATTTACACTGATATCATGGTGAGTGTTTTATTTATATAGAGCACAAATCCCAGTTTCAGAAGAAAATGAGATACAAATTGGCCTGGGTATGACTGAATAAATAAAGGAAAAGGCTTTTTAGAAATCTATTCTAAATATAAATTAAAGGGTTTGCTATGGAAAGAAAGAAAGAATAAGGCAAGAAAACCTGATCCAGTAAAAAGGTGAACTTGTGTCTGGAAGGGAGGTAATAGTAAACAATAGCACCAAGCAGAAGCCTGTAGGTAATTTATCTAACATTGAAACCCCTGGAGAATAACTATGAATGTTTCACAAGAGTATGAAGATAGGAGACAAATAAGTATTGTTATTACTACCATGATATTATTATATCCTTAAGGTTTTAGCCTAGGAAAACTTTGGATAGTAGATAAGGGTCTCTAGTTTTTCTCATTTAGAACTGTATGTATATTTAATTTGTTCCACATATTTATAATAAATAAGAGCTGAGTGTAGTCTTTCATAAGGGACCTGTATAGATAAAGATTCCATTTGTACCTTCAAGCATTTAATATTATTTTTGTAGATGAGAAACTGAATATACAAATGAACAATGGCAAACCATGTATAAAAATACAACTCTGACCCACGCCTGCAGAAACCAGCCCAGAAATCAACTGTCATTATCTACAGTAATTAGTTCAGGATGCTAACCTAAATATATGCAAGTCGGATGTCTAGGAAATCAGACCAGTACTCATAGTAAGTGGTCCAGGAAGCCAAACAATAACCCTGTAACAAGTGGTCCAAAATGCCCGGGACTAGATTAATAACTGACAGTTTCCCTAGTTTGGGAGCCATTTCCAATTTAGGACCAAATCGAGAAATCCAAATATGTCCCCAAATCAATCACACAGGATGTCCTGCTTCTAGGTGTCCCACCTACAGCTTCCTCATACCAACACCCTCCATTCAGGGCACACTTAAAGCTTTCCCACTTCTTTGCTTGTCTTTGAGTCTCTTCCAAACAAGTGATAGTGGCTAACTCCCTTGTGATAGCAAGCTCAAAATAAATAGGCTTTCTTGTTCTCATTTATTTCCATTCTGATAAGGATAAAGTTTTTGATCTGATGATTCAATGAATATAATTTATTAGTAAATTTTTCCAATAAAGGGGCTGTTATAAAATATGTTTCCCTAGGCAAAAAGAAAAATAAAGTAATACAATTTAGACTACTAACTACATATTTATTACTTTCTTTTATCCTCATCTGCACTTTTATTTCACAAGCAGCCATTTTAATTTATTTAAATGTATCTTTTTATTTGAATGTCATCTTGCAAAATATGATACAAAAACACAATAAAATGATGTTTCAGTGAAAGCTTTTAAAATTTATATTAATTATATGTGTCACCTCACCTTCCATTCATCCCTTGTATGGAGTTCAAACAACTACATAATTTTATTGAATCTCATTTACATTTCCATGCATACATCTTACTATTTCCCTACTTTCACAATTTCACTTCTGTTTTTTTCACAGCTATAAATGCCTTTTTATTAACTTCTCCACCTGGCAAAAATGACATATCCTTCAAGATACAAGTCAAATACTACTTCGTTCATGAAAATTTCTTGATCACTCATAACGTTCATATCAAAAACAATTTCTAGTTATCTTGAATTTTTATAACACTGGTTTTCCTTAGAAAAAATTTGCTTGTATTGAAATTATTGTTCTTGGCTTACCCCTGTTAGAAGTGGCTCCTTGAGGGCTATATCACTATTAAGTACTATAAATATAAAGATAGACAATCCACAATCTTTCAGTTGCTTACACTCTAATGAGGATATTTGTGTGTATTCTTTATAATTAACGATATTATGATATGATAAACTCCACAGAATCACGAAGGGGAGTAATGAATCTTACCTGGCAGGAGTTTAAATATGCTTTAAAGAGCAGATAAATGTAGGCTTCCTGACCTACGTACACTCACCCCAACCTGCATCCTTTTCTTTCTATCAAAGGGGGCCCTGAAAACATGTTTGAATAAATAGCCATGCTTCTCCTAGCCAATGTTGATCTTACAGGATTAGAAGCTTGGCCCATACTAGAGTAATTTGGCTATTTTTCAAAAACAAAATTTTAAGTAGGAAATAAAAATTCTAGGCCATTCTGTTATTAATTAAACTGAAAGGATACAAAGCCTATAGAAGCTATTTTCCAACATGTACATGGAAAAATAGAACCCAATTTCAGATGGACAAGAATGAAGCAGACATTGAAAGGAAGAGAAGAAAATGACATTTAGCTCCAAAGGAAAAGAGAGGGTGAGAAAGGAAAAGAGTTTTGATCCCAGGCTATTTTCTAATTTCAGACTCTAGTCTTCTTGAGGCTTGACTACACTTCTTGCCTTTAGGTTCTGTTTGATAGCCTTGCGTGTGCTCCCATTAAATTTGCAGTTTTCATAAAATCTAGCTTAAGTTGATCTCTGTCACTGCATATAAACAATCTCTGACTAAGACAGCTATGTCTTAAAGGATAAAGAGCAATTTGACAGATATTTAAAATGACAGGGTAGGATGCTTCAACAAAGAGAAAAAAACTGACCAAAGATAAGGAGATATAAAGTTTATGTTTGAGAATTATCAAGTAGACCAGAGTAGTTAAAGCATATGATGATTGAGGAATTGTTGAATCCTCATTAAAAATAAACTAAAACATCTTATTAACAAATCTGTACCTATTCCAAAGACTTGTAGAAAAGAAGACATGGAAACATTTCAACCCAGATGTTAATGAGGAAGGCTGCAATTGAAAGCTCCCTGCCAGTCACTCTGTGGCCTCAGATGACATTCCTCCTCTTTATTCTCTTCCTCCAACAAATAATAATAAACAATACTAGTAGCTAACATTTCTTTAGTACTTACTCTGTGCCAGACAATTATGGTTGCTAAATTGAAGGACAGATGCATTGATTGAGTGCTGTGGGTCACTTCAAAATTATCAAAAACTTAAACTTAAAAAAGCTTTTCCTCTGGGTGGTACACATTCAAAAAGAATACAACACAACTGGCATCCTGGGGGTCCTCTATTGGTCACACATTCTTTGCCCCAGAGTTCATATTTGCTGGACCTAATCACCAGGTCTCACTTGTCTTTCCTTCTCAACTCCATGATCCATTTTCTCTCCCACACACTCCAAGTGACCATTCTCTTCCAGTCATTCTCCTCATCAGCTTATTTATTCACTCACTGTGTCTACAATTTAGCATTCTTTAGCTGTCTCTGGTTAAGTTTCAAGTTTTGAGTGGTTTTTTTTTTTCAGCCTTTTTTCTTCCTTGTGTATATACCTTGTCTTTCACTGTCATCAAAACTAAGAAAAACAAAAATATTAACTATCAAAAGCTATACTGAAATTATTGATTGAAAGTCATGATCTATACTAAGAGCAGCCTTTCACGGAGGCTGAAAGGACTGGTAGTAGGAGACCACACACAGGCATAGGCACAGGCACGCATGCACATATACGTGCTTATACACACTTTGGTCTCCAGTGTCCCTCATGGGTATTTACATATGTAATTTCTGCACATAACTCTTTCATCCAAGACAATATTTGCAAATGTCCAGCTCTCTTTTAACCTAACCAAATTCTGTATATCAAACCCACATCATTTTTGGAAGGTAGAACAAGTCTTGACCAGTTTCTAAGCATCCCTGAGAAGTATCCCTGCATCCAGTTTCCAAAGTCCTAAAAAGTCCATTGTTTTGCATTTAATACTCTTTTATGACCTGGACAGCTCTAACAATGAGTGACGTTGTGATCATAAATACATATTCATTTCCTACAACAATAATAGCCCCAAAATATTTTTAAAAATACAAACTTCCTGCTAGCCATAAACATTCTTCTTCTGACTTCCAAGTTATCCTAGCTCCTCTTAACCTGTATACAGAATTGACATCAAAATTGTCATAACTAATTGATTAGTAGATAGGACACTGCACCCAGAAGAGTCTTGCCTTCACAGCCAGGCTACAATATATCTTATAGAAATAGCTTTAGAAGTTAATCTTTTGCACCAACTGTAGTTAGTTCTATTAATAGTAGCCTGGAACATAGTCCTAGGTTTCAAAGCTTATAGACAGAAGGAAGGCTATTTTATTTCCAAATTGCCTTGTCTTTTTAAAAAATTGGCTCCATGTCACTGAGCTGGCTCCTTCTCTAGTTCTTCTTTAATGATCCATGCATGGGCTATTCAGCTCAACTGGGATATAAAATTGGTGACATTCAGAATTAATAACAAGTTATCTCATTATGAGCCTTTTCTGGCTCCATCATACCTTTCAATGTAGCATACAAGGCTGCAGGAATTTTGAATTCAATCCAACAAGCTGCTAACATCCATTTCCTAATTATAGATAATCAAAAGGTCTCAATTCTGAGAAAGACCCCTTCTGGCACCTTGACCCCAAAGCCCATGCCTGTAATCAATAGGTCAGGAATAAAAAGGTTCTATATGGAATTTACAAGATTAGACTCAAGGTTCAATCCTATATTTACCTACTCATTTCTGTCTCTTTGACTAATAAATCTGTCAACCAGACACTCTCCCTAAAAGTTTCACACATTCAAATACATTAAATATTTAATTATATTGTCAGATAATCCTTGTGTACTATGGTCATAGCTAGAAAAGTAGAAATGTGGTTTGTAGAGACTGAGCCCTAGCAAAATAGTGTAGAACAGTGTGTTTGGAGTTGAGAGACAATAGTTTAATCAATGGCACAACTCTTCTCTTGTGTAATGGTCACTTCTGGCCCTGTGGCCTCTACCAGCAGTAAATAAAATGCCTATCTGTTGGTTTCATACAAGGTTGTATTTACATTTGTCCCTACTTCTGTTAATAAATAGAGCACAGTTTAACAGCATTTGAGGTTTCAGGAAGACTAAGAGAAGTATTGGTGCTGGTTACTTGAGTGTAATCAGGTACGTATTGGGGTTCTCCAGAGAAACAGAAGCAATAGAATGTGTGTGTGTGTATATATATCTACACACATATGTGTGTGTGTGTGCTTATACGAAAGGACAAACAAGAAAGTTCATTAGCAGAATTGTATATAATAGACAAAAACTGAAAACAGTGTGAATATCCATCAGCTTTAAAGTGGAAAAATTAGTTGTCATATTTTCACAAAAGTAGATATACAGTATTGAAAATAAACTGCAACTATACCTAACGGCATAAATCAATGTCATAAAGCTAATGTTAAATTCAAGAAGCCAAAGACAAAAAGAGTAAACACTATATTATTCTAATTTTATCAAGTTCAATTACAGGCAGAATTAATCAATGGTGAGAAGTTAGGATATAGTTATAGCTGGGTCTGGTATAGGGAATAAGAAAAATTCTGGAATAGTAGTAATGCTATGTTTCTTGATCTCAGTGCCATTATATGGATGTGTTAACTTCATGAAAGCTCACAGAGATGTATACTATGATATGTGCACTCTTTTGCATGTACTTCAATTAAAAATTTCAAGAAAAAAGGAAGAAAATGATGAAGCCTTTGTGCTTTAGCTGATGGAACTTTACCAGAAGACACTGGAACTCTCAATACTGTAGCCTCTACTGCTACATGCTCATGGCCCTGATATACTCCTCCTGTGCCTCAGGCTTTGGCATGTTCTTGGGTATACCACTTCAGTATAATGAGAAAGTAAGCTCTGCCAAGCAACACTTCCTTGCATGAGTATTGCTCTGAAAGAACACAAATGGAATTTCTGGGTGCACAGTGATCAACTGAAATGCAATAATATGACAAGCATTATTGTTCAAATGAAGGTGTGCTACCTGGAATCTATGTATGAGTGGTGCACCTTTCCCATGGTATCTGCCATCATCTCCAGTCAGGGTATATAATCATAGCAGTCAACTCAAGGATCATGGGAGGGCCATTCAAGGTACAGTTGAGTCAGTGAGAATGGCCTGTCACTCAGGCCTCCAAAGTTAGCCTTCCTCAAGGTCATTTAGTAGGCAATATGGAATATTTTTCATATCATAACCTGATAAAAATAATATTTCCTGATGGTTCACTTGGTATTCTAGTAGTGGGAGCCATGGTTACACACTAAACCCTTCTGTACTAGTTACACATTCAATCATGAAAGACAAAACTACCTCAAGCTTATGAAAGGTTCCATATCATTCAACATGGGGCCTTGTACCGACTTACCTGAAAAAGCTTCTATAGTGTCTCCCAAGTGGAAAAGGTCAGGACATCTTGACCTCATTCTCAATCTGCTTGAGGATGAAACTCCATAAGCTTCTATTTCAGGTTATCAGCTTTCTGGACAGTTTTACACTTAATCCCAAATCCTCCACTCTGCACCACCTCTCTTTCTATGTAGGATTTGGAAAGAATAGCTCTGTTACCTTTAAAGAATGTCAGTAGAAGCCTCTCTAGTGGCATACTCATCTCTAGAGCCAATGCAACCACAACCTCAAGCAAAGATTAAAAGCAAAACTTAAATATACCTAGATATAAATTCTTTCTCAAGATATCCAGCCTGGGAGGGAACATTTTAAAAATCATTATTTTAGGCCTGTTGATTACTTTCCAATTTTATTTCAATTAGTTCCACACCAGCAAGATTCTCTGTTTCAAATAAAATGATTACTGAAACACAAAATATAATTCCTAATGAAAGCTTTATATATCAATTAAGTATTTTTAATTTTCACTTGAAAGTGATATTTTTGCAGTAAAAATGGTAGAAAATTATTTCTGAGACTTTCTCCTCCAAGAATCATTTAAAAACTAAACTCAATTAGCTTACACTACATTTGCAATATAGTTCTTTTCAAAATGTTAAATTTCATATCTTTAAGAATAAATATTTTAATTTCACATAATAAAACAGTTAATATTAATTATTTTAACATTTAAATTTAATTATTTCCTTTGTCCCTCTGCATCCTTTTAAAAGGATCAACACTCGTGTGCACATGTGGTAGAAAATTCAAAGGAAATCAAGCAGGTAGAAGGGCGGAGGAAGGGGATAGGTAATTCATACCTAACAGGTACAGTGCACTCTATGTAGGTGATGGACACACTTACAACTTTGACTCAAACTGTACAAAAGCAATAAATGTACTCAAAATGTTTGTACCCCCATTATATTCTGATAATATTTTTAAAAAAGCCATTCCTATAGTGTGGTAGGCAGAATAATGGTCTACCAAAGATGGCCGTGCCCTAATCTCCATGATCTGTGAATATTTTATATTGCATGGCTAAATGGACTTTGCATATTTATTGAGACCTTATACTTGAGTATAAGGGCTCTATCTAATCACATGAGTTCTTAAAATTCAGTCTTTCTGCCTGGATCAGAAAGATGAGACAGAAGAATAAGGAGAGATTGAAAGTGTGAGAAGGACTTGACCTGCCATTGCTGATATTGAAGATTGAGGAAGGGGGACACAAGCCAAAGAATGTGGGCAGTCTCTAGAAACTAAGTCAGTCTTCCACTGACAGCCAGCAAGGAAACAGTAGCCTAAGTCCAACAACCACAAGAAACAAAATCCTGCTGACAACCCGAATGAGCAAGAAAATAGACTCTCCTCTAGAGTCTCGAAAAAGGAATACAGCTCTGTCAAAACTTTAATGTTAGCCCAGTAAGACTTGTGCCAGACTCATTACCTATAGAACTGTAAGGTAACAAATGTATAATGTTTTAAACTGCTATTTTTGTGGTATTTTGTTACATCAGCAATATATAACTAATACATGCACAGAAAGTTGTATCAATGTGAGGCAAAGATTTCTCAGCCTATCCTTTTCCATAGTTAAAATTTAGGCATTAATGAAATTTCTATTGAGAAGTTATCAGTCATTTGCTTTTAGGGACTTCTTTGGCCTTCTATATCCTTTTATATTACTCTTTAAAAGTTGGGAGAAGAGTTTTATGTTTGACATAACTGGGCAATTAGCAAAAGCACAGGCCAATTCTTCAATTCCTTCTGGGGATTTATTTCTTCATTATTTTTTACAATATTTATTGAGCATCTTAAGATTTGTGCACTTTTCTTTATGGTAAAAATACAGCAATGAATAAACATTCTGCCATCATAGAGATTACATTCTAGTGTAGGAAGGGAGGTCCGATTTCAAACTAGTAATCTAATAAACATACAACATGTCAGGAATAGTAAATGCTATGACTAAAAAGAAAGCAGAGTTTAATCATGCAAGGTCACAAATGAAAGCAGTTGGAATGCTGAAATTAGGATAACCTAAGGAGAAGCTGTGGTCCCAAGACAATGGGGCCAAACCCATGTTGCTTTTTTAGCCTTTCTGTCCTCCCATCAATTGCTCCCAGACATGGGTGACATTGTAGGAATTGTGCTGCTGAGAGGGGCAACTCAAGTCCCAGATTTCAGTTTGGAAGAACAAAAAGGGGGAACCCCCAGGGAAGCAGAAAGTACTGGAGAAATTATGAAGCAAAAGGAGCTTGGGAGAACAACATTACAAATTTACGTTCTCTTAGGTTTCTATAATTCTTCAGTTTATTTAATCAGGGTTAGGGAAGCACCTCAGTGATATCTTAGACAGCTTCCTATGAATCTCTTTTGTTTTCTAGGACCCTCACCTCTAGACAATGCCACAAGGGCAATGACTGTAGCGGTCACAGAGCTGGTGGTGAGGACAGCAGGCACTTAAAAATCTGAGGTAGTGAAATTTATTTTCTGATCAGTGGAGCTATGGTCTCAAGAAGATAGGTACCCCCACTCCCTTTGTCTTTTATCTCTTTCTGTTATTCAACTACTTGGCCCCAGATGCTGGCATAGTCACAGGCAAGGCAGAGAAAGGTAACAAAAACCCTAGGTTTCTGGCAGGAGGAGCAAACAAAGGAATGGTAGGGATTTCTCCAAACTGAACAACAGTTCAGGGAGAAAAAAAATAATTAAAAAAAAAATGAACAGAGCCCTAGGAGCCTGTGGGGCAATACCAGAAAGTCTAACACTCATGACATGAGAGTTTAAGAAAAGGAATAAGAATGCAGTATAGAAAAAAAAATTTAAATAATGGTTAAAAACTTTCTAAATTTGGCAAAAGACACAACTTACAGATTCAAGAAGCTCAGCAATTCCCAAACTGGATAAACCCCAAAATATTTATGTCCAGACATATGATAATCAAACTGCTAAAAACAAAAGACAAAGCAAAAAAAATCTTAAAATCAGAGAAAACCAGCACATCACTCACAGGGAAAAATGATCTGAATTTCCATTGATTTCTGATTGGAAAACATGGAAGCAAGAAGGAAGTGGAACAATATCTTCAACACATTGAAAGAATTCTATTTATGGCCAAAATATACTTCAGTGATAAAGGTTAAATAAAGACATTGCTAGATGAAGGGAAATTAAGAGAATCTTGTCAGGAGACCTATTTTAAAAGAATGGCTAAAAGAAAATTTTCATCAGAAGAAAACTTGGAACATCTGGAAGAAGGAAGGGCAGAAAAATAATAAATATCTGGGTAAATATAAAGGACTATCATTCTCCTTTTGAGTCCATTAAAATATGTTTACAGTTGAAAACAAAAATTGTAACAATGTCTGACAGGGATTTTAATATATGTAGATATAACACAAAAGATGTGAAGTGCTAAGAGTAATATATTCTACTTGAATTGATAAAATATTGATTCTAAATGGGCTTTGAAATTTAGGCAGATGCATTATAATACCTAAATAGACTAAAACATTGCAAAAAGATATAATAAAAATACAATAGAGAAATTAAAATGAAATACTAAATTATGTTTAATAATCTAAAATAATGAAGGAATGGGAGAATCGTTAGGGGAAACAGAAGTTTCTGTTTCAGACAAAAAAGAAATGAACTGGTCTTCTTGCTTTCATTGTATCATGAGAGAATGATAAAAAAACATATGGCATAGTTATAAATTAGGTAGCAAGAGACTGAAGCAACAGTTGCTATAACACAGGTGGCATACACTCCAAACAGGGAGATGACAATTGTGGGTGGGGCGCTGTCAGGTGGTTTCACAACATAAAAACATTTTTAGATGCTACTTAAATGACAAAAGAGAAATATTTTGTCCAGTTAGAATATTAATATAAATGAGGGAAATGGAGGAACTATTGGAAGAAAAAAATTGAGGAAACAATATTTGGTGCAATTCCAAAATGAAAGTAAGATGAGTGAGTGGATATTGAGGATATGGCATGAGTAGAGGGATAGGCTGATAGGAGAAGGTATAGAATTTATAAAGGATATTAAAGAATGAGGTAGGCTTTCTAGACTTTCTAGGGTAGGCTCTTGAAACACATATAAACCACTGAATACCACTGTATACAGTGATCATTTATTCATTTATTACAATTCCATTTTTTTCACATCTTTCCCTCTCCCTTTTTCTATTTTGCTCCATATTCCTATGCGTGGATGCGTCTATGATGGTATTTGTGCACCATACTGCAAAAAATCTCCCAATTACTGCTAAAGTACACTACAAAGTTAATAGGAAATTAAGGACTTGGGTATTTGAAGAATAAAAGTGCATTATCTAAAACTCATATGATGGTGAGATGGTATCTTTATTATTATGTTATTTCAAACTGTATAGTACCAATTCAGTTAGTCCTTATATTTCTAGAAACATCCCCTCTCCTAAAGTATGCCTACATGTATGTACTTTAGGGAGGAGGTATACTTGTCAAAGAGATACTAATAGAATTATGAAGTGTTGATAAGGCCAGACTACTAGTGATTGATCCTAAAGGCCCAAAGTCTGGAGAGAAGTTAATTATAATCATTAGTGAAATATTAGCAGTGTCTGTGGCATGGCCATTTAGAATGCTCAGAATAAATGGTCACAAGAAATTGGAAATTATACTAACATTTATTGACTCAGAACTTTAGAATTGACAGATACCTTAGAGAATATTTTGTTCAACCGTTCATTATAGAGCTAAAGAAACTCAATAAATAATCTAAGATTTCTAGAAAATGAAAGAGCCAGAGAAAATTCAAACTCTGAGTCAAAAAGACTACCCTACATACACTAACATACATAACATAGATTACATACATACACTAACATACATAACACTTCTCCTTTTTGTGAGGATATAACTGTAAGGTAAATGTCTTCAAACTTAGCAGCCTATAACAATAAAATGTCATACTTCTGTTTATTCTCCAATTATGACAGAGTGCTGAATTGTCTTTTGTTAACTCAACATCATCCCTACCTCCTGCTAAGATTGTGTGTAACTGAATTTCCCAGGATCTTCTTCCCCAGGTGGCTCTGGGTTAGCATCTGCCAAGGAGAGGCCTTCTCATGATATTTGAAAGGCAAGACTGAAAGAGACGTTTGCAGGTAGACACATAGGCATATGGCAATTATATGATTTGCAGCAGTTTCTGAAAGTCTCCTGTGAATCACCCATTACACTGTAGTTGAGACAGATGGTAGTCAATTCTTGCTAATCACTTGAATCGGTTCTGCAAATTGATATAGTCAGTAGAAGGTTCCCAGAGGTTCTTAGATTCCCAGAAGTTTCTAGGTGAAATCTACCTTGGAACTCAAATTGAGATTGTATTCTCTGACTTCTAATTCCTCAGCCTAGACAACAGTTATAAGAGCCTCTAATTTCCTATATTAAAATTCTTCATAATCAGGATATAGAATAATTTTTGTTTCCCTATCCAAAGCCTGACAGATATACATAGATGAGACTCAATATTTTGACTATCAGAAATTAGTCCCATGCAAAATTTGGCTTAGTTATTCTGGGAATATCTAAAGTTAAATCTGAAAACTATATGATGGTCACTGCAATATATCAGATATGACACTTATAATCCCATTTTTACACCATGTAAAACCACTGTCACTTCCCATGATGACACAAAGTAGTCTCATCCTAAGAAAGATTTTTTTATATATGCTTCCAACACATTTGTCACTTCCACTCAGAGCTAGATAGAAGAGCCTCCTCCCTAAGTCTAAGACATGCTTTGCCATTTGGGTTCATATTGTACCCAGAGTTTCACAAATCTCTCTGAACAATCTCATGAACTCATCCTTTCAACATTATTTCTTTCCAGGAACCTCACCAGTTCTCTAAAAGTGAAACATTTTGAGGATGTCACAATAATCAAGTTAGCACATTAAAGAGTACAAAACATAGTCTTCATTGAAAAATATTTCTATAATTTCTGTTAAACACAAATATCCATAGCTATCCAATAGTATCACCAAATTCATGCTGGTATTTTTATAATATACAGATGTGAGCTAGAATTTTACAAATTTCAGAAAAATACAATGAGAATAAATAAAACAACTCTGAAATAGCATTAATTTTAAAACATCAATTTTTTATCTTTTAATAATCATTAGTTTTAATTATATAAAAGTCATGCCCTGTTAATTCATTAACCATTCTCCATAAATTGCAAAAATTATGAATTGGTACATAAGGGGTTCATTTAGACAGAGTTTATTTCTCATAGGGCGTAGATATAAGAAATTTTCGGCAGAGTACACACTGGATCACACATTTCAATAATAATGATTCAGTGCTTACTATTAATAAATATTAATATTTTATTATTTTTATCCTTACCTTTATTATTTATGCATTGATTTGGTAAAATATTGCTTAAATAATAAAAAAACTATCAGAATATAAGTCACTCCAATAGTTATTTATGTTCCCTCAATGTTCTAAATTTGTCTATTCTTAAGCAAGTTGATTTATTTCTTAATTTTAATTCTGTGCTAATCAGCAAAAAAATAAGACAATAACTAAAGGAAAGGATAATTTACAAAATCGATCAGTCATGGTCCTGGCTGGAAATGGAAGACACATTCAAAGTGATTATTGAGAAAAGTTTAATGGATGGAGTATTTACCAAGGTGCAGTCAGATTTATAGGAATCCATCAAAAGATAATGAAATATTCTGAGACAGGTGACATCATGTGATTTGTTAATACTGGTAGGCCTGAAAAGACCCGGAGAGTAGCTGACAAGAACATACCTGACAAGAGAACTATAACTTTAGAATTTGGGCCTCCAAATAAGATTTCTCTGGTCTTTGTTACAGGAATATAGCCTCTGCCAACCCCAGTACAAGAAGGAGAGGAGTGGAGCCAGGAGAATATATACAGAGGAAATATTTTTTGTACAACATTCTGATTTCTTGCTTGTGGCTTCAATTTGCATAAGTCAACTAGAAGTCAAAGGGCAAAAGAGCATTGGCCAAGTCTCTAGGACATGGATCAGAGCAGTGAAGGGTAGAATGTGTACAGATAGACAAGTTATGAGAGGCAGGGGGAAGGGAAGCACACATATTGAGCAAGTCAGATAAAGACTCTACAGAAGACCTGGAAAAGCTAGTATTGAATTTCAAATCAATAACTTCATTAAGAGATTAAAAACCTGAGGCTCCCATTGTTAGATGAATTGTTCAAGGTCACACAAAATTTGACCTTGAAATACAATTAATTATTTTTCTAGCATAATTCCCAGCATTTGATGATATCCACAAGGAGAGAAATACCTTGATTCCTCCGAATTTTCCTCCTAGCACATGATGATAGCTAGGAAAAGAGAAAGACTTTGATTCCTCCTGATTTTTCTCCCATTTAAAAATATTCTAAGCCAAAGGAGTATAAGAAAGTCAATAAAGAATAGAATCTAGTCCCTTATTTTTACCCAGAGAATATGCGGGTGGGAGGGAGAGATGGCGGAAGGAGAGAAAGAGAGAGACACTATGAATATAGAGAGAGCTTAGCTTTTGTTGAACAATGCACTTACTTTGAAGAACATGCCCCATGGTGATAACTCTTATTCATTTTTCAACATTTTGCTATAAGGTAAGAACAATATCTGTGAATCCAAATTTCCCTGTAGCTCACATACAAACTTCAGGCTGGAAGGCAAGACTGGGCATGGACAACTGTGGCTTATTCACTCTTTGTTGATTCTCAGATCAAATAGAAACTTTGTTTTGTCAAGCATAGATTTTACTGTTTTGACCCAGGGCACTTTCTAGAAAGAAAAAAAAAATTGGTCTATCTATCTATCCATCCACTAAGGGTGGCAATAAAAGAAACCTAATACCTACTTTCAAAACCAATTTCTCATTGTTGTGTGCCTATGAACAAAAAGCATAGAAAATGTAAGTCATTAAATGGTGTTTATCACTGCCTTCTATTGCAAATAGAAGTAACAATAAGTTGTGTATTATGTGAAAGTGAATGGAGAGTGGAAATGGAAATTGATAGAACAGTACCAGCTGACCCAGTGGTTGAGTTCACAGTTTACACTCATTTTTATAAACACCTAAATGAAGAAGATTAAAATAAGTATGATTTTGAAATAGATTCTGGTTAAGTAACATTTTTGTTTCTTTTCAATGGCTAAAACTAACATAGACTCTATTGCAATGTCAATGAAATATTTTGTTAAGAACAGTGACTAACAGTGCTGACTGGTTGCCTGGCACTGAAAAATTGAACGCAGAACAATGCAAAACTAAACAGAAGTTCCAGGAACTTAAATATGGCTTGCCCAGATAATAAACTAACTTCTTAGGCTGTAACATTTCTTCTTATGGCAAACCATTCATTTTTAACATAAGATAATGATGTTTGAATAAAATAAATTTTCATGGATTATGTGTCATACAAGTGCTTGTTTATAATTTAATGCTGTCATACTATGAATAATATTTTTTCCTTTTCTGTCAAAACTAAAACTATTAGTTCAATCCTAAACACATAAATTTCATTTTTTAAATGTCACTAAAAACAACAGCACAGTAAACTTATGAGTCCATGCTGAATCAAAATTGGCATCTTTTTTAAACAAAAAGGTCTTTAAATAGAACAGTGATTACGTCAGTTCTTACATTTCCAGTTTAAGATAACAATATATAGTCATACAGCTAGAACTCACTATAACTCAATGAATCTACCTTTATGACACTACTTTCTGACTAGATTGTAAATATTGAATACTATGATGGAACAGAAAGTTGCTAAATAACAATTTTTTTAGTTGAACATTCAATAGTAGAGTTTACTTTCAAGACTCTAATTTTAACCCTAACATCTAAAAAATAATTCCAGAGTTGGCCATTACATAAATCTTAAAGGATTATAAAAGACCCGGTACTTTATACCAAACATTATGAGGTACAGACTTCTTTTTTTCAGTTTATTTCACTTTCATTTTGAAATATTTACAGACTCACAGAAGATTACAAAACTATTACAGAGCCCCTGTACCATCACTCAGTTTCCATCACTCGTGACATCTTTTTTAACTGCAGTAAAAATATAAAAACCAGAAAATTGACATTGGTAAAATTCTGTTAACTAGACCTAGTCCATTTTCATCATTTTTAAACATAGATTTATATGGGGGGGCAGTGATATAGGAGGGTGTAGTGCTATGCAATTACATCACATGCAGAGATTCAGGTAATCACCACCAAAATCTAGATACAGGACTATTTTATTAGCATAAAGAAAACACCTCATGCTGTACCTTTATATAAATACCCACTCTATTACCAAGTCCCTATCCCCTGGCAACCACTAATCTGTTCTCTATCTCTATAATTTTATCATTACAGGAATGTTATAACAATGAAAACATATAGCATGTGACTTTTTGGACTTATCTTTTTTCATTCAGCATAATTCCCTTAAGATCCATTCAAGTTGTTGCATGTATTAGTTCATTATGTTCTTATTAGTAGTATTCCATAGGTATGAATGTATCAGGATTTCTTTCTTTTTCAAACTTTTTTGTTTCAAAATATTAAGTTGGTACATGTGTCTTCATTACATGGATATCTTGTATAATGCTTAAGTCAGGGCTTGTGGTGTGCCCATCACCAATATAGTGTTCATTGTACCCAAATGAACAAAATAGGTACAAAAACAAATTAGCTGGGCAACTAAAAATGGAAAAAATTAGCTGAGCATGGTGGTGTGCACCTATAGTTCCAGCTACTTAGGAGGCTGAGGCAGGAGGATTGCTTGAGCCCAGGAGTCTGAGGTTGCGGTGAGCTAGGCTTACGCCATGGCACTCTAGCTTGGACAACAGAGCAAGACTCTGTCGCAAAAAAAAAAAAAAAAAGTATTGCACTGTGTTCTTGGCTATATTAGAATTAGGCACTCAGAGAATATTTTATCTAAGGGAAAAAAATTAATTATTGTAACTCAATTCCCTTATTCAACAATCAGGAAAATTGTCAGAGATATTCAATTATTTGGGTAAAGTCACCCAGCCACACAGATAGTATTACATAGAGGACTACAGTCTGTCTTGATTCCCCACCAGTATACTTTTGCTTCATTAGTCCCAGCTACTCGGGAGGCTGAGGCAGGAAGATTGAGCCCAGGTGTCTGAGGTTGCTGTGAGCTAGGCTGAGGCCACAGCACTCTTGCTTCATTAAGCTGTTTTTAGCATAAAACATCAAAAAAGACTTACCTTGAGTTAGTAGTGATTTTAGCTTTCTCTTTTAGTTTCTTGTCTGCCTAATCTGAAGCATATACCCAACATAGCAGGATGTATTAACAATTTGCACAGATTTCACCTTGGCTTGTCAGAAAAGAAATCTATGGCAAATTCCATCAGCCATGCATTTCTGCTCCATATGCTGGGACTCCCCTGAAAGCCTTTCAGCTGAGATGGGTCATTATTTCTTCAACAAAAGTCAGGAACAAATTTCATAAAACTCTTCTAAGAGAATAACACCCACTGTAGGTAAACTTCCTGCAGAAGTTATCTGCATTACCATGTGTTTTCCTTAACCTGGGATGTTTCTGATAACAACCCAAGGTGTAAATCATGGATTTTTCACAAAACAGGCCCTGCACATATGGAACAAAATCAGCACACATGGAACTGCTGGAAACAGAGTTTGCAACTGTTGGGAACACCTTTATGAGACACACCTTAGTGTGGAAGCAAGTTTTGTCAGCCCCCCATCCCCAATGTGGCCTCCCACCAGGCATCCCAGTTTAGTCCCAATAACTCCAGTTCAGTCTTTGTTGTCAAAGGGACTGCCTGAATACAGTCAGTTTCAAGCAGCCCTGCTTGCTAATGCCAATTGCATCTGTCCCATGCATGTAGAAGACATCTGGAAATGTCCTTTGAGGGAAGAGCATGAGCATGAGTTTGGGGCATCTCCTGCTCTCCCACTGCGAAAGGCTTCAGGAAAGCGGTGGTCTGCCTGAATTCAAAGAGTTTACAGCAGATTGGAAAAAGCAGCCTAAGGCAGCAACTTAAAAACCTGTACAAGTGGTTTCCTCCTGGGAAGAGGGCTCCCAGAGCTATTTCTGAGAGAAAAATAGCATTCAAACCCCTGTCTCCAGCACCCCAGGAATCTAACGCGTTTCCTCCTCAGGTACCCTGGGTTTTGCTTTTCCTCCTTTGTTACAAAGTCTTCATGTCCCACTTCAGTAAAGGTAACCACATTTTTTTCAGTCATACCCTACTGGAACTTTCATCCAAAAAGTTAGGGTGTAAGAAAAACAAAAGACTTTTCACAGAAACTTTTTCATACAATTTAATCCTACTTGAGTCCAAATTTCCTAAGTTCCCTTTTCAGCCAAGTTGATGTGGGGTTACCTTTAGGAAAAAGACAGGCACATCATCATGCCAAGAGGAATGCTCACAGTGAAATCTTGAAATTTAGAATGTTTTTCAAGTTAATCTATACTATCCCCCACCTCTTTGTTTTAATCATAATCTCATAAAAAAGCATAGTGACATTAACCCTATTACATGCCATTGCTTTTTATAATTTATCTCTAATCTTTTAAACAACCCTGCAACCCTATTACATCAGCTTTATGAATGAGGAAATTGAAGTTCAGAAAGGTTTAGTGACTTTTCCAAAGACATATAGACAGCAAGTGGTTCCAGTACAAACTCAGTTTTGACTGTACCCAAACTTAGTGTACATTACCCTTCAAAATCTTTAAACTGTGCCATAGAGAGGGTCAAGAATCCAGGGAGAACAAAAAAGACAGACTCAAAAGCTTATAATAAAATTCAAGAGCCTGCAAGAGTCAAAACAACTTTAAAAAATAAAAACAAAGTTGGAGGACTGACCCTACAGGATTTCAACACTTAAAGTTAACAGTAATCATAACAGTGTGGCATTGACATAAAGATCCACAACTATATCAGTGGAACAGAATAGAGATTTCAGAAACAACCTGATACCTATAAATGACTGATTTTTCAACAAAGGTACACAGGCAATTGACTGAAGAAAAGATAGTCTTTTCAACAAATAACGCTTGAACAATTAAATATTCATATGCTAAAAATAAACTTCAATGCATACCTCACAGCATGTTAAAAATTAAAAATGAATCATGTAACTAAAGTTAACAAACTTCTAGAAGAAAATATTTGTTAACTTGAGTTAGGCAAACATTTCTTTTTTTTTTTAAATTGATTTTTATTTCAGGATATTATGAGGGTACAAACATTTTGGTTACATTTCATGACTTTGCCTCACCCAAGCGAGGATTACAGGCATGCCCTTTCCTTCTACAATGGCCACCGTGTCCATTAGTTGTGAGTTTATAACTCCCCCAACCCCCTAATCCCTGGAGAATATTACTACCATGTGAGCAACATAGTGTTGATCAGTTAGTGCCAATTTCATGGCGAGTACATGTGAAGCCTATTCTTCCAATCTTGTGATAACTCACTTCGGAGGATGGGCTCAAACTCTATCCAGGAAAATGTAAGAGGTGCTAGATCACCGTTATTTCTTATTAATTGAGTAATATTCCATCATATACATATACCAAATTTTAATAATCCAGTCATGAATTGAAGGGCATTTGGGTTGTTTCCACATCCTTGCAATAGTGAACTGTGCTGCCATAAACATTCGGGTGCAGGTGTCTTTATTATAGAATGTCCTTTGCTCTTTAGGATAGATGCCTAATAGTGCTATTGCTGGATCGAATGGTATTTCTATTTTTAGTTCTTTGAGGTATCTCAAATATTTGGTTTTGGACTGTGTTTCGGCACTTCATTTTTATTCAACCATTGTGCTGAAGGCTTGGAATTGTCAAAAAGAATCTGTTTTTCATCACATATAACAATATGGTGTAGAAATCATTCACTTTTATGTCATGACAGCAAAGAAAGGCAAGCTTCAAGACAATTTCTCTTCTGATGCTCATTTAATTCATATGGTACCCCACCTTCCAACTCCTTTACCTTGCCGATTTGTTTCAGATGGTCGAATATTGCAGGAATAGTAACGTAACCTTGCCGCTAATTCACATGTAGGTTGAGATAGATTCACTTCCACTACAGCTTTCAGCTCATCTTTATCCATCTTGGTCTCAGGTCTCCCACGTGGTTCATTTTCAAGATTAAAATCACCAGAATGGAACTTCTCAAACCATTCAGGTACTGTGCATTCATTAGCTACATCCTTCCAAAACGCTTTGTTGATATTTCAAGCTGTCTGCACTACATTCGTTCCATGACGGAACTCATATTCAAAAATAACAAAAATTTTTGACTTATCCATGGTTTTGCAAAAATTGCTCTAAAAAAATTTGAAAGATAATCACAAGCCAAATCATGTGTTTGGAAGAATGAGGCTGTACCTTCACAATAAAAATAAAAGAAGTGTCAAAGTGAAATCTCATGATGTGAAGTGTCAAAGTGAAATGTCAGATATCAACTGTCAATACTTAAGGAAAATGGACATTAATACATATTAAAACCATAATGATGTCCCAATACATACCATTGGAATGGCTAAAATTAAAGAGGCTCTCTATAACAAGTATAGAATGATGAAGAATGTGAAGTAAATAAAATTTTCATGCATTGCTGGCTGGAATGTAAAATAGTACAACCACTTAGAAAAGTAATCTTTTAAAATGTTAAATATAAACAAAATGATTTCTTAAAACATTAAATATATACTCATGAAATGATCCAGGTGTTCTATTCCTTACCTCCTGTCCCAAAAAAATGAAAACATATGTCCACACACTTGCACACAAATATTTATAGGAGCTGTATTAAAATATCCAAAAGCCAAATGTCTATCAAATTATGGTACACTGATACAATAAAAAGGAAGGAACAATAAAAAGGATGAAAATAATTACCCTGAGTGAAAGAAGACAAACAGAAAAGAGTACATACCATATGGTTTCATTTATATAAAATGCAAGAAAATGGAAACCGGTCTACAGTGACAGAAACATAATAGTTGTTGCCTGGAGATGGAAGGGAAAAGTAAGGAGAGGAGAGAGAAAAGAATTACTGAAGGGCAACAGGAAACACCTGGAGGGTGATGGATATATTCATTATCTTGATTGTGGTATGGTTTCTTAGGTCATATGTCATATGTCAAAATTTATTAAATAGTACACTTCATATATGTGCAGCTTCAATGTCAATTATATCCCGTAAGACTGTATTCTTTTAAAAAGAAAGAGACTAGCCTCAGATATGTCATGGTGAAATACATCAAAATTGCAATTTGATCAAGAATAACAGGGAGGCTCAGTAGCTATTTTGTAATTGCTATTTCAATGTAACTTCACTGATTTTCATATATTTTGATTTTAGAAAATGCCTTCATTAGACTCTTTTCTTTCTGTAAAACACTTTTTTGAAATAGTTCTTCTTGTTTATATCTAGAAAGGTCAAGTTAAATTGAGTGCAAATCAAAGTTTTTCATGTCTATCTTCAAACTGGCAATTGACCCAGGTTTCTATTGATACCAGCCACTCTATTGCAAGGAAATCACTTACACCATCTTCTGAAGCCTACTAAGATGCAAATTAACCAGCTATTTCCAAGAGAGCTGACTGATTACACTGGCTTGTCAACTTCAAGCACTTAATTAACAATTTCTTGGGCTTCTTAGCCACACAGAATCTAAGAGAAAAACTAGAAATAACAAAAGGATTTTAAGTTTCTCATATCTTAGCATCAATTAAGGAAAATGTCAGAGTATTTAACTCTGGACATTTTTGAGAGCATAGAAAAGACTTAGCATCAAAATAAATTATTAATTTAGGAATAAAGAAATTCATGGATATAATACTGTTGAGAATTGTACTATCCTGCTCCACACTGATCTTACGTTTCATCCCCTATTCCTCCATCTGCCCCTTTTTACACTATCCTACACAATTCTATGTCCTGCACCATCCTCTGCTGTGGTCACAATCACCATACAAAACAATGTGAGCTCCACTTATCCTCCAAGGCATACAGGGTCACGTTCTGCTGAAGAAGAAATTTTGGAAAAGATATGTCAAATTGTTAAAGGGTATAGGAAAGGAGGGCTTTTGTAATATTTGCAAATATGTAGATAAAATGCAACATTCATGATGCTATATAAAGCATTAATATTTGCAAGCAAATAAAAGATACAGTATAATAATCTGTTCACTCATTGCTCAGACCAATCATTCACTTTTGATAGACAAATTCCTTTTGCATATATAAAAAAACAGATTGATAGAAAAATCAGTGCTTAAGTTTCAGAATGTCTTTCTATAGGATTTTTATCTCACATTTTGTCTAATACTTTAAATCATTGTTTGTTTCTGTGTATAGAGTCTTAATGTGTGTGGGGTGTCTCTCAACATTCACACTTCTCTCTCTCTCACTGTATGAAAATATGTCTGTCCAGCTATTTGAGGGGCATGATCCTCAGGGTAAATTCACTATGTAGCCTAAATTTTAAGTCAGATCATTTGAAACATACCTTCTAAATCTGATGAAAAACCATCTAGATATTTTCAAACATTTTAGTATAAAACAGAGAAAGAGACAAAGGTTTATTTTGTTAAACATATTAGAATGATAGCAAAATCTGAGGAGTGTAGGAGTGATGTACCAACTGGTCTTATATATGACTCCCCCTGCAACATCATGATGGGCAGGCAAGAAAAATAAAACACCCTATAAATATGGCAGACATCTCAAGAGACCCTGAGGAGTATGGCTGGGTATTCTAAAAGGCAGAGCAGGGCACACATAGAAAAAAAAAAGGGAGTCAAAAATTTCCAAGCTGTCAACCTGTGATCTACCACCTGACTAAGCTTTTCTCACTCAACTAGTTATCTCATGGGCAAGAAGAGATTCAGTAGCTGTTTGCATTCATTTGCTATAGCTGCCATAACAAACTACCACAGACTGGATGGCTTAAACAACAGAACAACAGAAATTAAACAACAGAAATTTATTTTCTCACAGTTCTAGAGACTAGAAGTCTGAGATCAAGGCATCAGCTGGGTTAATTTCTTCTGAGTCCTCACTCCTTAAACTGTGGACAGCTGCCTTCTCTCTGTGTGTTCACATGATCTGTGTGTGATCTCTCTGTCTGTCTCTGTGTGCTAATAGGACATCATTCTTAAAAAGACACCATTCATATTGGATTAAAGTGCTAATGATCTTATATTATCTTAATTACCTCTGTAAAGGCCCTGGGTACTGCAGGTTAGGATTTGAATATATCAATAGGGTGGGGGGCACTATTCGGCCCATAAGAGCATTCAGTGTGATAGGACTATCTCCGCCACACACACACAGGCTCACACACGCCCACATTGCCTTCCAGGCCATTTAGCTAAGTCCCACTCCAATTTCTACAAATAGCACATAGTACTATTGACAAGTACTATTACATAGTAAATACTGAATGAATTAGTCACTCAATAAATTTGGTGCACTGAATGATTTGATTTTTCAGTATTTAATATTTTTATTTATGTTTATGACTTTATCCTTGGACTGTTAACAAATTCAGAGAATTTATTGAGATACAGAGAAAGCAAGAGGAAATATAGAATAATAATAATTTCAATCTCAGCCACATTGAGCTTACCCTCAAAATTAAGTCTACAAAAAATATAGGCCCAAACAAAACTATTGATTTCCCCTTTCTCTGAAACTTGACTCTACTTCTATCTCCCCCTTAGAAAACAGATCTGCCATTTTTATTAAATCAAAAATCTGAGTTGCCCCTGAATCCTCTTATTCTCAAAGCACTCACACTCATTTTATCAGCAAGTGTTGCCAGTTCTACTTCCAAAACATTTCCCAAATCAATTCACTTTACTGCATCTAATTTCTACCATTCTAGTCCAGGCTGCCATCATCTATCACAGAGATTATTCTAATAGCTCTTCCCAACCCCAAATCAATCCTTCACCCAGGAGCCAGTGTAATCTTGCTAAATGTCAATCAGATAACATCTCCTATTTAAAGCTCCCTAGTATTTTAGAATAAAATCCAATATCACTTTGTAAAAATGTCATGATCTGGCCTCTTCCTACTTCTAGGACTTCCCTGCCCATAATATGCTCTAGCAAAATCCTACTGTTTTATTATCTCCTATGCAAGGCTTAGCTTCTAACAGAGAGAATAGGTCTACTAGCTGTTCTCTCTGATCAGAAACTTTTACCTGATATTTGTATGTCAGGGTCTACATGCCAATTAGATCTTAGCTCAAATGTCACCCCCCTCTAAGAAATCTGTTTTATCCTAGTTTCAAGTAGCCTCCAAATCACTCTCTTCTACCCTATTTCAGTTCTCAGCACAGATTTTACAGCCTGTCTTGTAGTTTTTAATTTGTTTTTATCTTCTGTCTCTTCTATTTGACTGCACATTACATGAGAATTTGATCTTGATTGAGGCTACAACCCAAGAAAATAGAACAGTGCATAGTATAAAATGGCACTCAATAATTATTTATTGAATAAATGAGTGGCTAGCTGCTTTTCAGAATGATAATGTGGGATTCTTGATCTTATAAGATGAACATCAAAAATCACCCTATAACTTTGACTCTGTAGCTGCCCTTAATGTTCCCCAGATCACTCACAGGAATGAATAAGGCCAAGTATACATATCTTTATTTCTTTTTACTCTTGAGTCAATGCTTTGCAAAGTACAAAAAGACTATGTTTGGTATTTGACCCTCGGCACTCTCTACTTTCACTTGATTCGCTAACTTAGTCACTAATGACTTTTGGAAGCACAAGCAAGAGCCCTAAAGATAGCAAAAATCAGAAGATTATCCCTATGACATTTGAATATTCAAGAGCTGCTCAAAGAAGTAACTGTTAGTGGCTGAACACCATGAAAAAGAATTTTCTATACAAAAACATAAGCAAGAACAATCACAATTCTAAAAGGAATAAAAAGATTTGACTATCGTGACTTCCTACAGCCATTTCTCCTAGAACTTTTTGACTATGGTACTGTATTAACAAGCTTGATGTAGTGAGATAAAAACAAACTCTTAAACTTTCAGTTATTAATATATCAAATTCTGCATAGTTGCCTAGATTTACTCCTTTAGAAAACTGTAAGAAATCAACAGATTTTTTTCCTGGAGATAAAGTAAAACTAACTTTAACAGAGAAAACAGTCACACTATCCTCTCCAATAATCAACAAGCTCTTCTCAGGGTATGCAGAATACACACGGAACACTCTGAAGACCAGAGAAGAATTAACCTTTAATGTATTTGGGCAACAAGAACTAAGATCAGTTGAATTAGCAGGATATATGGTCTAAGGAACAGCTGGTGATTTTAAATTGGTGCTTAGTTTAGAAGCACAAAGTTGAATGTGCCTCAATTTTATTGGTCCTTTTCCAACTGATAAATCATTTCCTGTTTCCACTCAATTGGGTTTGCTTTGTCTTATCAAAGGGTATCAAGGTGTATTTTACCCCAACTGAGCTACTTATCTAGAGTAATACAAGATTATAAAATCTTTGTTTTTAGGCCCAAATTATGATCTTGAGGACTTTATACTGCAGGCCGGTCAGCCTTTATTCAACATCCTGCTGACGTTTTTGGTAATGAATCACCATCCACTTTTGGCTTTCCCGTTCTATTCTTAGTCATTCTCTGCCTCTACTTTGAAGCATGCTTTCTTCCTTCTTCTAATTTTCCAATCCCCTCACTCATGGGCACAGTTCTTTTGCCAGAAAATTTACGTGCTGAGAAGTATTCCTTTGTTTATCACACAGTTGTGAGAAGTATGGATACTCATTGGTAAGTAAAAATGTTAAAGTGGCAATTTCTTAGAAGTTCTTGCATTACAAAGTTTGAGATAAGTGTAAGGAAATATAATTTGTCATTTATTATGGTTATTCATTTAGCTTCTTTAGTCAAAACAAGCAGCGTAAAAACTATGAATGACACTGAGTTCGTTCAGTGAGTTATCCAGTTGGAAATTTGTTCCCCTCAAAAGACTCTTCAGGTTGCAGATACTAATGGGCTTTTAGTGAGTAACAGTGAGGATGCAGAGTTACATGTTTAAGGAGAAAAGAGAGGCAGCTGGACTCCCCTGTGTCTCTAATTAAAAGCACTATTTGACAGGAAAACCCTTATTGTCCCAATTGCTCATGGTCGGTGGTGTTTTTTCTAACAAAGTTAGCCATTCACCTGAGGGCATCTTATTTCACATGAAGCACAGTGACTCATAGGAGCTGGGAAGAAAAATAAAACTGACGAATTTCCTGAATACCTGTGCCTATTGCTCATGTAATTAGCATTTGACTATATACATCGCTTTATTTTTAGGTGACATTTTAGCAAGCACTATTATACAATGATGTGTGACCAAAAGGAGGTAGCCCTTAATCATGCTAAGGGTAGAAGAGGGGTGAAATACAAAGGCTTTAGAGTCAAACAATTTGATTTGAAACTTGGTTGTGACATGTATTAACTATATTTCATTTTGAAAACTACAGAATCTCTGAGTTTTAGTTTCTTCATTAGTAAAACATGGATAATAGAGTGCTTACTTTATTGGATTCTTAAGAGGATAGAATGAAATAATGCAAATAATGAATGTATGGCACTTTGCAGAGTTTGTTTCAAATATCAGTAAATTTTTGATCATTATCATGATCATTATCAATAATGTTGACTAATAGCTCACGAAGCCATTTCATGCTATAATCAAGGAAACTAAGACATAGAGGATTAAATAATTTGTCCAGATTACATCTAGTTAGTAACAGCCAAGACTAAAACCTACATTTCTAAATTTCAGAGCTGTATTCTTTCCATAGCTATGATTCCTTCCTTTGAGGTAACTGACATTGCTCTAGGGAATTAATCAGACAATTTAACTTTACAGTTAGAATCATCAGTTAACTCACTGACAACCTCATGCAGCTAGTGAAGGCAGGTGATTCTGGAGAAAAATGTGTTTATGTATTGGAATGAGGAAACATGGATAATATGTTTTGATGGTTAGAATTAGAAGAACAGAATTATTCCAGAAGATCACGATATTTTTACTGAATCCTATTATTTTTTGTTGTTGCTATTTGTAAGGGAAGATCTGAAAATCAGAGGTGGTTGCTATTTGCAGCTGCAAGAATTGGGTTTGTAACTGCTATTGACATTATAAGAGACTGAGAATAAGGAGCTTTGGTAGGAAGAAAGAGTTCAGCTAGCTGGCAATGTAGTTAGCAATAATGCTACATACATGTAGTGATAATACACATAAAACTAAAATGTCTAAGTGGATGTTTTTGCAATGATGTCCAAGCAAATCAACTGAATCTTTTAATAGATTTGATTGTAGGAGAGTTTATGTAAATGGGGATATCCTGAAGTGAAAGAAAGTAGAAGCAGCTCATAGACAGGGATATTGTTTATTGTCCTCTACAGGGACATTTTTAAGTTAATCTTTTCTCTTATTTCCCCTCCCAAACATAAAAGATTATTTCTTAAAGGAAAGAAATAGCACTAAGATTAGTATAGAGAAATGTCCAAGTATCACAGAAAAACAGGAAAAAATAACTGAGGAAATGACACAGCAATGATCAGAAAGCCATCTCAAGAAACACAAAGAGAAAGACAATAAGCTTAGTGACAGGAAAAAAGAAAAAGAAATATGAGTAGAGAGAAAGGAAAACAAGTCAAAGAGGCATGACAGTATTGTGAAGAATAGAGTAAGGACAGTGAAGGGAAAAAAAAAAGAACAGATGACAGTTAATGCTAGAAAGAGAGGAGACTAAGTTGAAGGAAGCAGCAAAATACCCCAATCAAAGCCTATTCATGAACTCATTTTAGAGCATCTTAACCCTGTAAGCGACACTTCTGTGTAAATATCTCAGATATGAAATATGAGGTAGTAATAACCTGCCAGACACTTTTGTTAAGAGATTATCAAAATTCACATATTACTCATAAGAAAAATTATAATGTTAAGTAAACAACTTTCATGTAGATGCTGAAATTCACCTAACTCCAGTGAGAATGGCTTTTAACAAAAAGTACCAAAACAACAGATACTGGCATGGATGCAGAGAGAAAGGTACGCTTATACACTGTTGGTGGGACTGCAAATTAGTTTAACCTCTATGGAAGGTAGTATGGAGATACCTCAATGACCTAAAGGTAGAACTACCATTTGATGCAGCAATCCCACTACTGGGTATTTACCAAAAGGAAAAAAAAGACATTTGATAGAAAATACACCTACATTCGAATATTTATAGCAGCACACTTCACAATTGCAAAGATGTGGAAACAACCCAAGTGCCTATCAATACACAAGTGGATGAATAAAGTGGTGTATGTATACTACTTAGCCATAAAAAAGTGGCGAACTAATAACCTTTTGTAACACCTGGATGGAACCGAAGACCATCCTTTTAAGTGAAGAATCACAAGAATGGAAAAACAAAAACCATATGTACTCATTACTAAATTGAAACTTATAGATCAACACTCATATGCACATATGGTAGTAAAATTTAACAGAAATCAAGCAGGTGTGGGGGAGGGGATGGGTAAATTCACACCCAATGAACACTGTACAATGTACAGTGTACAATGAACATTATATCGGTGATGGACACACTTATAACTTTTACTCAAACTGTACAGAAGCAATTCATGTAACCAAAATATTTGTACCCCCATAATATTCTGAAATAAAAAATAATAAAATAAATAGTTCTGTTCTGGACAAATATTGACACAATATCTCTCAAAAAATTATAAAAAAGCCTTGAATCAACAGCCTTCATTGGGTGAAGGGCTTGTTGATGGTACATCTATATAACTGAGATATGTATCAGTGAAAGTACTAGCTCTATTTCTATTATTAAAGATTAATGATTGGTCAGACATGTATTGCTTAAGGCCAGAATACTAGCAATCCCCTCTTAGGCTACCTTAGTAAATTTTCTAAGGGTTATCTTTGAAAAATGCTTAAATGGGAAAAAAAGATAGATATGGGGATAATTTTGGAAAAAATATAGCACAATTTTAAGCATTTAGAGTCTCTCTCATTATACAACGGATCTGACTGTCCACATGTAATGATGATTTTCTCTAGAGCCATGCATCTTATACTTTAATGTGTATGTGAATCACCTGGGTATCTTGTTAAACAACAGATTTTTTTTATCATATAATGGGGGTACAAATATTGTTAGGGTTACATACATTGCC